>JAPDVU010000008.1:146296340-146646340 GCA_026230045.1 Corynorhinus townsendii
AAGCATGAACATGGACCTCTTGTAGATTTGAGTCAGAACGGGCCCGATTTCTGCAGCGTGATATGGCAGGACGTAATTGAACATTATGCTCACCTTGTTTTACTAAATTCGGGGTTGTTTTGAGGCTTCCTTGTTCTTTTAAGCACAATTCAATTCACCTGCTGCGGCGAGCTGCTTGCAGTGACCATAGTAAAGTCCAGACGAGTTGCAGGAGGCGGGGTTTCCGCAGGGTCACTCCAGTGCCCAGGTGGCCGTCAGGCAGGCCTGTGCCCTGTGCCTCTCTTGTCGCTGCCGATGTGCAACAAGTCCAGCCCCAGGGAAGGAGGAACTTTGTTCCAAAGCATCGTTACCACAGGCGGGGAGACCCCCACACCAGGAGAGCTGCAGAAGCCTCGAAGCTCAGGGAGACAGGCATTTTCTTTACAGGGAGGAGTGAGCAAGGCTCCAAAGAACTGGGTGTAGGGGAGGAGCTGTGATGGGACAGCCGGTCAGGGATGTTCGTGGGAACAGCTGTTAGGAAGAGGTTAGTCCACATTCCCATGTTCAAGTGTTGGGCCAAACTCAGGCCCTGGGGCAGAGAGAGAAGCCTGTGTTGGAGAGGAAAAAATGTTTTCTACCCTCTAATGTTCTGTACCTGAGGCCTGTGAATTAAACTGATTTAAAACACACACACACACACACACACACACACACATACACACAGTATATTAACAGGAGAGAAAGTGTGTGTATGCTATGTGGGAGAACTCCGTGATGAGGAACTCCAAGAGACGGGTACAATTTTTTAAAATATATTTTTATTAATTTCAGAGAGGAAGGGAGAGGGAGATAGGAACATCAGTGATGAGAGAGAATCATTGATTGGCTGCCTCCTGCGTGCTCCCCACTGGGGATTGAGCCCACAACCTGAGCAGGTGCCCTTGACCGGGATCGAACCTGGGACCCTTCAGTCTGCAGATTGACACTCTGTCCACTGAGCCAAACCAGCTAGGGTGAGACAGTTACAATTTGAAACTCATATGCCTAACACAGTAGGGTAAAGGGATGGGGAAGAAAAAGCATAATTTTATGGGAAGAATAAATAGATTTCTTTAGGAAACAGGAATGGATTTTTTGTAGACCAACGAGGACTGAGAAAGTTTGCAATGTTTCTTTTGCAGGTTTAAGTAGTCTTTTCTCCTCCTCATGGCCATGACATGCCCCCCGCCCCCCCCCCCCAGAGAGAGGGCTTCTGGGCAGTTCCCCACCTGTCCTTCCCCCTGCAGACACTGCTCTTGTCCTCCTGTCCTCCCCCTGCAGACAGAGCTCCTGTCCTCCCCCTGCAGACACAGCTCCTGTTCCTCCACCGCTGCAGACACAGCTCCTGTCCTCCCCCTGCAGACACAGCTCCTGTCCTCCCCCTGCCTTCACAGTCCTGTCCTCCCCCTGCAGACACTGCTCCTATACCCCCTGCAGACATAGCTCCTGTCCCTCCCCCTGCAGACACAGCTCCTGTCCTCCCCCCTGCAGACATAGCTCCTGTTCTCCCCCTGCAGACACTGCTCCTATTCCCCCCTGCAGACATAGCTCCTGTCCCTCCCCCCTGCAGACACAGCTCCTATCCTCCTGCTGCAGACATAGCTCCTATCCTCCCCCTGCAGACACAGCTCCTGTCCTCCCCCTGCAGACACAGCTCCTATCCATTCCCCTGCAGACACAGCTCCTATCCTCCCCCTGCAGACACAGCTCCTGTCCTCCCCCTGCAGACATAGCTCCTGTCCCTCCCCCCTGCAGACACAGCTCCTATCCTCCTGCTGCAGACATAGCTCCTATCCTCCCCCTGCAGACACAGCTCCTGTCCTCCCCCTGCAGACACAGCTCCTATCCATTCCCCTGCAGACACAGCTCCTATCCTCCCCCTGCAGACACAGCTCCTGTCCTCCCCCTGCAGACACTGTTCCTGTCCTCCCGCTGCAGACACTGCTCCTGTCCTCCCCCTGCAGACACAGCTCCTATTCCCCCCTGCAGACACAGCTCCTGTCCTCCCCCTGCAGACACAGCTCCTGTCCATTCCCCTTGCAGACACAGCTCCTGTCCTCCCCCTGCAGACACAGCTCCTGTCCTCCCCCTGCAGACACAGCTCCTGTCCTCCCCCTGCAGACACTGCTCCTATCCTCCCCCTGCAGACACTGCTCCTGTCCTCCCCCTGCAGACACTGCTCCTGCCCTCCCCCTGCAGACACTGCTCCTGTCCTCCCCCTGCAGACACAGCTCCTATCCTCCCCCTGTAGACACAGCTCCTATTCCCCCCTGTAGACACAGCTCCTGTTCGTCCCCCTGCAGACACAACTCCTATCCTCCCCCTGCAGACACAGCTCCTGTCCTCCCCCTGCAGACATAGCTCCTGTCCTCCCCCTGCAGACATAGCTCCTGTCCTCCCCCTGCAGACACAGCTCCAGTCTTCCCCCTGCAGACACTGCTCCTATACCCCCTGCAGACACAGCTCCTGTCCTCCCCCTGCAGACACTGCTCCTGTCCTCCCCCTGCAGACACAGCTCCTGTCCTCCCCCTGCAGACACAGCTCCTGTCCTCCCCCTGCAGACACAGCTCCTGTCCCTCCCCGCTGCAGGCACTGCTCCTGTCCCTCCCCCTGCAGACACAGTGGGACCAGAGACAGCTCAATGAGCACCATGGGGGAGCTCCCCCCTCCCCACCCTCAACAGCATAGTTGTGACACTAATTAGATCCACCACCCAGATTGCTCAGCAAATCGCCGCCACAGAAAGGCATCTCATGCCATTTAGTTGGAGCGATGTTTTTCGTGAATAAAATAATTAGAAACAGATATCTAAGTGGACGATAATAACCCATTAGCAAAAATTATACCCTCATATTTTTCACTCTAAGTGTGAAATGCTGAGTCCTGCTGCTGCTCGCAGACACCCGAGTCATCGGCCGAGTGTCAGGAAGACAGCCAGGCGTCAGGCTCACACGTGCCGTCACCCTGAAGAAACTGGGCGTCGGCTTTTCGCCTGTCAAGGACGATGTGGGATGTAGGGTTCGAGTTTTGGAGCATCCATTTCTAGTCTGAAAGCAACTCACCATGTGCTCCCGGCTAAGTCACCAGAGACCTTGCTGAGCTGCAGCCTCCTCACCTCTGAAATGGGGTGTTAGGGAGGGGAAGGGGTGATGGGAAAATGGGCGGTGGTCTGTGTTCCAGGGCTAATTGGCATTGGCTGCCCAGGGTTAGTGGACAGTACGCTGTGACGTGCTGTCCTTAGGAGCTAAGCTCAGCTCTCAGGTGCTCGCCTGTGTCAGGGGGACGAAGGGCCCCTGGAGGACTATCGGCCCAGCAGAAGCAAGAGGCTGGGAGGGTCAGCCCTAGGTGAGCACGAGCTGATTCCAGGGCAGTTAGCAGAGGGCACCCCTCAAATCTGACACCCTAAACTCCCCAGGAGCTCAGGGCATGAGAGACACTTCACTCACCACAAGACGGGGCTGGGTGCGCACGGAGGCTTGGAGGCAGGCGCGAAAGAGGCGTGCAGGCGTGGGCTATTCACACAGCAACCCCGAGCTGTGTTGGGTCTCCCCCTTCAGGGCACCCGAACCCTGGCTGTTTTAAACGAACATCACTTGAGAATAAAAAAAAAAAAAATGGCCGCGTCCCGTTGTCGGGCACCACTTTGCGTTTCTTTTTGTCCCTGGGGCATGAAAAACGGGGGCCGGTGCAATGGTCTGAACACCCTCCCCGGGATGGAACCGCACATCCGACGGGCAAATGCTTTCCGTTTCTCTCCAGATGGGTTCAGGCCTGGCCACCACCAGCTGGGGCCTATGCTATTCTGGTCAAACAAGAAACAAATATATTTTCATCCAAAATGCGGTCCTTTCTCCTTAAAGGTTCACGTGGGAAGGACACGTTTAAACTTCTTTGAGAGGCTGCTTGGCATTGGGAAGGGGCGAGCAGCAAATCGGTGTCACGCTCTGCACCACGACCCAGAAAAACAGCCACGTTACGCACTGACCTCACCGGGGCCGCCGTGTAATGATTTTCCCGGGAAACGCGCGCGGCAGCTGGGAGCGCGGCCCTGGATTTGACGGTGCCTCGAACCACGCCTCGCAGAGGGCGTTAGAGCTCAGCGTTTGAATCCAGCCTGCGACGTAGAGCGTCCTTTGTCTCCTCAAAGCCCATCTGAGAGCACGAGGGCGCTGCACGAGGGCGCCGCGGCCCTGGGCCGCGCGGGGCAGGCAAGCAGCCTGCCTTTCCCGCTCCGCCGGCTGCGGGCCTCGCCCCTCTGGGACACGGATGCAAACACGGCTCTCGCCCAGGGAGCACAGGTGACGCGGACCGAAGGCGCTTCCTCACACTTCTCTGTGTCTCCATTGCACATTCAGGGCTGCCTTTATGGGTGTTGACGGTGCAAGACTCCCCGGGACCTGAAAATGGGGACCCCCCTCCTATCAGCCCCGACGGGCTGTGGCGAAGCCGGGAGAGCCGGAGACGGGCTCCCTTCGCTGATGTCGCCCAGGAACCCAATGGACGCATCCGTTTAGACCTTCGCTCTGAGGCGGTGTCTGTGCATCCTGCCCAGGCAGGTGGCTCCTTCCAGGCAGTAAGTGGAGAGATGGGTGCGCTAATGGGAGCGCGGGCAGGCTCCCCCATCCTCAATGGATGGGCGCCCTCTCTCCAGTCACTCCCTCGCCGGTCCCCTTCCTCTAGGAGTTTCTTTCCACCCCCAAAGGGACCCCGAGGTTAAGGGCAGTCAAGATGACAGGCGGTCGTTTCAAAAAGACAGATCAACACAAATTCCCTGGCACCCCATTTTCCTTTTCCCTCTCAGAGGAAGCCAGATAAGCCAGTCGCTCAGAAAGAGCCCGGCAATCAGGGTACCAGTGATTGGCCAAGTCTGGAGGAATTCGCTGGTTATAACTAGGAAGCAAATGGCCTCAGCTCTCCATTTTTCCTCGACACATTGCTGTAAGAACACAGCTTCCTCTCCAGGCGCAGGCACCGGGATGGAGAGGAGCTTGTGATTTCTGTTTCTAATTACCAAATTAATTACCTCTGAATATAGCACTTGTCTCCGCCACAGATAAGTGCTCCTGCGGTAAACAAGGCTGCGGCGGCGTGCGCACCATCTGGAAAGTGCAAGACTGTCCCCCCCCCCCCCCCCCCCGTCAGACCCTCAGGACTCACCAAAATGGGTGCGTCATTCATTAAAGGTGCCCCGTTACTTTCTTGAAATATTTGTATTGACTTCAGGGAGGAAGAGAGAGGGTGAGAGAGAGAGAAACATCAATGATGAGAGAGAACCATGGATCCGCTGCCTCCTGCACGCCCCCCACTGGGGATCGAGCCCACAACCTGGGCCTGTGCCCTGACGGGAATCGAACCATGACCTCCTGGTTCATAGGTCGATGCTCAACCCACTGAGCCGCACCAGCCGGGCAAAGGTGCCTATTTATTTCGTTATTTCAGTGACGCTGTTTTCCTACAGTAAGGACTTGATGTTTTTACTCTGTTTCCCTAACACGAGTGGGTCTGCCCCATCTCGCGGCGGTGTTTAAAGAGCTGAGTGACTGATCACCCTTTTTCTCACCTCGGCCGTCACGTGCTGAGGAACGGCTGCCAACCTGCTCAGTCGTGGTTTCTTTGAACACCCGGAGCCGCTGCACCCGCACGAGTGGAGTGGTCATTGAGCACCGAGGCGTGGAGACGGGCAGGGAGGACACCGTGAAGGGGAACGGGCCACTGAGGCCCTTTGTGAGCGACTCTATCAATTGCCATTATCCTGTAGAATCTCCGGAAGGGAGGGGGCATTCTTTCCACATTCCAATGGAGGAAATGGGGGTCTCAGAGCAGGAAGTCTCCCTTCACAGTGACCCCGACACGGAGGGGCTGAGCTGGGACCCGAACCCCAGCCTGTGGGACAGGACCCTCACCTTGAAAATTTTGGAGAAGATGGAATAATGTTGACCAGCTGTCACTCTCCCTACGGAGGGTGCAGCATCTCCCTCCCCTGCCTCGTGTCCGGGGAAAGTGTCCACGCGGGGAGCAGCCCGGGCCTCCCACCTGCTCTCTCAGAAGAACACGCTCACGGCTGCACCTGGCGTGACAAGGCCACGATCTCCCACATGAGCACCTTCCCAGCTGCCTCAAGAGGTCGCCACCTCCCGAGTTAGTCCCTGGAAACAAAGGGACCTAGAAACACTCGCATCGGTTCCATCCCCAAAAGGTTTGCCTGTGCGTCTTTCGGAAAACAGCCTGATGGACTGTGAATTGGAGCCTAACTCCCCGCCCCTGTCAGGGGCTGGTGTAAAAATGAGCAGCACTGAGAACCCGGCTGCGCGAGACTCCATGTTTATTGAAAACTAGAGGCCTGGTGCACGAATTCGTGCACAGGTGGGGTCCCTCAGGGTGGCCTCCAGGGATCAGGCCCCGATTCGTGCCCCCAGGCTCACAGCCCCAGCTCGCGCCCCCAGCCTCGCAGCCCTGCAGCCCCACAGCTGTAGCCTGGCGCCACCCCCTCACCTGCTCTACCATCCCACCTGCAGGGTGATTGATCAGGGCCAGGCCCCCTGCCTGGATCCCTCAGCACCTGGGAGCCAGGCAGCGGCTCTGCCCCCTGCCACCACCACTGGTCACTGTCTGCAGAGTGGGGGTGATCAGCAGGGCAATCAGGCCCCCGCTCTCACCTGCCTTGACCTGGTGCCGCCTGCTTACCTGCTCCACCATCCCACCATGGCCCCACTCTCATCGGGGCCCATGGGGGACGGCAGCGCCTCCACTGCCACCCGCTGCCAGCACTGCGTCGCCAACGCCCACCACGTTCTGCACCACTCCCTGGTGGTCAGTGCACCATAGCGAGCGGTTGAACTCCCAGGCTCCTGGTCGAACGACCGCCCGAGGGGACAATTTGCATATTAGGCTTTTATTATGAAAGATTACTAGAGGCCCATTGCACGAAATTCATGCACAGTGAGGGTGAGGGTTCCCTCAGCCCGACCTGCATTCTCTCACAATCTGGGACCCCTCAGGGGATGTGGAGCCTAGACCAGCAGTCGGACATCCCTCTCACAATCCAGGACGCTGCATGCACCAGTGACCATACTTCTCATACAGGTGAAAGGCATTTTGCTGTTGTATGCACAGCTACATTTTTTCACCCTGATTATAAAAGTAGTGCATAACATGATCCTTCTGAGGCAGTAGTACCATTTTCCCCATCTTATGGTTAGAAAAACCGAAGCAGAGAGAAGCTAAGTAATTGGCTTTGTCACACAGTTATGAGTGTCTGAATCAGGGCTGACCACGAAACATGCAAGCCAGAGTCCATGCATCTCATCGCTGCATCATCCTGTTTTTTTCAGTGTTAGAGTAAGTAGCCTTGCCAGGTTTTAATTTTTAACTCTAAGAGACTGTTCCCAATATGTAGGGTAGGGTCCCTAGGCCTGGCCGGTGATCAGGGCCATCTGTGGGGTGACTGGCGGGCAGGGCAATTCGGGGGGTCCCCACTGGGACCCGCCTTGGCTGGTGGCCTGGCGCCGCCTGCTCGCCGGCCCCGCCCCCCAATCACCACTGCCGGTGGTCACCTCCTTCTCGGAACAGCTCCTGCATTGAGTGTCTGCCCCCTGGTGGTCAGTGCACGTCATAGTGACCGGTCGTTCCGCGGGTTGCTCCGCTGTTCAGTCAATTTGCTTATTAGGGTTTTATTATACAGGATGTCTGTGGTCCCCACCTGCCTGGCCTCTGTCTCCTCCGTCCTCTCACAGGCCTGGATGTACGCACCTGCTCATATGAAAAGCGCTGTTGTTTCCCATAAACATGCACAAGCTTCTGTTCGTTTGCACAATAAATATTGCAAAGATCATAATGAAATTAGGATGGAGCGTGAAGACGGCTGCCCTCTGTAGATGTGCTACACGTGAGTCACGTCCCAGGAACCACTGTCCCCAAACACCAGGGTTCCTGTATGAATATTTTCCTCCTTGGTTCGAAGTGGCAGAGGAGAGAGGCCTTGCTAATGGATTTATAGCTTATCCGCGGGTCTCGGGGAGGCTGGAGATGGATGGGCTCTCACCAATATATTCATTTAGGAGCAATCGACCAAGTCCAACCCGGCAGTCTATTTGTTTTGGTGAATTGGGCCGCTCGCTATAATTCACCTTAGCGTTAAGGAGGGCGTTTAACCTGCGCAGACTCGGGAACGACGTTCCTGTGGATGGAGTCATCGGGAAGAATTTGCAGAGGCGTTTTTAAGGTAAGAACGTCCGTCTTATTTCTGAAGCTGCCTTGGGGACGGGGCCAGGGCTCTGAGTATGTAAATTTGAAGGAAATCAGGTTGAGAGCATAAATTAAATGGCTTTCAGGCAGAAGCGTGACTTGGGGATTGCTTTCAAATTGGGCGACAGCATGGCCGACGCTCTGGCAGCCCCTGCCCTCAGCAGCTCTGACAGCGACACGGCGGCCACGTTAGAGGGGACAGCTGCGGGAAGGTGATGATACAGATGAAATGAGTGGCAGGTGAGGGCGGGCGGACGCTCAGCCTCTGGCCTCCCCTCCCAGAATGGGGGCTCCTTTGTAAGGGCATTTGTGTTCTGTTTCGGGTAACGACGGGGCCAGAGAGCTTGCCCTGTGTCTGCTGATTTTTGATTGCCTTCAGCTCAAAATATGCCCACAGTGCATCTGGGGTGGCATTCCTGAACCCCTCCCCCTTCTAAGAGAATGACTCAGGTCCCTGCACGCACAGGTCTGGCATCCCAGGTGCTCACACTCTTGACCTCCTCTAGGTGAGCAGCAAGCCAGGCTGAGGAGAGAGGACCTCAGAGCACGCCGTGGGCATTTATAATTCTAAATCAAGATATCGATTGCCTCTTAAAAATCCCTGCCTTCCATCCGCTGCCTGCAAGCGGAGTGCGTGGGTGTCCGCCCGTGGGCGCCTGGCTTTCCCAGCAGCTGGGACCAGAATGCAGCTGGGTTATGTGGCTCAAACCTTTGTGTTTCGAGAGGTATCACTGAAAAGCCAGCATCGTTTGGTTGGTGTGTTTTTTAAGAAGATGCCAGTGGAAGGAGACAACAGCATCGGGAAGCTAGTTGCCCTGGAGAATCTGCAGAAAGTCTCACATTCAGCGTCAGATTATCTCGTTGGAAGAAAACGCGCAGGTCGCTCGCTGGGCTTTAGAGGCAGCGCAGCGGGTGTGGCAGAGCCAGCGCCGGATGGCATCCGGCCTGCGGAGCCGTGGGTAGTCGTGCCCTCTCCTGGTACCCCTGCTTACGGAATTGTCTGCACCGCCAGGGAGGGTTTTCTCTCCACGCCTTGGGGAGATGCCAATTGGTCCTGCGCCCTGCCTGGGGTTCGGTTCCTCAGGGCCAGCGAGCACAGGGGCCAGGTCGAGCCTCCTGGAGAAGAGGCTCAGAAGAGCTGACTAAGGGTTGGACAAGAGGAGAGTCTTTGTCAAAGGAGGAATAAGGAAGGAAGGAAGGGAGGGAGGTGGGAGGGAGGGAGGGAGGGAGGGAGGAAGGAAGGAAGGTGGGAGGGAGGGAGGGAGGAAGGGGGAAGGAAGAGGGAAGGAAGGAAGGAAGGTGGGAGGGAGGGAGGAAGGGGGGAGGGAGGGAGGGAGGAAGGGAGGAAGGAAGGGAGGAAGGTGGGAGGGAGGGAGGGAGGGAGGGAGGAAGGAAGGGAGGGAGGGAGGGAGGGAGGGGGGAGGGAGGGAGGGAGGGAGGAAGGGGGAAGGAAGGAAGGAAGGGGGGAGGGAGGGAGGGAGGAAGGAAGGAAGGAAGGAAGGGGGAGGAGAGGGAGAGGAGAAAAACATGTTGATAAGATTAGTTAATTGATGGGTTGGTTAATTGATAGCTTAATTAATAAGGGTTTTGTTAATTGATCTAAAGCAGTTCATGTCACTTGCAGGAACACATGCTGAGTGTGAACGAATGAATGGATGAGCGTATGAATGAGTCCATAAGTGAATTGAATAATGAATTAATGAGAACATATCACATCTAACTTATAAATGGCAGATCCAGAAGTAAAATAATAAAAAGGTAATAGAAAAACAAAACATCTTGCCTATCCTATCTAATAAAAGAGTAATATGCAAATTAACACCATCACCCGGCTACACTCATAAGCCACGCCCATAAGCCATGCCCATCAACCAATCAGGAGCGAGTATGCAAATTAACCCAACCAAGATGGCTCTGGCCCCAGAGAGAGCAGGAGGGAGGCTTGGGTTTCCCCGGCGATGGAGGAAGCCAAGCTTTCCGCACACCCTGGCTGGCCCAGGCCTCCACTTAAGGCTACAAAGTTTCAATTATAGAAGATAAATAAATCCCAACAGAAATGGCTGCTGCCACAGGAGCAAGCAGAAGGCTTGGCTCTGCTCCGGGCTACAAAGTTTCAATTGTAGAAGATAAATAAACCGCAGATACCAGGGCCTCCGCTTGGGTCACCGGGGGGCATGGCCAGCCTGCAAAACACCACAGGCCCCAAGCCCCAGGCCACCCCATGCCCCAAGGGAACCCCCACCCTGATCTGGCACACCCTTTGGGGCAAACCAGCTGGCCCCCACCCATGCACCAGGACTCTATCCTATCTAATAGAAGAATAATATGCAGATTGACCATCACTCCAACACACAAGATGGCTGACCCCATGTGGCCAAAGATGGCTGCCCTCATGTGGGCACAAGATGGCCAGCAGGGGAGAGCAGTTGGGAGGGACCAGGCCTGCAAGGGAGGGCAGTTGGGGGCAATCAAGCCTGCAGGGGAGAGCAGTTAGGGGTGACCAGGTCGGCAGAGAAGGGAAGTTGGGGGCAAACAGGCTGGCAGGGGAGCAGTTAGACATCAATCAGGCTGACAGGGAGTGGTTAGGGGATCATCAGGCTGGCAGGTAGAAGTGGTTAGGGGCAATCAGGAAGGCAGGCAGGCGAGCAGTTGGGAGCCAGCAGTCCTGGATTATGAGAGGGATGTCTGACTGCCCATCTAGGCCCGATCCCACCAGTATTGGGTCTAAATGGGCAGTTGGACATCCCTCGAGGGGTCCCAGATCGGAGAGGGTGCAGGCTGGGCTGAGGGACACCCCTCCCCCTGTGCACGAATTTCGTGCACCGGGCCTCTAGTTAGTGCATAAATTATTGACACAAATTTAATTTTGTAGAAATGTTATCACTTTGATCCTCATTATATTTATACAGGATCAGAAAAGTTTAAAGATGGCCCTCGAGTGACTTTCCCCTTGTTCAGAGACTTTCTCTCATCTCATCGAGGACAAGGATCATGCACAGCGTGAACGTTGCACAATAGGAACCGTGCACAACAGGAACCGTGCACAGCATGAACCGTGTACAACAGGAACCGTGCACAGCAGCATCATGTGCAAACTTCCCTGGACCCTACTGTCACCATCCAGGCCCCCACTCTCCTTCAGTTTGCACATGCAAGTCAACTTCAATCTTTTAAAAACCCAAATGTCTATCTGCGGGGGACTGAGAGGGATGTGATGTCCAGGTCTCTTCTCGGTGTCCCTAGGGCACTTGGAGGGCAGCAGAACACACAGGAAGCCCTTCCCATCTTCACAGGAGAGGGTTCAAATGGCCGCACACACACCACTTCCGACACCACGACACTTCAGAGATGAAGAGATTCGTGGATGGGGACTACCCTCTAGCATCACCTAGGCCTACCCTGATCCATTTATTTGCCATGAAAACAAAGCCCCAGTCATAATGACCTCAAAGGCCACCTACTCATAGTGTTGAAGGTACCCTGGAATTTAGAGCATCGTGCTAAGTGAAATAAGTCAGGCAGAGAAGGACAAGAACTATATGATTTCACTTCGAGGTGGGATATAAGATAGGAAGTGACAAACAAACCATAGACATAGACACAGTGTGGTGGTTACCAGAGGGGAAGAGAGTGGGAGGAGGGCCAGGAAGGTAAAGGTGGTTAAATACAGGTAATGAAAGGAGACTAGTATCTGGGTGGTGAGCACACACACAATAGAGTGTTATATAGAATTGCACACTCAAAATAAATAACGTTATTAACCAACGTCACCCCAATAAATGTAATGATAAATAAATAAATGTGCAGTCTATATTCTGAGCTGTGTGTCTCCCATGGTGATCAAGATGCAGCCATCAGAGGCATCCAAGCCTGTCCACAACACGGGTCATGTGTCTGATCGATTGAGGGTGGAACGGAAGGAACCACAGCATGAGCACAAAAGGGTGCCTCAGGGTTCCCCTGGGCTAGGTGACAGCAGGCCACAGCACTCCTGATGACCCACTGACACACGTGTCCAAGCCCAGCTCCTCCTCCCCGTGCCGGACGATCAGAGTGGCATCGACCACAATATCCTGACAATATCCCGTTCACATTCAAGGGCCTGGAGATCCCAGGAGCAGAAAGATCCAATCGTTGACCAATGGCCGTGATTGCCTCTCTCTGTCGATGTCTCCAGGGAGCTCTATCTAACAGGATGGTTTTTCAATAAGAAACTGAATAAAGAATCCACGGCCACCAGAAGGGGAAGGTTTGACTTACAGGCCAGATAAAAAGACACCTCTAATGGAACAGAGTCATCTCGGTAAAGTAAATGAGGGATCGTTCTATCAGCAGTTACTGTCCCCGGCAGCTAAGGATCATTGAAACGTAGTATCCCCTCTGGCAGCAAGAGTCATCAGGCTGACGAATGTCAAGTGCTGATCTCGAACTAATGGGATTTAATGTTATGAATGGTTTTCGTCAATGTGAGAAAGCATCCTGAGACAGGCCCTCGGTTCCACATCTGTGTAGCGGACGGATGCAGGCAAATGACCGGCTGCTCCCGAATAATTCACAACATCCCTTTACTTACATGCGACAACGATACCGGGTGGGCTGGGCTGGGCTGAGGCCACGGTTTTGGTGGGTCAACTGAGCCCCGGTGCGCAGGCGACAGCCCAGGGCAGCGGAGGCGCTCTGCAGAGAGCACGGCCCCTTAAATTCGCCGGAGTCTGGATTCTCTAGCAAACAAGTGGGCGCTGACTGGTCTAGTTTCCCTCTCTGCAAAGGTACGGGCAGGCCTGCTTTCAACAGGAACCCCCTTTCCGTGCCTCTCGCGAGTCGCTGCTGAGGCCCCCTGCTTGCTTTCGACAAGGCCTGTCATTCTCGATGTTGCCGTGACAAACCCAGTAAGGGAATGGGGGGTTGAAGGAACGAGGCGAGAGTCCCAGGAGGACATGGGACAGGCTCCCCGAGACCTGGGCTCCCCCTCTCCCTTGGCCATTTGAAGAGCATGCGGGGGGTGAGACTATGTGAGGAGGGGGAGGGGAAGGGAGCCGTCCAGCCGCTTTGACACAGGGTGATGTGCCCTCTGGGGATGGCCGTCCCTGAGTGTTCCTAACAGGAAAGCATGTTCCGTGTGAACTCTAGACCGAGGGCGGCTCTCTGCAAGCTGAGGCCTTGTCGCTTTCCTTCCGGATCATCAAACCCGCCCAGGGGCTGGCGCCTCCCCCGGCACGTGTCCCAGAGCCCCAATGGGAGCGCCACCTGATAAGAACCTAAAAGCAGCTGGTGGTTTGCTTTGCCATGGGCGGGGGCGGGGGTGGGGAGCGTCGGGAAGAGGGGGCACCCCTCACCTGACGCCTACACAAGTGTCTATGCTGTGTCATTCATCACCCCATTCCCAGCGAGGCTGAGACTTGGAAATGCCCACGCAAGTGGCATTCCCAACCACAGCTGAGGGCAAAGCACGGACCAAGAGGGAGGGGCCACGGTCTGAAATGTGTGCCTGGCATCCCGTCAGAGCTTGGCTCTCACAGCAGGAACACCATGGCAGCAGCCAGGAGAAAAATTGGTTCCTGGATGAAACAATCAGGAGAGCCCGCGAGATAGCTCATCGGTTCATCTATTAACCCCTCGGCAGACAGAGCAGGCACCGGGTGACACCGCGCACAGTACGCTCGCTGGCCATTCAGGGGTTGATCCATGGCCCGGTGGGAATGAAGCCTGGGGCTTCCGACCCGTTAAATCTACCTCGTTGCGAATGTTCTCCTTCACGTGGATCTGAGAAGCATTTTTTTTTTCTGCATTTGGCTCCCACTGTCGGCATTTTATATACTTTTTTACATTTTAAAAATATTAAGTATGAACAAGGCCGTCAGTGTCACCTCTTAGGTCTTTACCCTCCCTCTGCCAAGACAGCTGTGTGAGAGGACGCTCCCGTCCTCCAATGATGCGGAGGAAAC
Source organism: Corynorhinus townsendii (assembly GCA_026230045.1). Lineage (NCBI taxonomy): Eukaryota > Metazoa > Chordata > Mammalia > Chiroptera > Vespertilionidae > Corynorhinus > Corynorhinus townsendii. Next base: position 146,310,548 of record JAPDVU010000008.1, read on the forward strand.
ACTCCGACTTCACACACCAGAGGCAAGTCTCTCCCGGGAGTCTTTGTTTCGACGGGCTCCTGAAAAAGAAGGTTCTCTCTCAAACGGGAGGCATGGGCAAAGCGTGCTTTTACCTTCAGCACGCTGACCCGGCATCTTTCTGCGGTCACGGCCATCCCAGCCGAGGTGTGAGGGCGTGGGAGGCTCTTTCACACCCTCTCCTTCCCGAGCGACCTCACACCCATCGGGCAGTGTCCCGGGAGGGCACACCTCGTCGTGCCAGAAAACGAATGGCAGAAGCCAACTGCATAAGAGAGGAGCCGTCCTTCACCGCTGGAGGCCCAAGAGCTGCCTCATCTTTCTCTTCACATGACCTTAAGAGACCCTTAATCAACGCTTCTTTGAGCCGTGAAAGAATTTCTTGGTCCTCATGTGGGCAGTAGTTAATATCTTCATGTAGACTCAGTCGAGCCTCCTCTTGTTTGGAGAGAGGCCTGTCCGTGAGTCATTACCAGTTACTACAAGAGCATGAAAAAAAAGGGATCTTGCATTTCCCAGCTCCATTAAGGCCCAGGTCATAAACCCATACGCGCCCACCAGGGACTCCTGTCCGGTGCCTTCGGCGCTGCCCTCATAGACGCACCTCGCTGTCTCCTCTCTCTCCCAAGCCAGCTCCGTGCCAGGTGAGAGGCCGTTCTGCAGGGCTAAGGCCTGGCGCTGGCTGCATCTCTGTCCCCGGGGGTCCCCACATGCACAGTCAGGTAGGGCGCCCTCCTTCCTGCCTGCAGAGCAGGGACTCCCTAAAATAGCCCCGACAGAAAAGCCCGCTGCCACCTCGAGGGAACGGCTGCACGTCTTCGGTCACTTAGCAAATGAGTAAGAAGCGCGCCAACGGAGCACCGCAGACTGCCTCCCGGGGAAAAGAAGAGGTGTTTGTGGTGTTTGCCACTTTGTGGTGTGTGCACACCCCCCAACGTGTCCGATTTCAACCTGGCAGCACGTCTGTAACACGCGCCGGGGGAAGATCACGGAATCGACGGAACGAGCCCGCGCTGCTTCAGCACGGCACTGAAACACCTGTTCTGCGGGCGTGACGCTTCCACGAGGGATGCACGGAGGAGCCCGTGCTACAGCCGGGAACACGGCACACGCGTGAAGCACCTCCTTCAACTGCGTGACACCCCGCAGGGGCATTAGGGAGAGGGGCCCTCGTGCTGGGGTTAGGGAAGCACATCTATAATAATAAAAGCATAATATGCTAATTAGACCAGACGTCCTTCCAGATGACCTCCGGACGAAGCCGGGGCTGTGAGAGAAGCCTGGGTCCCGGGTGCCAGAGGGAAGCTGGTGCCGGCAGCCTGGGCAAGGAAGGCCTCCTCTTGCATGAATTTCGCGCGTCGGCCTCTAGTCTAGATACAAGTCGTGGCTGTGACTCTGACATTACTGCTTGACACAAACACGTAAAAAATAAATCCCATGAAAAATCACCACAGAAAAGACAGTGCTGACCTGCATTCCGGGCGATTACTCCAGGGATTTTTGTCATTATTTCTATAAAACTTGGGCAAACATAACTTCTGTGAAAATAAATGTTCAAACGCAGCCGAGGTGACTCTGAGCAAGGACAGTAACGACAGGCGACTCGTTACACCAAATGCCGAGACGGAAATCGGTGCCCAGGCGGCACAAAGGCCGTTTAGGCCAGCGCACCCACGGGAACCGTGAACAGGGACCTAGGGAGGGGCGGGTGCCAGAGGTGGCCCCGGGGAAGGCGTGGCCCCTCAGGGACGGGTTTGGGGTGCTCTCTTTTTCCTGGGGAGGTGCAAAGAGGATTTTCCTGCTCAGAGGCAGCAGGCCTGTGGGGTTCACACCCTCGGAGTGATGGAATGCGACCGCCCACGGGGAACGCCAGCCCGTTTGCCGCGTCGTGATAATGGCACATACGTTTTCCTGACAGGGAGTGGGACAGAGGAAATAACACAGAAAGGAGAATGGGAGGAAGAGGGAAAACATCTGGAAGGGATTGGAAACACAGCTTGACTGTCAGTGAAAAGTGCTTGGAGGCTCCGGGGAGGGCACAGCCTCCACGTGCCTCTTCGGAGACACCGGCTTTGGCTTCCCGGGTGCTGCGCTTACAAGGACTCAGGACTGGGCCCTCTGCAGCCGAGCTGCGGCTCCCGTCTGTCTGGCAGCATCTCTGATCGGCCAAACAGATGAGGCCCGGCCTGTCCGGGTGTCAGGGGGAGCGGGAAATCACGGCCTCTCATGACCTTCCAGAAAAGGCATTTGTCCCACAATATGTCACACCCATAGCTACGGCACAAGAAGGCAGTGCGTTTACTACCTGACATTACACTTCGTTAGTGCAGGGAACGCCCAGGAGCTCAGCTAACAGGCCTTGGCACCACATCTCCATGCCAGCTCATGGCTCCCCCGAGGCAGCGCGGTGCACGGGGACACGCTTCTGCCCGTCCCATCTGGAAAAGGCCGCAGGCCGCGAGGTGAAGGCACTGCCCTCGCTCAGGGCCACACCAGGACCGGCTGGTGACGTGACCTCACTGCGAGGCACTGGTTATGACGTTGAAGTTATGGGACGGTCACTAAAGGGTACTTACTCACCCGTATCTATTCTCTGACTTCCAGAAGCCACATGACTGGGGAAGAAAACGGTGGCAGGACCATTTCCTTGTTCAGTGATCTGTACCGTGAACCTCCTCGCTGTCCCTCCACCTGCACAACCCTTCCCTGACCTGACACGGACTGGGTCCCGCTGACCAGGGAGGGCGGGGAGCTGCGGACACGGTCCTGGCTGGGGTCCAGTGGGAAACACCAGGCCTTCTACACCGAGTGCTGGAATAATTCCTTCTACACGGAGTGACGCACAGCACAGAGGGCCTGCAGGGGACGCTCCCATCCCGGGGTCAGACTGGCCATGGCAGAGCCGGGGACCCAGGGCCTCTGGGCGGGAAAAAGGCCCAGTGGCGGCAGTGGGGGCAGCTGAGACGGGGCAAGAGGGCTGTCTGGGCAGAGCTGGAGCAGAAGGGGATGCAATCGTCTCCGGGAATGTCCCAGGTTCTCCCCTTTGCCACCCGTCCACTTCCTACCAGCGCTTCCAGGAAGCTAAGCCAGCCCAGAGTGAGCTGACAGGGGATCCCCTAGTGTGGCCCCCAATGCTGCAGGGCGGAGCGGGAGCTGCGTGGAGGCCTGGGCTCTTCGCCTGTCCCCGCATCCACCCTCTGGCGTGGAAATGGCTTCCTTCAGCGAGGCAGCTTCCCTTTCCCCACCTAGAGCACCTGGCCCAACATGTGACTTCCTTGTCTGAAGAGGAGGCAGAGGGGACTCCACCGGGATTTCCTCCGCACGTGGCCTTTGGGACCCTCTGCTGAGGGTGGGGACAGAGCTCAGGGCACGGGCAAATGCACAGCTGATGGACTGGAGCGGCCAAGGCCAGGCCCACGCCCGGGCCTGGGAAGCGGCACCCGCTCCGGGGTAAAGCCACGGGCCCGGTTAGTTCTGTTCTAACACAGGACCCTCTGTGGAGAGGGGTTTACATGTGTGTGCTTTCCGTTGTGTCCTGTGTGAAGTAAGAGGCCCCAAGGCTTGGGGCCAGGACTGGGGAACAGAGAGGGCGAGGGGAGGTGGCGTGAAGGCTGCCCTCCTGCTCCCTGCACCCACCCCGCTGGCCTCGCCCTTCCCGCCTCCTGTGCCCCTGCAGCCTGCACCCCGCGGCCAGCAGGCCTCTAACTCCCCGCCCGCCGCCGCCTGCCACGGGGAGGCGCCGGAAGCTGCTCATTTGTCCTCCAAGATGCAACATGTCTGACGATCACTTTGCCGGCACCCGGGTTTGCAAGGCGTTCCTTCTCTCCGGAGACGCCTCCTCCGCCCTTCTTAAACACGGGCTGGCCTGTCACGGTGCCCGTGATTGGGAGTGAATAGGGACAGGTGTGGGGAAATGCGCCTGAGAAACCTGGATACGGTCTCTGCTTACTCACGCATGTGGATGGGCTGTGACGGGGGCGCCCTCGTTGCGCCCGTGCGGCTTCCTCTGTGACACCCACTTAACTCTCCGCACGTTCCTACCGTGCGGTGTCGGCTTCTAAACAGGTTTGCGGGAGCTGCCCCCAGTGGCCCGCGTTGAAAGCGGCTCCATTTTACACCTGCGTGCGGTATTTCCTAATCGTCACCCCGATGCGTTCCGCCTGCCTCCCCGAGGAGGGCGGAGAGACAGAAAGACGGAGAGAGAGAGAGAGGCGGAGAGAGAGGGTCTGCATGGGCCCGCAGGTGCGGTGGGAGCTGCTCTGGGCCCCCGCGATGTCTCAGCCTCACCTTTCAGTCCCACGGCGTCTCCAGGGACAGCCTGGCCTCGAGACGCAGCTCCACACACAACACCTGGAAGTTGTCACTGGCTGTCACCTGAGGTCCCTTCCCCACAGAGCCCATGCGAGCGGGGCTACCTCGTTGGAACCCCGGGGCTCCCTTCCTCCGTTCCCACTTCGGTTCAGCTGGAGGGGTGCCTCGGCTCGCGTCTGAAATGGTGCTTTGCCATGAAATGTGTCCGTGAGAAGCACAGAGAACCGTGTGGCTACAAATTCGTGGCTCAGCCTACGTGTCCCATCAAGTCCGCAACTGCTTTCCTGGAACGGCTGGCTCAGACAACACGTCGCTGCCGTGTTCTGGAAGGCGGCATGGGGTCGAGGGGTGGCATGGGGTCGAGGGGTGAGATGGGCACGAGGGACCCAGGCAGGTGCATTCACGGAGCCTGGGCCGGGAGGAGACGGGGCAGCGTGGGGAGGGACAGGAACTCGGTCACCTTAGAGGCGTGGTGTCCACACCCCAGCAGCCCCCCATGCTGTGAGCCATGGACACAGGGTGTGATCAGCCATGGACCCCAGCATCGAGCTTCTTCTATTCGTGTTCATGGATGGCTGATGTCGCCCCGCAGCCAAGGCTCCCTCTGGGGGCAGAGGGCTTGGGAGCCGGGGGGGCAGGGAGGGTGGGAGATGGGCAGCGGACGGAGCCAGGTGGGCAGGAGGAGGACCCGGGGGCAGGTTCCTGGCTCTGGACCAGGAGCCACCGGTAGAGCGAAGCCAGCGTGGGGGCGTGAGATCGGCGTCGGACCGCACGCCCACCTGTGTCCCCCGTGCTTTCTGGAGAAGGAAACGTGAGATGAGAACCCAACGGCAGCGGCACGTGCCGCGCTCCGTCTCGCCGCTTGATGCCGCCAGCGCTGCCCGCGATCCTGTCACTCCGACCGCGTACGAAGGACCCGGCACTTTCCGTGAGTGGGAAATAGCACCCTCGGCCTCGCGTCGGAACACTTCATTTGCTCTGCAGAGCGCAGGCGGCTGCTTGTGCCGCCTCGGTGGTGGCCCCGGCTGTGTGAGCACCCGCCCAGGCCCTCCTGAGCCCGTTAAGGGCGTTGACCACCGATGACAAGAAAATAGCCCGAGGTCCAGAAGCGGCCCCTGGAGAGGCTCGTGGGCTCCCCTCCAGGAAAGGAGGGCGTGAAGCGTCACCGCGGGGACAGGAGACTCTTCAAACGCCATCCTGTTAGGGTATTTTGACAGGTACTTTTCCCATGACAAGTAATGCGTTTCAGAAGGGACACAGACTGGCAAGTGATGAAACGGACACAGTGCTTCAGAGGGTGGCTCCTGGGACCACGTGCCCGGAATAGCGCCGTTCTCTGCTGTGATGTACGGTCCAGGCAGACCCCACCAGACCCTCCAACCACGGTAGGGATGTCTCCCCTGCCCGTGACCCCTGGGGCAGGGAACGGGGGGCTTATGCAACCTCTGGAAGGGAATGCAGACCAGGGTGGGCTGGGACGTCTCAGGGAAGTTTCCAGGTTCCTCTTCATTGGATTGCAATTACCACATCGACCGCTGATGGCATCCCATTACCAGCGATCCATTGCCCTCTGTCGAGCCCTTTTCACAGTGTGCAGAGTTCCCATCTATTGTGCTTCTGCAAGTGATAAAAGCAGAGACTGGATCTGCGTGGACTGAAGTTTCTCTTGGATCGAAGGGCACCTCTGTGTGCGCTGTGCTTCCCCGGGCCGCCGTGTTCCAGGCGCTTCGTCCCATTTTAGTTCACAGAGAGTCCGTCTAAAGGCTAAATCGCGTTCATTGAAAAGTGGGAGCCTCAACAGACCATTGCACCTTGGTTCCTGGTTTTACGCTTCCCACGTCTTGGCTTGGCACGTGGACGATTCAATCACCCTGCATCACAGGCTTCCAAGATGCGAGGATGAAAGCAGGCTCCGGCCTTCCTTAATTACTGCGCTCGGCAGCCAGCCCAAGGGCTCTGTGGACCCGAGCAGGGCCCCCACCACTGTGGGTTCTGTTAGAGTTTCGCTCATCACTTAACCAAAATGACCTCGACTGGTTGCTCCCACAATGCTCTATGAGCAGGACGAGGCCACGTGGTATAAGACACAACATCTCAAGGACACAGGGAGAAGGGCTGGCACACAGGATTATGGGCAGGGGCACAGCCATGCCCGCCGGACACAGAGATGCGGGCAGAGCCAGAGGAAGGGGAAGGGAAGGGTACGTGAAAGTGTGGGTTTGGGGTACTGGGTGCCTGGCTGTGCTGGGAGAATCTGCCATAGACGAGGCCTTCGCCTTAAAACGACCTCTAATGTCTTTCTTTCCTGGTTTAAATTCAGAATCTGCAACGTGACAGGTCAACCTTCCCACATTTGGAGAATGCCACTAGAATCCTGCTGAGTTGTAGGAACTGACCTTCACCGTCATTAGAACTTCTTGTGGGAAAGAACGTCCCACCTGTTCATCAGGCCTCGCCCACCTGAGGTTTGCAGGCAGACCCCTCCCACCTGACCCATCAGACGTCCCGAAAATTCAGACATCCCTTCAGCACCTACTCCCAGGCGGCTCCCAGGCCCTGCATGGCGCCCCCACAGTCAGGCGCCGAGGTGCCGCCGGGCCCTGCGCGGTCACACAGGGAGCAGGTACTGGACGAAGGGATGAGGGCACCTGTGGCCACTGCACGGCTGGAGGTAGGAAGCCCTCAATATTAAACGTGAAACGGGAGCTATTATTATTTTCTGTTAGGATGAAGTTTCATGGCAAAGCAGCCCCGGAGACGCGTGCTGTAGCCAGATGTGGGATGTCCCTGCCGCTGGCTTCCGTTGCACACCATGCCTCACCCTCTCCCACGGTCCACGTTCCTGGATTCGTTCTGTGTCTCTCTGTCCTGACTGTGAAGGACACGTGAGTCCCTGGGACATCCCTGACCCTCCTTCTGCACCCACAGCTCACGCGGGTCTCTCCTCCGGCTCATCTGTAACTCCTCGTGGTGACAGACGGGGCTTCCATTGCCTGGAATTTATTTACTTGTTTACCCAACCCCAGCCTCCGTGCGAACTAGCTCCGACTTGCTAAATGGTACCCCGGTGAGGAACAAATCTACCCGCCGAGTGCAGTGCTCACATAAGTCCTGCTCCTGCGTAGACTTACAGGGTCCAATTAACACCGCGACGTGTCCCAAGCGAGCTGCTTTCCCCGCCCTCCGTGGGGAAGTGTCACCGAGCGCAGCTCACGTAGATGCATTTGTCACCGTCGGCATTCCGTCCTGCATCCCCAGTGCTCGGGGTAGTTTTTCTAAATTTGCACAGACTCCCTCTCTGTGGTGCGTGGCTCCCTGGGTTTCAGAATGCACCCGGGCTGTGTGCCATTCCTGCTGCTCGTCACTGGTTTGGGGAAATCCAATTTTCTACCTTGTGCATGTCCCTTCAGACTAACTCAGGTCAGCATTTCTTGTACCAAAGGCCTCCTCCTCGTTGTCCTTCATCTGAAAATGTCTTTATTTTACCTTAATGTTGAGGAGTGTTGTCACTGAATATAGAATTCTTTTTTTTTTTTTTTTATCCTCACTCAAGGACATGTTTAGAGAGAGGAAGAGAGAAGGGGGAGAAAGAGAGAGAGAGAGAGAGACCAATGTGAGAGAGAAACATCCATCTGTTGCCTTCCACACACACCAAAGCTGGGGCTCGAACCCACAACCCAAGTATGTGCCCTGACAGGGAATCGAACCGGCAACCCTTCTGTGCACAGGACAATACTCAACCAAAGGAGCCACTCTGGCCGAGCTAACTGCAGAATTCTGAATAAAGATTTTTGTCTTTTTTTTAAGATTTTTTAAAATTGATTTTTAAAGAAAGCAGAAGAGAGAGAGAGAAATATCTCGATGAGAGGGAAACATTGAGGACTGAGCCTGCAACCTGGTCCGGTGCCCTGACCAAGACTCGAACGGTGACAATGGTGCCTGGGTCGATGCTCAACCACTGGCTACACTGGCCGGGTTTTGGTTTGGTTTCGGTTTTGGTTCCCGTGTTCTAGCTTCTTCCCGTCCTGCATTGTTGTGGTGGGAAGCCAGGCGTAATGGCATCACAGTTTCCCGGTAAGTCATATGCAATCTCTCTCTCTCTCTCTCTCTCTCTCTCACTCCCCCCACCCCCCTCGCTTTCGAGATTTGCTCTGTCTTCCTTTTGATGTTTGGTGAGAGGCTCACAGGGCTTCTGTGCATTTGTTTCTTGGTGCTCACTCAGGGCCTCCTGTTTTATAGCGGATGTAGACTACTTAGGACATTGTGTCTTCAACTCTTTTCCTGTCTCGCTCTCTCTTTCTCTCCTGACAGTCCAATTACATGCATGCCGAATCTTTCTGTACAATGAAACCAGCCCCTCAGGCTGTCTTCTCTAAAAGACCAACACTTTCTCTGTTCTCCTCCTGCATAATTCGCAGAGCGTCCCCTTCACTGACGCCCTCCTTTGTCGGACCCACCTGGCGGGAACGCGTATCACAGGAACGGTTCTTATAACCAGACACGTTCTAGTCCTCTGCGGAGGTTTTCTTTAATTAAACGTGATGAGAGAGGGCCCAGGGTTTGGAGGAGCACCCTTCTGTGAGTTTTCCTTACCCGGTTCTCGCTGAAGATCAGAGAAAAAACCCCACTGCCTCCCACAGGCGGAGGGAGGATATTCGTTTGGAAATATGACCAGAGAGTTCTCTTCTCCTTAACAAGGCTGCTCGCACAGAAATCACTTCCCCGGGCCCTGACCACCTGCGGAAGGAGGAAACCCGATAAGGCTCCGTACAGAGCCCCCCCGACCACCCCAACAATGGGCTGCTGTGCAATAACTGGGGGTCACAGCCAAAGAGCCGTGAGCCGCAGACCCCGCTGCAGAGTCTTCCGGGAAACCCGAAAACAGCAGGGGAGACAAGGACAAGGTCCGCAGAGGACACCGGGGCCCTGACACCACAGCTGCAGCACAGTGAGCGCAGCGACCCCACAGATAACCCTGACCCCTCACGCACCCACGCCAGCTCCTTCGCCAAGCCTGTCCTGCCCAGCTTTGCCAACACAACGGCTAAAGGCTATGGCAGAGATTCTGGAATGATCAGACCAGGAATATTTTAAAACGATGGCTAATATGCTCCGAGCACTAATGGCATAAACAGCAGATGCCATAAACAGCAGATGGTGGTGTGAGCAGAGCGGCATACACTCTAAGGAAGACTCAAAGGGAAATGCTAGGAACCAAAAACAAAGTCACGCAAATGAAGACAGCCTTCGACGGCTCTGCTGTGGACTGGACATGGACGAGGAAAGAGGCTGAACTTGAAGACATGTCCATGGAAATTTCCAAAACTAAAATGCAGAGAGAGAGAAAAAAAGGAACAAGAAGATGAAACAGAATGTCCCGGCGGTAAGTAATGAGAAAAGAACAGAACGTATTTGAAGTGGTAATGGTTGAGAATTTTCCAAAATTTATAACAGAAGCTAAACCACAGATCAAGGAATCTCAGAGAACACCAACCATGATAAATACCTAAATATCGACACCTTGGTTACAGTGGTCGGCAAACTCATTTGTCAACAGAGCCAAATATCAACAGGACAACGATTGAAATTTCTTTGGAGAGCCAAATTTTTTAAACTTAAACCTCTTCTAACGCCACTTCTTCAAAATAGACTCACCCAGGCCGTGGTATTTTGTGGAAGAGCCACACTCAAGGGGCCAAAGAGCCGCATGTGGCTCGCGAGCCGCGGTTTGCCGACCACGGGTTTATCATATTCAAATTTTTAAAAAATCAAACACTAAGAGAAAATCTAAAGAAGCTGGAGGGTGAAATGGAAAGCATTCCATCTGTAGAAAACTTAAAGGCAGCAGCCTTTGTAAAACTGAGATTATTTAAGCCCCGGCAGGGTGGCTCCGTGGTTGAACGTCAGGTTCTATTCCCAGTCAGGGCACGTGGCCGGGTTGCGGGCTCGATGCCCAGTGGGGGACCTGCAGGAGGCAGCTGATCAAAGATTCTCTCTCATCCATGTTTCTAGCTCTCTAGCCCTCTCCCTTCCCCCTCTCTAAAATCAATAAAAAAAGCATATTTTTTTTAAAAAAAGGAAATTATTTAAGAATTAAAAGTTAAAAACATTTAGATCATTAAGATGAAGTTCTAGGAACTAAGCAGCATTCTCAACGTCAAGGCGCTGTCACATGGTGTGGCAGCTTCACGGAAAACTCCCCTTCCCTCCCCTTCACCATGGACACGCCCGCACCAGCTCTCCCTGAAGGGCAGACCCACCCTCACAGTGCCAGGGGCGGGGCCTGCGTGACGTGACCTATTGGAGGAGGCGGCTCCGCCCAGGATGTCACATGATGAGGATCTGCGGAGCAGAACTGAAATGTGCAACTCGAGGAAGGCTGATCCATCCCCAGGCCTTCACCGTGATTTTTGAAAATGTTGATGTTAAGCTGTGGAGCGTGTTTCTGTGACAAATTAATTTGAAAAATTTTCAAATGCCATGTTCTTTGTAATACATCTTCCTATTCAATTTCTGGTCTCGCCTTTTGACATGCTGGGAAGACTGCTTGAGGTTTTATCATCAAACCCATGTTTTATTCACAACACGTCTACCGCATTTGCCCTCGTGCTAAATCGTATTTAAATACGGGACTATCGTTATCAATTGCCGAAGGACTCCTTGTAAACACAGCTCTGTGAAATGCCCCAAGGCCAGCTGAACGTGGTGTCCGTGCCGAAAGCAGAGCCGGCGGCAACGGGGGTATCTGCTTTGATTGTGGGAGCTCCAGGAAGCCCTCTGAGCATTGCATTTATAGAAGGACCAGGCATTCCAGAGCCCCCGCCTGCAGGCAGGGAGCATGCACACGGGTTCCATCCATCTGTGGCCGGGACGACGCGACCTGGCCGGAGCAGAGCAGCAGGGTGGCGGATCAGGGAACGGCGGGCTCACCTTGGGAGACCGGGCATCTTCGTGGCTGTCCGGAGGAGACCTGGCCCTTCTAGAAAGCCCGTGGACTGTGCGGGCGAGACCAGACCAAGTCCAGCCACGTGACGACACCTTGTGGAAGCCGCCACGTGGAAGAGGCCTGAGGTCAGACTGGACCTCACGGGGTTTGGAGGGGGGTGGGGGGAGGGCTCTTTGGGATGGACTTTCCTGTCCCGTGGATGGTCCTGCTGCCCCTGGAAAACAGGTAACGTGCTAGCCGCTGGGCTCGGGCCCCAGTCCTATGACAACCAAACACAGCCAGCACCCCAACGAGCGCCATTTGGGAAGAGCAGTGAGAGGACGGGTCGCCACCAGAAGCCGACGGGCCCCTCTACTGGATGCTGATTGGACACTGGTGGCTCCAGCGTCTCATCCAACGAGCTGCTTGCTTGTCTGGCGGGAGAGGAGGCGAGCTCGCCTCCGGACTCGTGCCTCATCTTCCACATCTTCCCAGAGGTGCCCCAGCGCTACGTGCACTGAGACTATACCTGGGTCAACAGTGAGGGTGACCCATCTGGCCCCTTGCATGACCCAGAGCCACCCCCCCCCCTTCTCAGATCAAAAACAACCCATCTTGTGACCTTGGCCCCATTCACTCTGAGAACCAAGCGTCCCGAACCCCCCGAATGGCCACAGGGAACTCACACCCAGCAGGCTTGCGTCAGCTGAGTGGTGGAGGGTCCTTTGAGCTGCCTCACAGGGACACACTTGGGCCGAGAAGGCTCATGGGCCTCTGTCTCCTGCCTCAGGGACATTTCTGGGAGGCAATGCAGAGTTAGAGAGTTTCCCCAAGGAAGACGGGCCGTGGGGAGACTCGGGCCATGCTGAGGACAGAAGGAACGCTTCCGAACAGGAGTGGGGTCAGCTCCCACCTCTAATCTCAACCCCAGAGAAGGAGCAGGAAGTGAGAAAGTGGCATACAGGGAGGTGATGGTCCATTCAACCCTGGCTGTGCTGGGCTGAGCTCCGAGGCACCCGCAGGCCACTGATCACCCCCGGGGGAGGCCAGAGCAGCAGCCGACATCCAGGGATTTCCTGTGGATGCCCACACGCATCGTTGCTCATGCCACACGACGGACCCACTGCTTTGTCGTTAGCCAGCATGACCCGAAATTGGAGACTTTGCCACAGCCAGCAGCAAGGACACAGTCTTGCTTCAGGAAAAGGAAGCCTCGGGAGACCTCCCGAAAATCTTGAGTGGGAACTAATGGCCACCAAAATGTCAGGGCGGACGTCCCATCAGACTCCAGTGTGCCGAGGGCCAGAAGCCGGCGTTCTGAGCAAGAAGTGCAGCGCGCACCCCGCGGCTCTCAGGAGAATCGGGGGACACTCCACAGCAGACATCCTGTTAGCACCACTGTCAGAGGGGGGATCTCACCGTCCGATCACCTGTCCTGAGTCGAAGGTGTGTGTGAGTGTGGGGGCGGGTCTACACACACCTCTATCTATCTATCTATCTATCTATCTATCTATCTATCTATCTATCTATCTATCCATCCACATTTGCAGGTGTATAAATTGTACTGTATACCTATACGTATGTGTACACATTACACGCATATAAGTTTGAGTGTGTATATATCATACACGTATATAAATATGCATACAGTGTACACCTACATAAATATACATAAAAGTATATGTGTGGCCTCCTGGCACGGCTCAGTGGTTGAACATCGACCCATGACCCAGGAGGTCACGGTCTGATTCCCGGTCAGGGCACATGCCCAGGTTGTGGGCTTGATCACGAGTGTGGGGCGTGCGGGAGGCGGCTGATCAGTGATTCTCTCTCATCATTGATGTTTCTGTCTCTCTCCCTCTCCCTTCCTCTCTGAAACCAAAAAAAAAAAAAAAAAAAAAATCCACCATATTTTTAAAACGTGTGTGTGTGCGGATAGGTGTACATAGATATGGTGGCCGAATGCACGTGATAAATGAACGGCACTGGCTTTCCTCTCCATGTTCATCATACTCAGAGACATCTCTTTGCCCATTCAGAGACCTGCCGGGCAACCTCCGGGCCTGGCCTGCAGGAAGGGGCAGAGGTGGCTCCTGGAACAAATCCTGCTATGCGTGATTGACAGCTTTCTTCTTGGCCAGATCCAAGGGATTCCATGAGTGAACCAGAAGCAGAGAACCTCACTTCCGTCTCCTCTCGCAGCCAAGGCCGAGCAGCCACAGCATCCGGTCCCACAAACAAACGGAAGCAAGCGGCACTGTTGGTCAAAGTGTGGCTCTTTCCATTCTTCTGCTGCAGCCTCAATTGACTCAGGAGAAGCCACATTTGGGTTTGTTTTTCCATCAATAATAAATGAATGTGTCCTGTCCCCGACCCCACCAACAGCGAGAGAGAGAGAGACAGAGAGTGAGACACACACAGAGAGAGAGAGGTTTGCAGGATGTGATTCGGCGTCAGTCCGTGGCGTGGACCTCGCCTCCTGCCACGGTTAACTCAGGCTCATGCATATTTAATACTTTAGCTGTGTTTTCTTAAACCAAAAGTTGACCCTTATTCAAAGTAATCATTTAAGTGATCAGCATTTGCACTGCCTGAGGAAATAAGAAATTTGCATCCGGCTTCTCTGAGCCCAAATTAAACATTTAAACATTGCGTTCGCATGGCTGTCATTAGGCCCGCTCCCTGCTACACACACGTTTCCTCCTTGAAACAAAATCACCCACGAAAATTACCCCGGCTCCAGGAATGGCAACATGCCCCTCCCAGGTCTTCTAAATTGTCTTCTGGAGGAGGAAGATGTAGGGCAGATGCACTTGACCTCACGCGGAGAACTCCACATCCCGGAGGGTGGCAGCCCCCCTTATCACACTCAGGGTCTGCTCGCTTGCTCTCCGAGGCATAATTCAACCCTTCATAGCAACCTCGTGTCCAGACCACTATTTCCCCTTTCTCACCTACCACCAGGGAGGAGGGGCCGCTAGACAGGAAGGGATGGTAGGTCACAGAGAGGCTTGAAGATGGAAACGAGGACGAGGGAAGCTGTAGGGTTTCCAAGGCCAAGGGCTGGACGTGCGGGGTCTCTCACAAGCTGGCAGCGGGAATACCAGCACGTCGGTCTTGTTCAGCGCAGGACTTACGTAAACTCTAACACGGGGATGTGACAGGTGGGGCTGCTCTTTAGAATTTCCATTGCACACTCCCAAGTGTCCAGGCAACGGGTGTGAGCTGGCCCATTCCCTGTGGCCCCAGCCTCCTCTCAGTAGCTCCTGTGGGTCCTGAATGGGGAGTCTCCAGGAAGTAAGGGTGCCATTGTCTGACGGGCCATTCACTCTGCCTATGTTTTCTTTGTAACCATTTCATTGTTTTTTAAAAAACGACTTCAACATGCAACAAATATCAATGCCTATGTAGTGAATTATTATAGAGCGGACCATGTAAGCACACCTCAGGGCCATTGGCAGACCCCAGGAACTTCCTAAGTGCCCTTTCTCACTTTAACAGGCATCGCAATCTTGTTTTCCTGGGAATCAATCAGTGCCTTTTCTGTGGTAGCACCACACAGCTAGTCATCGCTGAGCACCACAGAATAGTTCGGCTTTGTTTTTTATTGTTTTGTGTGTGTGTGTGTTTGAGGGCTTTGCCACAATGCAATCATTAGTATCTGGCTTCTCTCACATGGCACGTTACATTTCGGAGATGCCTATGTTGATGGGTAGAGTGTGGTTTCTCAATGATCAAGTCCATGTCTCAGTCGTTTGGAGTCTTAGCGATTGCGAATGAGTGACGTTCTCAAATACATCTTCAAGCGCACGCGGGCATGAATCGCATGGGGCGTGGGCCTGGGTCTCGGGGCAGAGATTATGCTGAGCCATGTTCCAAAGTGTTGTGAAGCCACACCCAGGAGTGTGTTCGGTTCCCATTGCTCCACACCCTTGCCAACACTAGTGTTTTTGAGACCTAGCCGTTGGGCACCGATACCCACTGTGGTTTTATTCAGCACGGGCGCAACGGCAGCGTTTTTTGACAGCACCGTTCCTGCCTCATTTTGTGGCGAGTGCCCACCGCACAGCTGACTGTTCTGTGAGTCACGTGACGACCTGCCAACCTTGCCCTCTGCACTCTCTTCTTCTGCAGCATTAAAGTCCACCTTGTTCCAGTACAACCTGGATTCAGTTCTGCAGCCGTGGTCTCCGGAAGGGCAAGGGTCCTCGTTGCTGTTTTGTCTCCAGGAATGCTCGGCTTCCTTGCGTTAGAGACGGAGCAGAGGAGGCGGCGGGGGATGATCTGAGAGCAGACAGTCCCAGATGAGCCCACTCTCCCCCCGCCCCCAACCCCCGAGTCTGACCCGTGAGCTATTCTCTTGGGCTAACCAGCTCCACATACATCGCAGGTTCCTCTGCAGACAGTCTTCACCCCATCCTCCCACATCCTTACCACTTCCTGTTCTCCCATCTTTCCTGAGTATCTTACATGGGGCCCGCTTTCTCCTTCTGCCTGGAAAACACCTCCAGTATTTCTTCCCACGGGCAGATACCTGGGACGTGCTGTCTGTTCGTGTTTGCCTGAATCCATTTAATCTTCATCCCTGAAGGACGGCTTTGCTAGGTTAGCGATTATTTTCACTCCGTTGCCTCCCACTCTTCTCTGTTGGTTTGTCAGCTGCAGGAGAAGCCGGCTGTCACTCATGGGCGCTTCCTCCTGCTGCCCCGAGGAGTCTCTGTCTCTAGTTCCCAGTTCCATGGTGCGGCCCCCTTTCGCTTGGCTGGCTGAGGTGTGTAGACAGATGTCATTCATCGGTTTTCTCGGCCACCGTCTTTCTCAAATTCTTCGGTCTCTTAGCGCCGCCCCTCTCCTTCTGGTCTGTAACAGACTATGTATTCGGTCAACTTGCCCCGTCCTCTATTTCTCTCACCTTCTCTCCTGTGTGTTGGATTCCTGGGGCTCACCGTGACTGGCCATCGAGCGTTCTTAGTGACATAGTCAGGTTACAAATCCTGTCTTTAGTCTGTTGCCAAGCGAGGCCATTGCATTTGGAAGTTGAGTTGTTAAATGTTTTCATTTCTAGAATTTCTCATCATGACTTATGATTTTTATTGGTTTCAGAGAGGAAGGGAGAAGGAGTGATCGGCTGCCTCCTGCCCACACACACATCCCCGCCCCCCAACTGGGGATCAAGCCCCAAACCCAGTTATGTGCTCCTGACCAGAATCTAACCTGGGACCCTTTAGTCCACCGGCCGATGCTCTATCCTCTGAGCCAAACCAGCGAGGGCAAACGGACTTTCTTTTTATCGTGTCCAGCTCTCTGCTCCATTTGTTGCCTTTTGTCTCCCTGAACAAACAAATGTAATTTTTTACTTTGTGTCTGATAATTCTAGTTCATTGTGAAGAGTCCTTAGGATTTGCTGTGTAGACAATCATGTCTCCTGCAGAGAAAGCGAGTTCGCCTTCACCTCTGTAACCGTATTCCTTTTTACCTGCTTTCCCGGCCACGTGGCCTGGGCAGGCCGGGCACATAGGGCACAGACGCCGGCCCGGCTCCCTGACGCGGGGGAAGTGCTCACTTAGCATCAGTCAAGGGCGATGCTGGCTGCAGTGGCTTCTGTAGATGCCTGTCCTCCAGCTGAGGACGTTTCTTCCTATCCTGAATTTGCTGGGAACTTGGACCATCAACAGGTGTTGGATTTTGTCAAATGCCTTGTCTGAGCTTCCTGGAGGGAAGGAGAGAATGTCTGCTCACCATGCTCACCGAGCAAGCGAACACGTGACAGAAGCCAAAGCAACGATAAAGGGACCAGGTTAACTAACCAAGGCTCTCATCTAAGAATTTAGGGAAAGAACAGCAAAACTAAGTTAAAGAGAAAGAGAAAGCAAGACAGTTACAAAGGAGAAATGAAGAAATAAATACCATTAAAGCAGAACTCGTACATTTTCTTTGAAGGTTTTTCATTATGGCAAAATGTGGGGATAAAAATAAACAAGTGAATTAGAAAAACATATGCATTCTAATCAAGCTGGGAAAAGGGAAATAAAAATACAGAACAGTAGCAATGGAAACAGAGACAATCAGACAGGGAGTAAATTTCACAAAGGTGGGTAATCATAAGAAAACGCCCTATAAAATGCAGACGAATTCTCTTAATATTCATAATTTTAGTAAATCCAAACCTATTACTTTAAAATATATTGTAATGTTAGCAGATGGAGGACAGGGATTTTGGTCTATGGTTTTTCGAGACGCATGTTAAGTTCTAGATAACAGTGCCTAGTATGCAGCTAGTGTTCAAAAAATACTGGTTGAATGAATGAGTTGAGTGAATGGAGAAAAGAAGGAACAAAATCTAGATGAAATTGAAGATATTTTAGGAATACAAATGTTCCCAAATGTGTTTAAGGAAGTACTACAAAATATAAACAAACCAATAACCATAAAAGAAATGATACCAATGGCTAATTAAGCTAATTAATAAAGTTACTTCCACCATAGAACACCTTATTCAATAGTAAAATACAGAATTAAGATAGAGCCACATATATTCACATGGCAAGATTTCTAAGATTTATTATTAAAAGAAAAAGGTGAGTTTCACCTTGTCTCTGAATATGCATTCAGAGTTCTTGAATTCCCATAAAAACCAAGCGGAGAGGAAAACTTTATATTTCTATACGTACTTATCAGTCTTTGAGATACACAGAAGGAAATCTGGAAGAGTGTGTATCCAGACAATGTGTTTGCTTCTGCTGAGGGAATGGGAGAGAGAGCGTGAAGATTGGCAAGCGAGACTTCTGCTTATCTGCTTTTTTATATTATCTACATTTATATAGCACAAGTTTATTCCTATTTGGCTGAGAGTTAAAAATTAATTTAAAAAATTGAAATGTTTAAAGTTGCCCAAGAAATAACCTCATAAAATATGCCAGGTCCAAGCATTTTTATGAGCAAGTTATTTCAAAACTCAAAAAGAGATAATTTCTTATGCTATTTAAATTATTTCAGCACAGAGAACTTTGGAAAACTTCCCAGTTCGTTGTATATAACCCTGACACTAAAATAATTTTTAAAGTATAAAAATAAAACTATACAATAATCTTAATTATGAATAAATACTTGAAAATTCAAAATGAGTGTTTGCAAATATGATCTATCAATCTATCTAGAATTATCAAAAATGTTTAATTCTAGAAAAAAACAATAATTTAGTAACATAATTTACCATAGTAGTTCTAAGTAAAAAAAAAA
Source organism: Corynorhinus townsendii (assembly GCA_026230045.1). Lineage (NCBI taxonomy): Eukaryota > Metazoa > Chordata > Mammalia > Chiroptera > Vespertilionidae > Corynorhinus > Corynorhinus townsendii. The sequence continues at coordinate 146,329,041 of JAPDVU010000008.1, forward strand.
AAAAAAACCCACAAACTTATATGGTTCTTTTTATAAATGTCAAAAAGCATTTGGCCAAATTCAACATTCATTCCTGAGTTTTATAAGTTATTTGTAAAACAAGTATAGCAAAATATTACTCAGAATATGTTTAAATGATACTTACAAAAAGATTTATGTCAAACTATTAGCCCTTCCTATTAAAGCAAAAATCCTCATTAGTACTACTATTTCTGAAGTCAATGCAAATTTTAAAAACATGATAGAGCATAATATAAAGAAATTATAATTTTTATGTGCTATGACTTTTTATCTAGGAGAATCAGATTGAAATGTATTAGAACAAATTGTTTCAATGCTCATCACTTCAGTAGTGACTGCGCTGTAGCCAATGCCAACCAGGTGAAATGTAACAATACAAAGGCCCATTGGCAATGACCTGAGCAAATGCGTCTGTGCCCTGTTGGCAGAGCAGACATTTCCATCCGTGAAGGATGTCACGTTTCCCCAGCTCACTCTACCGATTTAATGCAATTTTAATGAAATCGCAGCTATAAATGGAATTTCCAAGAATGGCAGAAAGATGACTTATTCAATAAATGATGTTAAGACCATGGGAAACCAGATGGAAATAAAAATCAATGCTTATACTGCATTTGATACCAGCAGACCCGTTTCTGACTTACAAAAAAGAAAACCTTTTGAAAAGTAGGCATACTCAGACACTTGTACCACAGGGTGGAATCATAATTTGATGAAAGACTATAAAAATTCTAGAAAAATAAAAACCACAGCATACCACTCTCACCATAATCACTCACAGTCTGACAGTAGTGTGGCCAACGTGCTAACTCTTGGGGGGCAGGGGGCGTACATTAACTTTAAAGGGAGGTGCCCTAAAATCACAGAGGGAGGCAAATGTAGCAGCAAATTGCAGTGCAAATCTCCCGCAGAGAGAATTATAAAGCCTAGGCGAAATATTAAAAACGGCTTCTTAGAGCCTGGCTGGCGTGGCTCCGTGGTTGAGCACTGACCCATGAACCAGGAGGTCACGCTTCCATTCCCAGTCAGGGCGCATGCTCGGTTTTTTACTCAATCCCCAGTAGGGGGCGTGCAGGAGGCAACTGATCAACGATTCTCATCGTTGATGTTTTTCTCGCTCTCTCCCCTGCCTCTTTCTGAAATCAATAAAAAAAAATAAAAATAAAAACAGCTACGTAGAGACACTTAGAAAACAGGAAGGAATGAACAAAAAAGCCAGAGGAAGCGTTCATGTCTTTTAGAAACAAAAAACTGAGAGGAGCAAGAATCTGAATGTGTGGCATTTGGGGCCCGAGGGAGCTTTCCTCCAGCTCAGCGACGGCAGCAGAGACGGCAGCAGCCTGACCACCTTGAGGGGCAGGAGTTGCCGGGCTGGACTGGAATAGAAGCTGGAAATGTCTGGGGGGGGGGGAGGGGGGAGGGAGGGGCTGGGAGTAAGAGTGCCGCAAGAGTGAGATTTTTAAGAATTAAACGTAAACCCACCCAGATCACTGGCCGGCGGCAAACCATGCACAGGTGGCGGCACCAGAGTAGACTAATGATAAAGCCACAGAGCCCGCGGGGGAGGGGGGGAAGGGGTGGGGGGCGGGCATGCTTCCTGAAAGACCTGTCCCTTTGCTGCTTTGCTCACTGAGCGCAGTCCCCAAACACGAGGCTCAGGAGGCAGGAAGCAAACACCCCCTGGGCTCGGCATTTCAGGGGACAGAGCCGCAGACTGGCAGAGCTGCTGGAAACCAGGGAGGGGGCAGGTCTCAGCACAAGGATGCCACAGGGAGGCCGGGCCCCCAAACGTAAGATGATCAGCCGAAATCTCTGATGGACTGCTAAATCGTGCGTGCACAGGTTAATTGTCCAAACACATAAAGAGCTGTGAAAATTGATTTTAAAAAGATTACAATGAAATACAATTTACAAAAGCAAGCTGCCTAGTAGCAGCTAGAATACACAGATGCAGAGTAGAGATTCCTGCAGCTGCACAAAAAAAACAAGCAGTTTGTAATTGGAAGCCTGGCAAGGCGACTGTGGTTTGGACAGAGAGAAACACTCAGAACACCACGGGCTCCAGAACCACACACCACACCATCTTCTAGATTGACACCCCAGTCGCCAGAAAAGTGTAACCGGTCCCCAGGGAGAAGGCAGTCGGTAGAAAGTGGTGACCTAGACGCGGGGTTCAGCAAGCAGAGCTTTCCCAGCAGCTCTTACGAATGGAATTCAAAGATCAAAGGAAAGATGGTCCTAATAACTGGAGAGACGGGAACTCTCCACTGAGAAATGGAAACGATAAAACACGGAAATTCTACGGCTGAAAAGCGCAGTAACCGAAACGTTTTAAATTCACTCTAAGGGCAGACAGGTCCACCGACACAGAGAAAAAACAACAACAGTTACGTTGTATATAGATAAATAGAAACGAACAAGCCTAAAGAATAGCGAGAACCAACATTGAGGGCCTCAAGACAATCTCAAGCCATCCTCAATACACACGATTAGAGTCCCACGTGGTAGAGAGAGAGAACACGGGACGGGAAAAACACACCTCTTGAGAAAATTCACAAAAACGTTCCAAAAGGTGGAAAACATTAACTTGCAGACCCAAGAATGGCCACGGACTCAGCAAGCTAAACACAAGGACGTGGATGCCAAACCCACCGCCGACGTCCCACTTGGAAGGCCGAATGCTATGAAAGTAAGGCAGGAAGGCCGCTCTCACCCCTTCTCCTCGACTTGACTGAAGGTCAGAGCCGATGCAGTGAGTCCAGGAAACAAAGTAAAAGGCGTCCAGATTGGAAACGAAGAATAAAAGCTGTCTTTTTTTTTGCAGATATTTGGCTATATAAGTGGAAAATACTAGGGAATGTCCCTAAAAGCTACTGGAACTAATAATTGAATTAAGCAATGTCCCTAAAAGCAAGGTCAATATAGAAAATCAATCGCATGTCTACACACTGGCAACAATTGGAAACGAAGTAAAAAAAATTAATTTATAATAGCATGCACAATTATGAAATACTTAGGGATGAATTAAACAAAAGATAATACAAGACCTACGCACTGAAAACTGTGAAACATCGCATAAAGAAATGAAGACCCGAAGAAGCCAAGGGATAGCACATATTAGGTGACTGGAAAGCTACATATAGGCAATATGCCAATTCTCCTCAATTGGTTGTTATTGTTTTTTCCATTCAACACAAGCCCAATCAAAATTCCAGCAAGTTTTTACTACAAAAAACTTTAAGATGCATTTTTAAAATGTGCATAATAATGCAAAGAGCCAAATACCTTTCATAAAAAGGAAAAATAATTGGATAGTTTACTGTGTTTGTCCAAGTCCCCTGAGAAGCAAATGCAAGGATGCGATGAGTGAAATGCCTGAGCGACAGGAGATAGGGAGGGAGCGGGAAAGCAGGAGAGGCCTGCGGCAGGTGGATGGGGAAGCACGAGTGAGCCAGTGGGAGGAGAAACACCCTGGCTGCCAGGAAGTCTAAGGAAACTGTACCAGACCAGAGGCAGCCTTGAGCCAAATCTGCCATGAGATAAGTCCTGGCCTCCCGAGACAGGGCCTGCTGCAGTCAGCGTTGGTGGGGAGCGGCCTCCCTTGAACACAGCTGGACTTGGGTCCATCCCCCTCCCTGCGGCTGGAGGCCTCTGAGCCATCCCTGTGACCACCACATTTACTCGATTCCTGTAAGGCTACAGTGATCAGGACAGCAGTGCTGGCGGAAGGACAGGTACATGGAACCAGGAACAGCACAGGGAGGCCAGGGATGAGCCGTGCTGCAGCTTCGAGTGAAGACTCAGTGGAGAAGGGACCGCATTTGTAACACACAGCACCGGAACAAAAACATCACTGTGGAGGAACCCACACCAGACACCTGAACTAGCGAGACAGTCCTCAGACCGAAAGCGCACATTATACAATTTCAGAAGGAAACACAGGAAAAGTCTTTGCATCTGCCATGGTCCAAGATTTCTTAGCAAGGTCCCCATACATCATGTCATGACACACCTCTGACGTAGGTACTTTATATCCCTGTGTAAACGTGAGGAACTGGAGAAGCCGAGAAGCTGAGCTCCTGCACAAGATCACCTCCAGGTGACACGCGTGGGACTCCACGCTGGCTGTGTGGATGCAAACACTACCATGGACGCCCAGTGGGGCCCAGGCTGAGGGAGCTGGGGGAGGGGGTCAGGAAGAGGGCTGCAGAGCCTGGGGAACCTGCTGGACAAAGGGTGGTTCTCACATAGGTCCCCATTTGCCAATGGACGCAGGGACGTCACCTCTGCCGCTCCGGCAAGTGTGGCGAGTCTCAGTCAGAGGGAGTAAGAGCAAAACTTGTAATTGAAGGAGTCGGTTCACCTTCATGCTGCATTGAGTTTGCCAATGGATCCTGATGGTCTGTCTACACTCTGCTCAACACTGTGTGTGTATGTGTGTGTGTGTGTGTGTGTGTGTGTGTGTGTGTACGCGTACGTGTGCACGAGCACGAGCACCAGCACGAGCGGAGGTGGGCGACATGCTTTTATAGCTTCATGATTTCACCAGGAAAGAAATTAGGAAGAACATAACCACTAAATCAGCGGTCGCCAACTGGCGGTCTGTGAGGTCTGAAAGGTTGGCAACAGCTGCCCTAAACGATGATTTTCCCCTGAAATAATACACACACCCATGATGACATGGGCCAAAAGGCAGGGCTGACGTGGGTTCAGAGCCACAGGTCAGCCCCCCCAAATCCATTGTGAATAAATGTGTAAGTTGAAACCTGGAAGAGAGAGAGATCTTATTTAGGCATCTCCAGCTTCCGCACTGCCATCAGAAAGCAGAGCCCAGATGGAAAACGGAAGTTACCAATGAGGCCCGAGCCCGCCTGGGTGACAGCAATCACAGCAAACGAGCCAGGTCGGAGCGCACCCCGAGCCGCAGCCCACAGTCGGCTGACACCTGGGTGACGGGTGGAAATTGGTCCCCCGGTGACAGCGAGCAGGACTGCATCACAACGGAAGGACACAGGTGGCGAGAGGACAAGGCAACTGCCTGTAGCTCAGCTTGGATCTCCTAGCGTGGTGAGCAGGAATGAAATAGAGAGGCGGCATTTTAAGGAGCCGAAGCTCAGCGTGGCCCCCACTCGCCGCTGTGACCCAGAACTTCCTCTAGAGATCCGCGGTGGCTCCCGGCAGTGGGGCTGAAGGGTCGCTCCTCTTTGGAACTTCAGCACTGGCACTTGGCTGGTGCTGAATGAATGAACGAATGAATGAATGAATGAACCCACAATGAATCCCTAGGCCTGTGGTCGGCAAACTGCGGCTCGCGAGCCACATGCGGCTCTTTGGCCCCTTGAGTGTAGCTCTTCCACAAAATACCACGGCCTGGGCGAGCCTATTTTGAAGAAGTGGCGTTAGAAGAAGTTTAAGTTTAAAAATTTTGGCTCTCCAAAGAAATATCAATCGTTGTCCTGCTGCTATTTGGCTCTGTTGACTAAGGAGTTTGCCGACCACTGGGGCCCTAGGCACATGAGCCCATTCTCTGTTCCCAGAGCCAGGCACAGGCCCCCAGTGGACAGAGCAGCTTCTGAGGAACCATCACTCCCTGAAAGAGCCTGCCCCCAGCCAACTCCCCACCCACCCCCCTACTGTAGAGCATGGCTTCGTGCTGGGGCTCCCTGACCCTCAGAGGGTCCCTCAAAGAACAGCCACAACACGATTTCATTCCAGCCTCAAGGCAAGAGCCACACGGCCCTTATGACCTCATGGTGAGGAGAGGGGTTTGTGATGGGGTCCCTCATCCTTGCCAGGCCACACCGTCACCCCTACTGCTAAGGCCCTGGCAAAGCTGTGCACCCCCCCCCCCCGCCCCCCAAAACAAACAACACACAACAACAACTGGCTGCCTCTCTGGAGAGCATGAGAGGCTTGGAGACAAGCAGCTGGCCGAGTACCTCTAGGAGCGAAATGAGATGTGACTCGGGTCTGTCCGTGGGGCAGAGCCCGGGAAACGCCATCCCATCTGCATCTCAGGTCAGTGTCACTTGCAATAAAGTGCTCTTTTCTTACCCTGTGCTGGGTGGCAGTCCCAGGGCAGGCCTGATGTGACCACGTCTCCACATTTCCCTGCTTGGAGATAATCAGCTCCGACGGAGCTGTCTCCAAGCTCCTGTTAACCACAGGACGCCGGCCGCGGAAGGAAGGTCCCAGCTACCTCCCAGGGACGCGTGTCCAGAGCTGTTAGGAAATGTGACCAAGTCGCGGGAGGGGGCATTGGTAACTCCCCACCGGAATGGCTACCCCGCCCCACCCCTGCCATCATCTGGCACACAGGGAACCTGCTCCCTAAGGAAAAGCACAGCTCCCTCAGGAACCAGCCCCCTAGAGGCTGCAGGCGGGGCTATCTGGTGGGAGGGAGAGGGGCGGCTCGCCGGCCCACCATGGCAGGGTCCTGAGGCACAGCCAGACCAGGCGGGCACCGGCACTGGTCCAGCAGCCACGTGGGTCTGCTCAGGTCATGATCCCAGAATCCTTCTGGTGGCACGACTGTGGAAGATGCCTATGAGCATGGGAACTGGGCCTCGGGCAGCGCATCACCGCACCCTGTGCTCCTGTCCACCTCTTTCCTTCTCTACTGAGGACACGACGGTGGTTCCAACGGATGATAAATGTTTTGACAGTAAAAAAATAAAAATAAAAAAAAAATAGACGGAGAACTTCCTATGTGACCCCACGGTGTTGACACATCTGTTTAGATCTCGAAATTAAAACGACAGCTTACAAAGTCCTCCAGAGTATAGCGAAGGACGCCGCAGCGCTGCATTCCACGACAGAAAGACACTCAATCATGCATACATTATGCCACATACAAGTGAGCTGCTTTGTTAATTTGAGTCATCAAAATTTATTTATCACTCATTGTGCGCGAGGCATTGTTCTGGGGACCATAATTGCAGCTGGAATACAAAGGGAGGAAGGCACGCTCCGTCTCCCATGGCAACCACAGGCCTGCAGAGAAGCTGAACCATTCCGCTCCACTGAAACCCAGTGCAAGTAACTAACTTAAGGAGTAAGTCAACATGACGGACGCCCAGGAGATGCAGCCATTAACTGTGAACCAGAAAGGAAGACCTGGGCAGAGAGAGCGTCTTCGAAAGTTCTTCTTCTAATACTGCCTGAACACAGGTGTGGTGTCCACCATGGCCCGGCCGGGGCCCAGCCAGCTTCCTGGACACCCTCTCCCAGCCCCACGTGCAGGTCACCGGGTACCACCTGCCTGTCCAGCCGCTACTAATGAACTCTGGCTTCCACGTCTCCCCTCTGGACGGGCCCCGCCACCAGCCTTCCTACCCTGACCACACTGACCTTGGAGGAAATAAATGTCAGTCTCTGGACGAAAGCCTTTCAGGGGCTCCATGCTGGCCTCAAGATGAAGTCCAAAGCCATGCTTAAGAGGCTCTTAAGGTCTCTTCTCTGCCTGCTCACGTCCAAATCTTTACCATCAGTCAGCTCCCAGAATGTGTCCTGCTAGACTCTATGCTAGGAGCCTCTGCCTTACCCGACCCGATTCGATTCCATCCCACAGCATGCATCTCAGGTGTCACCATGGAGATCACTTCCTCTGTGACCTCAGATCTGGTTGCATGGCTTCCTGTCACATCATCAGCCACCTGGCATAGTGCCTGACCCCTAGTAGGTGCTTAGTGGATGGTAGAGATAGGTAGATAGATAGATAGATAGATACATAGATAGATAGATAGATAGATAGATAGATAGATAGATAGATAGATGATAGATAGATAGATGATAGGTAGATTTGATAGATGACGGAAGTGGGGGAGAGAGAGGAGGTAGAGGAGGAAGGGAAAGTCTTTACATTCACCCGAGTTGTGAAGCATTGAGAACTGACAACCGGAAGACACTGGGAATGGGCGTTCATCAGCAAGTGCCTCAGTCCATTCAGGCTGCCATAACAAAACACCATTAACAGCAGAAATATACCGCGCACAGCTCTGGAGGCTGGCAAGTCCAGGATCGAGGGGCCAACACAGTCACCTCTGGTGGCAGCATTCTGCCTCCTGGGTTGCAGCCACCCCTTCACGCTGTGTCCTCACATGCTGGAGCTCTTGGGAGCCTCCTGATGAGGGACGAATCCATTCTTGAGGGCCTCACACTCATGACTTAAGCATCTGTAAAAGCCCCGCCTAAACCCATCACATGAGACCTAGATTTCAACATATGAATTTGGGAGGGAATGCCAACATTCAGACCACAGCAAGGCGCAAAGGCTCGGAAGCAGAGAGCACAGGTCCTCCCCAGGGACTTTCAAAAGCAATGCAGAGAATGAGAAACTCCCTCGGGAAGGCAGGTAGAGGCCTTGAAGGTCAGGCTAAAGGGGGAGATAAAACTTCTACCACCACCACCCTGGGTGGGAGTTGCAGGCTCACCTCAAACCATGAACAAAGGAAAACATACCCCGGCCGGTGTGGCTCGGTGTTTGACCATTGACCTATGAACCAAGAGGTCACTGGTTCGATTCCCGGTCAGGGCACATGCCCAGGTTGAGGCTCAGTCCCCAGTAGGGGGCGTGAAGGAGGCAGTTGATCAATGATTCCCCCTCATCATTGATGTTTCTATTTCTCTCTTCCTCTCCCTTCCTCTCTGATATCAATAAAAATGTTGTTGTTTTTTCATTGACGAGAAAGGAATGCTTCCTGATTCAGACTCCACGATCAGAACAAGACGCTGTCAGAAAGGAAGACTAGAGACCAATATCCCTCATAAACACAGATTTTTTAAAAAATCTAAGTAGAATGTTATTTCAGCAAATTATCCACCAATATATTAAATGAATAATAATATATCACGACAAAGGAAGCTTTATTCCAGAAATGCAAAGGTTGTCTAACATGTGAAAAGTTAATCATTGTAATTTACCGTATTACCAAACTAAAAAAATAAAAGCTACATGATCATCTCAAATGAATAGAAAAGGCATTTTGCAAAATCCAACTTCTGATCCCCCTTAAAAACTCTTAGGAAATGAGAAATGAAAGTGAACGTCCTCAGGCTGCTAAGGACCACCTATGGGACAACAACAGCTGCCGTGGTACCTTATGGTGAACGTTTTCCTGTAAGATCAGGACCAAGACAGGGGTGTCCCCCCTCATCACACCATCAATATTGCATTGAGGGTTCTGCCCAGTGCGCTCGGGCCAGAAAGAGAAATGAAAAGCACGCCGATCCACGAGGGAGGATGACGCAGTGTCTATTCTGAGATGAGTCGTCGATGACAATAATTCAATGAAATCTATCAACGCTACTCGGACAAATAAGTGAGCTTAACAAGACTGCAGTGTAGAAATAACACCAGTGCCCCCAAATCAGTTTTACTGCTAAGCCAGAAATCCATCAGGAATTTAAATATTTAAACTATATCTTTTACATTTAAAATATGGGAAATAAATAAGTCCCACAAAATATGTGTGTGAAATAAGAAGTACACAATATCGCTAGGAGAAATTAAAGACGAGTGAATGGAGATATACACTTTGTTCAGAGGTCAGAAGACACAATAGTGTTACGATATCAATCTTCCCAAAATTTATTTAGAAAGACACAGCTATCCCAAACAGAATCCCACCAAAGTTTTTGTGAAACTTCACAAACCGACTCTAAAATTCACCTGGAATTGCACAAGGACCTACAATGGTGAAAAGGGGTGGGGAAGAAGAACATTGGGGGGGTAACACCACCTCCCTTGAAGGCTTGTGAGTAAGTTAGCAATCAAAATAACGCTTTATCGTTTCCAAAACAACTGGGTTGAAAGAACAACATAGAGATTCCAGCAAACACAAACACAAACACTGAGGTGAAAAGGCAGGTTAGTGGGAAGGGATAGGGTTTCTAGCAAATGGTGCTGGGAAAACCAGCTTTCTACATAGGGGCGGGGTGGGGGGGTGGGGCGGAAACAGCTTTGCAAGTTGCCTCATACAAATACAGGTAGTCCCCCCAACAAATGTATACACACTGTAACAGCTGATAGCTCGATTTTGAAAATGAAGTGTATTTTAATAAACACTGTCTTTATAATTATTCAAAGTGTGTGTACACATTTTTGGGACACCCTACATACCACATACATGGTATATATCCATCCCACATACTGAATTTAACGCAAAGTGTTTCATAGACCTTAAAGGGAAACGTAAGCTATAAAACTTCTAGAAGAAAATAGAGACAGAGGAACATATTTGTGACTTTAATTTAGGTAAAAGTTACTGGATCCACAAAAGAAAAAAATTATAAATTGGTGCTCTTAAAAAACTATAGATTTCTCCTCTTTGAAAGGCTCTTTAAGAGAATGAAAAAATATTGGAGAAAACATTTGCAAATCATACACCTAATAAAGGACTTGAGTCCAGAGTATACAAAAGCGCTCTTACAACTTAGTAATAAAAAACAAGCAACCCAATCAAAACATTATCACAAAATTTAAATAAACATTTCCCCATAGAAGATATGCAACTAGCTAATAAACACATGAAAAGATGCTTAATTCATTAGGAAACTATCAATTAAAGCAGCAATACTGTACCATTTCACATTTGCTAGATTGACTTTAATGATTTTTAAAAGACCATGACAAATGCTGGGGAGAATGTAGAAAAATTGGCACCCTCATGCATCGCTGGTCGGAATGTACAATGGTGCATCTGCTTGAGAAAAATGTGTGTCTCAGAAAGTTCAGCATAAATTTGCCATATGATCTAGCAATTCCACTCTCAGGTATACACCCAACAGAGTGAAGATACGCATTCACACAAAAGCATTTGCATATTTCTTTGATGTATATCATGAACATTTACTGATAATATCCCCAAATTGGCAACAGCTTAAATGCCCATCAGTGGGTAGATAGAGATGGAAAACCATTCTGTAGTAAAAGGGAAAAAGTGGAGGTACGCTCTACAACATGGAGGAACCTCACAAACATTATGTGAGTGGAAGAAGCCGGACCCAAGAACCCACGTGGTGTATAGTTTGATTTAGGAGAAATACCCAGAAAAGGCAAAGCTACTCAGAAAAGCAGATACGTGGTTGCCCAGCCATCATCCTGAGGTGAAGGAGAGGTTCTAAAGCTGATGCATGGTGATGGCTGCACAACTTGGCCCGTGCGCTTTAAATTTAAAAAATAAATTTACATTTAAGAAGCATGCTTAAAAGGGTGGCATATCTGCTATGCAAAATAGGACGATCAGGATAGGTTAAAACAAGACACAGAAGTGGCTCAAAAATGTACTAAGTGTGTCCCCAAAGTTTTTCGAGGATTTCTGATCAAAACTGTATTTGAGGGAGATAACGCCTATAGTTGTTTGAAGGACGGATCAGATACGTGAGCACGACAGGTCTGGAGTAACAGAACTACTAAATATGATACCTTTCGGTGGAACACGGACCTGGTGTAAAAACCTGAGGTTAATCGAGGCCCATTTCAAAAGCTCATGCCCCAGAGTAGACAAAAGACTCTCCTCGCTTCATCCACCTCTCGCCCCCAATAACAAACCACCGGGGCAGGCAGAAGCAGAGCCCAGTGAGGACAGTGCCTCCGCCCCGCAGCCGCCTTTGCGGCTCTGACACTTGACAATGTTGACACAGCGTCTGAATCACACTTCCCTGATGCAGCACAAGTCTGTCTCCTGTCCCAGCACATCCTGTCGCTGTGACAAGTTGGAAATATGACAGGGCTGATGTTCTGTGCCAAACTCCATTCAGCAGGTGACTGAAGTCCCTTCGCTGTCTGAAAACCAGAGCCATCTGCCAGCGGGAGGCGAGTGACACCAGAGACCTCCAACACGGAGTTTAAGAGCAGGTGAGGTCCATGCCGTTCTGGTTGGGACAAAGTGCATGGGTCAACGACAGGACGTGCTGCAGCATCAAGGGTTGCACGAGTGTGAACGAGGGGGACTGGCCTCCCCAACAATTCCTTGCTTAGATTTCTAGGAGAATCGCTGCTTCCTCTTAAAATCTTCCCCTAATCACGCCCTAATGTGATCCTTCCTCCAAAATCGTCCTGAAATCATCACTATTTGGACTTGGGTCTTGGCTGCCTTCGAACCACGGCCAGTTCTACACCATGTGCTGGACCAGCAGCAGACACGTCCGCTCGGTTGTCACTCACGCTGACCTCGCCTCTCATTCCATCACCCGGGAGGGAGCATCCCTTTCACGTGTCGGAAATCCAACCACCGTCCATGGCACCCTCTCGGGTTATGGTGAAGGTTAAGTAGGAGGTCGTGGAGCGTGGATGAAGACCGCACACTGCAGGGCGGCTCGCACAGTGGGAAGCCGGCCTGGACGATGGAGCTGTGCGGGGCGGGCAGGCTGGGAGGGACCCTGACGGGAAGGACCCGTGTGTGCTGGAACTCACTTGGGGCCCAGGGCTCCATCCTCTGAAAAAGAAGCTCCATTCCACAGGGTAAGTGCTCAGGCTGACCGAGGAAGTCACTGGGAGACGCTGTCTAACGTCCAGACAGTGAAGGAGGCACTTTCTAACGTCCGAACAGCGCGAGCTCCAGACAGACGCCCAGTCAGACATGAAGTCACCAAATGAACCGGAGATCAGGCAGCTGGAAAGTGGTGTCAGGTGACCAGCCTGAGACTGATCAAGCGTGGCCACTGTTTCTTCTCCCACGGACATCCTGTAATTTCATGCTTATCAAAATCCCGGAACACTAAGTAAAGATTATGCCGAGGATGGGTCAACGGAGGAATAGAAATCTCGAATCTACATTAGGAAGATGTATAAAATCATTCATGTGAGAGTTTCCATTTTCAAAGAGGCAAACCTGTTATTAGAAAAACTCAAATATGTATATAACTAGAGGCCTGGTGCATGAGAATTCATGCACCCAGGAGGTCCCTCAGCCTGGTCTGTGCTTTCTTGCAGTCCAGGAACCCTCAGGATGTCCACCTGCCGGCTTTAGGCCTGCTCCCCAGGGGATTGGGCCCCAGCTGGCAGTCAGACATCCCTCTGGCAGCCCAGGAGCCCCCAGGGGAGCAGGCCTAAACCATTAGTCGAACATCCTTAGCACTGCCGCAGAGGCAGGAGAGGCTCCCATGAGCCAGCTTCTGGCTGAGCGGTGCTCCCCCTGTGGAAGCGCACTGACCACCAGGGGGCAGCTCCTGCGTTGAGCGTCTGCCCTCTGGTGGTCAGTGCACATCATAGCGACCAGTCATTCCCTGATAGTTCCCGCAATTAGGGTCAATTTGCCTATTACCCTTTTATTATATAGGATGTTTCATGCCAAACAATTAACTTGTTTCCTATGATCTTACATGACAATAGTCAAAAAAGTATTTGCCTCTATTAACAGATCAGAGATTCTTTACCTGAGAAACTCCCTAATATTTAAGAAAAAATGTTTTTATGTATTTTTGCTTCTTTTTCTAAGGCGGAGACGCCTACGTTTCACCCAATTTGCAAAGAAGCCTGTGACTCCCCAGGTGTGCAGCTGTGCCCACCCCTGCAACGGGACTGCCGGTGGGGCGACAGCACAGCAGAGAGCTCAGAAGCCTGCTCACCTGTGAGCCCTGGGGACCACAGGCGCCCTCCAGGAGCCGGCCCCGCAGTGTGTGCCTCACGCAGCCGCAATGCCTGCTCCACGACAGCACCGAGGCTCGCAGGGAAATCGGAGCCCACACACAGCCTCTGCCCACATAGGGCACGAGGAGCAGATGGCAAAGTGCCGGGAAGGCCGTGCCTCTGCGGGGGGGTAAGGAGGGGCGGGGGGGAAGGGGCAGCGCTGCAGGGCCTGCAGTGAGGAGTGAGTCCGGACACGGAGTTAGGGGCGGGGGCTGAGCACGCTCACAGCCCCCAGAACCCCACATCTGTCACTGCCCCTGACCACGGCGGCCTCCAAGGAGCAGGGCTGACACTCTGCCTCCACCTTCTGACGTCCTTCAGCCGATTCTACTCAGGAACCAGTCAAAGAAGGGGATTCTGGGACTACCCCCAACTCAACGTGGCCAATTTAACACAGAGCAAACCTGCCACGCCATAGTTCCCCTGCCCCGAGTCTAAAAATGCTGGGAAAACACAAAAGACAAGACACTATTTCAAGGACATGAACCTAAAAGAAATTACAAAAGTACTCGGAGGCTACACACAACGCCAGTGTAGGTCATCAGGGGGGCGCACATCTGGTGGCCGCCCGGGTCCCAGAGTGAGCTCCATGACCCAGGGCTCCCACGGTCCGTCCCCACAGAGTGGCAGCATCGACAGACAGGAGCCCACAGGGCCCTGCATGGAAAGTGGACATCAGTTCTAACCTGCAAACAAAGAACTTGGCTTCATGGCCCCAACTCTGGTGCCGATGGGGAGGGCCCGCCTCACCCAGGTTGGGGAATCACAGCTCACTGTCTGCAGGACCCCAACCACACCAGCTGAGCAGAAAGATTAAAGTGGCCTTGGGGGGAAGTCCCTTGGTTTCCGGCCAGAGGCAAATCCAAATACTCCCCAAAAGAGTCCCCAACAGAAGGAAACGAACAAACCAAAACATTAACAAGGCGCATGAGCGACAACTAGAAATAATAAACAGCATCAGACTCAATAAAAATAGTAGATTCAAAATGTAAAATAATCGTATTTCATTGTGTCATGAGCAAACAAAAGAGGGACACCAAATATTGACAAAGCACGAGAGACGACTCATTACGCAGATTTTAAAAATAAACAGAAAAACCCTTAACAAAATAAAAAGGATACAGTGACATTAAAACGCATGGGGTTACAGCAGATGCGGAGAGAACTGGTGGACGGGGCACAGGCCTGGAGGAAGACCGAGAGCACAGCGTGGAGAGAGAGAGGAATGGAAAATAACGAGAGAAATGACGAGTGAGCTGAGGAAGGGTAGCTAGCACACGTCTCCTGGAAGTTTCAGGAGGGAATGAAGAGATGGGGAGAGGCACTATTTGAAGATAGACTGTCCACGATGCTTCCATACACAGGAACGATGTGTCATCCAAATCACAAAAACAATGAATCCCAAAGAATATACAACAACAAGTATCCATTAAAGCCTCTCAGAGGAGAAACGGTGGGACGCTGAAGTCGGGGATCCCGGAGAGGAAAGACGGAGGGATGAGCAGTCGGGCAGCTCGTGGGCAACAAGGGTGCCCGGAGGACAAGGTCCCAGTCCAGACAGTGCACCCAACAGCGCCCAGGAAGGAGGGCGGGCCAGAGGGCGGGAAGAAGGACCCAGCGGGGAAACGAACGCACGCAGCATCCTCTGCGCACGGAGCACACCGACCACTGAAGCACGCGCTGGCGTTTTCTCAGCCTCCTATGGAGCGTCACGCCAACACAGCCTCAGCCCCGACTGCTTGCTACCTGGAGCCCTACCACCCAGATGGTGCTATGGAGAAATCCCGGGGTCCCCCGGCCCCAAAGTCAGCTGGCAGGCAGGAGCTCCCCCTGTGTGGAAAGGGGTGGGGTAGGGAAGGGGGGCTTGGCTACCTTCCTCCCCAGCCAGGGCAGAATCCTTCGCCCTCTCCCCCACGTCCGGCTCTGCAGAAGCAATGAAAGTGTGCCGTGCCCGTGCCCTCATCTTCACAGGGCACCCTAACGCGCTCCACAGTCCAGCACCGACTGAGCTCAGCAGGGCCCGGAGCCCCCTGGAGTGACGCGGGCGGCCAGGAACCCCGCCTATGACAACGCCTGCACCCGAGCCGGGTAACCCTGGCGCCCATTTGTCAGTGAAAACCTGCAGCCGAGAGGGAAGACAGAACGTTTTGCTCAATTGAGAGTCTACTTGAAATTAATGGGGAATAAATGTTCCAAATTCAAACCTTTCAAGGGACAATTTTCATTAAGCCCAGGCTCAGCTTCATTTCTGACCCACTGCCGCGAGGAGCAACAGCTGCTGGGCGCAGTCCCCGTGAGGGAAGCACGGAGGCCGCACACTTCACCGGGAACAAGAAAACGCCCTCTGACGCTCCCCGGAAGGAAAGGGGAGGCTGCGAATTTGGTGAAGTGTGATGGCAGGGTGCGGCCCCCTCCCCCCCTCCCCCCGAACCCTGGAAGCTGCATGGAGGTCGTGGGGACATCCAAGGCACCACACACTTCGCCGTGACTCTCCCATGGACATGGGTAGCCTGGCCAGCAGGGGAGCGGTGAGGGGTGGACAGCCCCCCCCGGGAAGCAGGACACCGTCCTGGTCCCCGCACAGCTAGTAGGCGACGGCCTGTGGCAGGGTACTGCGGGGGGGGGGGGGGGAGGTTTGCGGGGGGCTGATGTCCTTCGCTCGTCCCACCTCCAGTTGTCTGGCTCCATCAGCACAGCCCGGGACTTGGGGTCGGACCCATGACCACACGACACGACGTCATGCAAGTTTACAACCAGCGGGTGAGGCAGGGCGGGGACACGCACACCAGACTGCTTCCCTCTAAGGGTGCTAGAAAGCCGCTTCAACATGCAAGCCCATTCTGCGTCAGTGACGCCAGAGACATGAACACAGCCTTAGACAGTGGTAGACGCTTCAGCTGCAACACCCCCACCACCAATGCCAAGGGGCCTTGCACACGAAAGGAAGGAGTGTGGCGTAGAAACACTTGATGACAGTTGGATGGATAAACAGATGAGCAGATTGTTAAACTCTGTTGGCTGCACGGAGGGATGCGTCCCCTCAATGCCCACCATCCCATCGCTCACAGGCGCTTAGGAGAAGGCCCCACCACTGGGTCACCCGACACCTGACTCCTGATGAATCCGGTTGCTGGAGCCCACCCGCCAGCGACTTCAGAGCCCTCTCCTGGCCGAGGACCCCTTCTGACCCTCTGGCCCTTGGAGGGACTGCCTCTGCTCACAGGTCCCACCTGGGTCCCGGTCAACACGCTCACAAGACACCCCTGAAGTGGAGAGGCCCGCACGCGTGCCCAGGTTTCCCATCCGCCTCATTTGCTAACACGTGTTTAACGAAAAGAGCCGACGACTCATATGCGAACATCGATTCTGCAAGAGGCCTGGTGCCCGTGGATCCCACGGATGAGCTACGCCAGAGACCCGGCCCCGGCGCCCACGGGGCAGGGAGCCCTGAGGAGCAGGCACTTGGCAGAGCCTGGCTCTCAACGGGTGTCCAGAGGCGGCCCCTGTCCGCTGTGGACGGTCTTAGAGAAGGGGGGACCCCTACTGAGATTCTGAGGTCCGTGTCACTGCTGGGGTCAGAGGATGGGGGCTCAGGAGCGTCACTCTTTCCAGAGCTTTTTTCACTTTAAAGAGTTGCGAGGGAAGGTCCTATTGCATCCACGTGGCGACCCAGCCCATCCAAACCCACTCCAACAGGCCCAGCGGCAGAAGTGGGGATCGGGACAAGGACTCCTCCTGCCCGGGATGCACCCCTCACGGCCCACAGAAGCAGGGAGCAGCCTGAGGTCCTCACCGTGGGCCCGAGGCACCACACCCGGGGCACACCGACAAACAGAAATCCTGCTGTCTGCCCACACAGCTCAGTGGAGAAACCTCTCTCTGGGCCAGCCGACAAGGTGGCCACCAAGGGCCACAGGCCTGCATCCCAGTGCAGGGTCAGGGGGTAGCAGGTGAGTGCCACACCGGGGGGGGGGGGGAGGGGAGAGACTGAGGGGGAGAGGAGGGGGGAGAGGGGTGCAGGGCTTCCTTCTAGACCCACCAGGTCCATACAGGAAACACTCTGCTTGGCCCTGCAGGAATTTCAGATTAAACTCGACCTAAAAAAAACCAGAAAAGCGTTTTAGAAGGACGCGCAAGGACGCTGGAGCACAGTGGGAGGAGAGGAAAGCTGGCGGGGCCTGAATTGCCGCCTCGGCCACTCACGGCTTTTCCTCCTCATCGCTCAGCCGAGGCACGTGAAAGGGGAGGCGTCCAGGACCCTCCAGCTTTTAACGATTCCCAGTGAACCATGTTACTCTCGAAAATGAAAACACGATTCATTTGTGGCTGGAAGTGCGGTTTGAAAGGCACCACGTTTCTATCCAGAAAAAGTAACTCTTGGTGTCTTGCGGGGAGGGGTGTGGAGCTCAAGGGCCACCCATCCTCTCTTCACACAAAGCTTTGCTCCTCCCTCAGGCGAGGGGCCAGCAGCCTCTGCCCCGAGCGCCCCACTGATGTTCAGCTCCTGTGGGGACAAGCCAGCAGGTCCCAGGCACCAGGGCTCAGGACCAGCAGCGGGGTCCCGTTTCTCTGTCTGTCTGACAGAGTCAGGGTCTCGGTTTTTATAAGGATTCTCAGGATCGGGACCTACCTGGATTCCTTTCCGACAGGAATCAGTATGGAAATAAATGCTCTCTCTGCTGGAATGCTATCAACCTTGATTTGGAAGCAGGTGGCAATCAGTGTGTATTTATTCTGGGAGCTCAGCTTGGACCTGATGTTATCTCTGAGGAACTCCGTACCCTCTGAGGAGACACACTCCACTCCAACGTGGTGATGACGTGAGGTAACTGAGAGCCCCCTCTCCTAATCAGTCTGATTGGAAAGTCAACTGAACTCAATGTGCCACTCAAGAGGGAGTCCCCAAGCGCAATGTCTGCAAGCATGCAAACCACACAGTTGCAGGTGCCAACATCCAGGGAGCCGCTGCCCTGCCCCAAGGCAGCCCCTCACAGCCCCCACGTCTTCGCTGCGGTGCCCAGTGACCAGGTAGAAGCAGCACCCAGCACCCAGCACCCAGCACCCTGGGCGGGCCTGCTGTCAGGGGGCCGGTGCCAAGTACAGGCTCTCCATTTGCAGGTAAGTCAGAGTGACGCCCGGTTGCCATCACACCTCTGCGGTATTTCCTCCATCACACTTCCCCCAATTGTAACTAAACTGTGACACGTGATTACCTGAGGAATGGCCATTTCCTTTTGTTTCTATTGGTGTTGAGTGCCCACCTTCCCCGCCAGGTGAAGGTTGTTACAGCAGGAGCCTGTCTCCTTAACCCCATGATCCCAGCAGGAATGCCGTGCCAGACATGGAGGACATGCAGTGAGCAATGGTGAAGGAATCGATCAATCAGCTGATGAATGAATGAATCAATCAATCAATCAATGTTCTGTTTTCTCTTTGGGGCAGTCGGTGGCATCCTCAGAGAGAATGGAGGCGGGACACTTTCTCTCTGATGTAGTAATCCATGTTGGAATAGGGTTACATGGATTCCTCTTACAACCTCAGTGTGTTTGGATCCCAGAGCTAACTGACCCCAACAGGCCCCGTGACGGTGAGCGCCAGACTCATTCCAGAGCAGAGTCCACAGCCTGGACAAACCCCGTCCTCAGTCATCCTGCGGGGGGGCGGAGGGAGGGGTATATGATGACCCATCTGGGCCCGCACCCAACAGCAGTCTCCTAACTTCACTGGAGCCCGGGCCACCCCTCCCCACAGGGCATGTGGCACGCAAATCCCTCCACAGGGCGTCCAGAAAGAAATTCGCAGAAGAAGAGCTTCGTTCCAAATTCAAAATGCTCTCAGCTGCAAGGGCTCGGTGCATTTGAGCGAACAGTCCTGTTGTGTACAGGGTCCAGAGGAAATGGTCCGGTGTGTGCTTCCTTTGCACGTGAGCACCACACACAGCTTACACACACGCACCACCCACCACACACACAACATGCACAACACACAAATACACAACCCAACACACATGCAACACAACATACACAAGATGTACCCACAACACACACATATACATGCAACACAAAACACACACACACAACACAGCATGCACGCAGCACACAACACACAACACCCAAACGCAACACAGCATGCACACACACGCGACATAACATACACCTATACATGTACAACACAATATACACAACACAGCATAGACACACAACACACACATATAAACACATATATGCACATGACTTGTGTATAGTACACATGACACATGCATAGAACATATAAAGACTCACAACTCCTACACACACACACTGGACCCTGTTTGGGGAGCCTAAGCAAACTCAAATCTAAAAGCACAATGTTGAAGTTGCATCAAGCCGCCCATCCCAGGAGTGCACGCGTGGGCTGTGCATGGTGACTTCCTCCCGGGGAGGACAAGGTGGATGGGGGAGTAAGCGTAACTTGACAGTGGAGACACCTGACAAACATGACCTTGGCCAGGTGATCAAGGTCAGCATCCACAGCAGGTAGTCATGTTGATGGCCCATATCCTTGATATGATGTGATAAAAATGGCACTTTCTCTGTGGTTTTCCTTCTAAAACCACATAACCCCAATCTAGTCCTGAGAAAACATCAGACAATTCCCAACGGGGTGCATCCACAAATAGCTGCTCCATACGCTTCCAACTGTCAAGGTCACCAAAAAGAAAGACGGCTGAGAGACTGCAACAGCCACAAAGAGCCTACGGAGACAGGAGACGAAATGAAATGTGATACCCGAGGTCACATCCAGGGACAGAAAAAGGGCATCAGGTAAAAACTAAGAAGGTAAGAATAAAGCATGGGCATCTATAATCACGTGGCTGTTCCATGCGTTAGTTACGATGCAGGCACCGTAGAAGAGTAAGATGTTATAACGGGAGATGGGGTGTGGAATATGCCGGGGCAATCTGTCTACTGCTGCAACTTTCCAGTAAATCTAAAACTACTTTAAAATTAAAAGTTAAAAAAACTGAAAATATTAGTTTGCTGTGGGGTTTTTGGACCCACGTCCTCCTCCTCCTCAGTCTGGCCAGAGCTCGGGGGCCCACTCTCTGTTTGTTCCCTTGGAATTTGCAAGCTGGCCCCTAAAGGGGTCATTACAGGTCCCAACAGCGGAAGAGGAAAGGCATGCATGCCTGGTATAAATAGGATCATTTAAAGTGAAATTGTCGCATCGTGCCCCAATGCAGAGGTACAATCTAAAGAGCAAGGCATTCTGGACCCACCATCACCCATTTAAAAATTCGAGGACAGGCCAGCTGGAAATCTTACCTATTTCTGTTTATTTCCATTCTCCTCCTACGAACTTCATCCCAATGGAATCAATGTTTATGCAGAAAATGGTGCCATTCATCATCCTATCATCCTTCTCTGCTCAGAAATATTGGGGGGGTGTGTGTGTGTGTGTGTGTGTGTGTGTGTGTGTATACTTTTACTTCTAGTGACCATAAGATGCTAAGTGATAAAAATAATTTTTGTCTGGATTGAATTTTTCCACATTATTACAAGTGCACAATCAAAACAGCATAAATGTAATCTATGTTTTGATAGATACATATCAAACAAAAATGGTATTTTATTAAAGTGCACTACTGAATGCAATGGAGCTGATTTTTCCAAATAGTCCATGAGTTTTCGGATGACTCTAGTACTGATTGCTAGATTGGGTTTGGGGTCAAAGACTGATTCTATTTCCATTTACTTTTATAGATGTATGAACTGAGAAAACTCGCTCACCTAAAATGTGTAGATGAGAATGGAGTTTTGGTATAGCTTTATTACTCAAAGCTTTGAACTGCTTCCAAGATACAGGATAAAAATTACATAGCAAGCGCTCTCTCTCTCTCTCTCTCTCTCTCTCTCTCTCTCTCGTCTCACCCGCATGCCTTTCCCCATCCCCTTCTCCCAACTGCGTTTGTCTTCCCTCTCTCTTTCTCCTAAGCTCTAAGGGCCCTTCCTTTGCATCTGTAACTTGTTTTTTTCTATGGCTCACTTCTTCTCCCTCTGTGAAAGCTAAATAAACTTTTGCTTGTTAAAAAGAAGAAAAAGCACATAGCAAGCTCTCATTTAAATGAGTAGAAATCTCAGATGAACAACTAGACTAGGTCTTCATTCCGTTTTGCCTGGAAACCCAATCATTGGAACCATTTCGCTTGCAAAAAAAATGCAGCTCACCCCTTAGCACACTTGTTTTCCCAACATGTCCGCAACCTCTCTGGTTCCCGCCGGGCTGCTGGTCTTCATCCCCAGGTGTGCGGCCGGGTACGACCCAGGAGGGCAGGCGTCCTGCCAAGGCCCGCCTTTGCCATGCGGGAAGGGAGAAGGGCACAGCAGCTCACAAAACACACAGGCGAGGGAACACAGAGGGGCCTCATGGGTGCGGCAAGGCTGGCTCCCAGAGTCCAGCAGCAGAGTTGTGACCAACCTGGGCTCTGGGGCCAATGACACTCGCTGGAGGCAAATAATTTAACCTCTCCAAGCTCAGTGTCACGGTCCGAGAGCGAGGATCACAGTAGGGCCCTGGGACTCTCCTTAAGTATGTAACCCCGTGGATGTGGACATAGCCCCACCACAGATCCCTGTTTCAATGAGAGGGGCGGCGGGTCGTCTGGGTGACCTGGCCAAGGGCGCCGCAGAACCTCAAATGTATCTGACCAACAGTCTGACGCCTGCTCTGGGCCAGGTCATATCAAGGACTCAGGCACAGCCCTGTCCCCAGGAAAGACACCAGCACCTTCTGCAGACCCTGGAGGCAGGACAGCAGGTGGCCACACCCTGAGAGGACGTGGTACCCACGGCACCCGAGGTGCCACTGCCCGTTCCTGCTCCTCCAGGGCACAACAAAGGAGACTTGCTGGCAGAGCCGAGGCTGCCTGCGTAGATGCCCAGAAATCCAGCTGGCCCGGGACAGAGGGCCGCGGATAAGTGCTCCATCCCCGAGCCCTCAGCTCCCCTGTACTTAGGAGGACAGCGGGATGATTACCACGTAATTATCATTTACCATGAGTAGCTTTGTTTCTGAAATAAAATGTAGCCGTGGGCTGGTTCCTATGCAGAAGGAAGGACACAATCTCACTTCCAGGAGCGGGTCCCCTGAGGGCGGAGCGTCTAGCCCACATCCAGCCAGAGGCTGCCCCTCACAGGCCCGGGGCACCCACACAGCTGGCCCTGCTCGAGGTAGCAGGAACCTCAGGGCCATGGATTGCAGGCCGCAGACCCAGCACTCGTCAGGACAGACCTAGCCTCCGGGCCTCGCACTCCTACATTCCCAGGACCCTGGGAGGTCTCTCCAGGATGACACGTGGCACGCGCCCATTTTCATTCCATCCGAGGAGACTGTTTCTGCAGGTTGAGGGAGCTGAACACAGAATTGCATTCCCCATTGTAGTTGAGCTACAAATGCCACAACGGCTACTTTTAAGGCTACTGCGGCTTTGTGATATTGCCTTGAAGAGCCAAAGGACAATTATTGACCAAAAACAAAAAGCAATGTATGCATATGGTCCCTTGCTATGGGGTCTCTTAACAACATCAGGCGGGAGGGACAACAAAAGGGGATTGTTGGGCAATACTTCTGATGGCCTGCGCCTGCGTCTCCTGACACTTTGCAGCGTCTGTCTGTGCCCTAAACGTGGGTCTGACTGCTAATGACGCTGGCTGCTTCCTGAGGTTCCCCCAGAGTCAAGCATCGTAATTAAAATTCACAGCAGATGCTGCTAAAAACATGTAATCTATGCACTGAGGAAAAACAGCAAAACAAAGAATTATACCAGGCCTGGAAAATTGTTTAAGAGAATTTCAAACAATGAAGCAAACAAACACAGAAAAGGGACCGTGGTACTGGCTCGCTCCATCAATAGAATAAAAAGACTGTCTCCAGGGAGGATGCTGGCCCCCGCCCCTCCGCTCCAGCTGGTGGGAAAGGGCCCAGCAGAGGAGAGTCCCGCCCTTTGCCAACCATCAGTCTAGACCCTGGAAGAAAAGAGGCACCTTGTTCTCGGACCCATCAGCCTGGCTGCGACACTTGCTGGACCTGCTCGGGCAGCACCGGTGTCTGTGGCATGGAGGTGGGAGTGCACAGGTGGCTGCACAGCTTTGAGTCCACAGCGGGTGTGACCCGGCCAGGGGCTCCCCTTTTCCACACAAAACCACCCTCAGGGGCAGTGCCCCACCGGACGGGGCCTGAGCTGCACCCACATGGACCCCGCACCAGCCTCTCCCCAGCGAGGGGGGTCTGACCCTGTGCCCCTCCCCGGACGGAGCTGGAGGAAGGAAAGCCACGGCTACAAGGAGGCACTCAGTCCTCCTAGAAACAAGAGCTGGCTGTGCTCACAGCTTGAGCCACGGGGTTTGGACAGTGCATTTTTGTGGCCAACACGCAGCCTTTAAATGTGTCAACATCAGCTCAACTGGGTGCTCCAGGGTCACGGACCAGGAGGCCTCCGTGCTGGAGGCGAAGTCCAGCGGGTCATAACAGATGCAAGAAGCCCTCAAAAGGTTGCGTGGACTCTTTCAGCAGGGCTGAAAGTCTCTGCATGTTATTACCTGCTGCTGGAGCAGCCGAAGACAACTCCCCCAGCCTGATGGTCCTTTGCTGCTTACCAAACCTCACCTTTGATATGTACATCTGCTTTGCTAGAGGGCACAACGTGTGAATAAAAAGCCCTGGGTGCAGAGATTTGGAGATCCGAGGCGCTTAGTCACTAGAACTAAGTTTCCATCTGGCACCCCAGTATGCCTTCCAAATTCATATTTCTTCTCCGGTCTCTCATTCATTTATGCACAGCCCCCTTCTCCAGATTCCTTGAACCCTTGCAGCTGGGAAAAGGCCCCGGCACCTCCATGCCAGGCCTTCCATCTCAGGTCCTCAGCACCCTCTGCAAGGACATGCTGACGGCCAGGCCGTGTGTCCACGTCTGCCAGGCTCCGTGGGCTCCTCATGGACCCCCGGCAGTGCTCAGTCAATGCTGATTGAGTGACGGGAACAGAGCAGTTGAGCCCCCACTGCCCACCGCCCAACGCCCACAGAACAGGCAGGTGTGATGTCTGTTCCACTGGCCGTAACCAAGGGGGCTCGCACTGTCCTCATAGCAGCGTCCACCTCCTTGGCCACTTCCTAGCATTTCAAGACACCTGTGTGCATCTGGACCACAGCAAACTGCACGGTTCTGAGGGTCCAGGGAGACACTGACTGGCCCCGGCTGAGGCACTGTGCCAACACACGGCAAGGCTCACCAAGGTGGCCTGCCTACAGGGCCAGGTCACAGGCCCCACCACCACCCTCAGGCTCCCAGCCCGCCTCTGCGTGCACTGGCCCTGCTCCGGCTGCTCCGGAAAACAATTTTTCTCCGGCAAAGCCCGTCCCCAGCCCTAGCTGGCCATGCAAACAGCTCCTCCCTGCGAAGGCTCCTACTCACGGCCAGCACCCACAGCATGCAAATGTGTCTGTGAACGCAGATACAATCACGGCGCATAATTGAAATTTCAAAATATGAAGAACTTAGAGTTTTAGGGATTTGGTTTTATAATAGAAATAAATAAAGGCTTGCCATGTTGGCAAATAAAAGCTGACAGTTAAGAAATTGGATTTGCATAGCAAATACATCCCATTATGAATTAATAGGCAGCACACTCTGCTCTGAGTCAGTCCATAATTGGGGGGGGAGGGAGGGAGCAGGCATTGGCCCATCAAGACTTTCTACCCAGAATTGCCCCTAATTGTGAGACCCCACCCCTGCCAGAGAGCCCCAGGCGGGCAGAAGGCTCGGGGAGCGGCCAGGCGGTCCGCTGTGTCTCTATGACAACAGGAGGAGAACACCTGACGTGGGTCAGCTTTGCTGTGCCCGGGGGATGTCCATGGTCACCTTGGACACACCTGGAAGAGCTTCGAGCACTCAGAGAGGGACAGGCTCAGGCGCCTTTCCGAGAGGGACAGGCTCAGGCACCTTTCAGAGAGGGACAGGCTCATGGGAGCACAGCCCAGGAGACTGAAGGGACTGAAAGTAGAGGAGCCCCTGCGTGTGTGTATCTTGAGGATCCCGAGGGACATGCTTCCTCTAACCCACTCTTCCCTCTCCTGGGGCCCCCCATGTGGGGCAGCTGCTCCTGGTCACCTGGAGATGCTCACCCTGTCCCTGCAGCTGCAGGACACAGCGGTGGCCTCCAGCAGTGAGTCCGTTCGGATCAAGCGGCCAGTGATAAATGAACCTTGTGCCCACCCTCCTTTCCTCTCAAGCACAGACTGGAGCCAACAGCACTTCCTCGCACAACCCCAGGGGGCGCCATTCACAAAGGGTCCCTGTGAAGGGTCCCACGGAAGGGAAGGGAAGGGAAGGGGGCAGGGTTAGGAGCGGAGAAAGCGGGCAGGTCAGGCAGGCGCTGGGGAGAGAAAGGCTGGGATGTTACAAACGTGTCCTCGTTTTCATGCAAGTGGGAGCCCAGGAGCCTGGTCACCAGATGCAGGAGGATTTTTATCTCATACACTAAGTGGGGGGCAGGGGACTTCAGCAGGCTCCCGTGCAGATGGCAGGAGATCCTGGAGGCCTCCGTGTCCGTGTTCCAGCTTACACCCAAGCCACATGCCACGGACCTTGTGGCATGTGGCGCAGGAATGAGTTCCTGAGCAGCGGCCTCTGGGCATGTGGGGCCCCGGGGAGAGGAGGGCGAGGACAGCCAGGCAGGAACGCGCTCACGGGCGCCCAGCAGTTCATGGGGCACGTCCCTGGGCCATCTGAGGCGGAGGAGGCCGGGGATCCACACGAAGTAAGGCCTAGCGGGGCAGTCCACAGGGAGAAAGGACTCCCCCCCCACCCCCCCCGCAACCAACCCCCACCCCCTGGCCAGTGAAAAACCGCCCTCCCAGCCGCCTGAGCTGGCTGTGCTCGCGTGAGGCCGGACAGAGTCCGCGGACCACCGGTGGCAGAAATGAAACCACGGGCTCCATCTTATAAAATAATGCCTTATCATTTCCATCGGCTCATCTCTGTGTGTCAGGAAAGGGCCTGGAGTCCCCTGAGTTGGGAGTGAGCCGAGCAGACCCAACCCTGGGTCACAAGGTCACGTGTAGCGAGGGAGGCCGACACACACCACGAACGTGCTGATGGCCAGGCTGTGACTCTGAGGTTCTGGGCGCGACGGGGATGGGCCAGGAGGGTTCGCACAGGAGAAAGTCTAGCCTGGCGGGGTCGGTCTAGCTGCAGCCAGGGACTCCACATACCGGCGAGCACCGTAGACAGGGAAGACGGACATCCTGGGTGACCTCCTGTGACTTCCTGTTGAAGAAGCTCCATCCTCCGCAGGCCAGGGGAGGCCCCGGATGGGGCCCTAAGGGAAAGAGGGCCGCTTGGGGCAGAGATGTGCCCTACACCTTCTCCATCAGGAGTAGCAGGTTCCAGAAGCCCGTGTGGTGGCGTGGTTCCGTGAGCGTGCGTGTCCACGGGCACCTCCCTAACTGCGCTGGGTCCTCACCCTGCACGGGCTCGGGCGGCCCAGGGTGCCCTGCCGATGGTGAAATGGACAGGTTCTCCGGGCAGGTGGGCCAGGGGATCCGCCTGACTGTGCAGAGAATCAGCTGCATTTTTCTAGGAGGCCCCAGAGGCATGGCTTTTGAGGGATTCCAGGAACATGGCTGCAGAGGGGGAGGGGAGAGGCGAGGTGCCAGCTTCGGCTGGGGTGGGGGGCGAGGGAAGGGCAGGGCTCCCAGGAGACGCAGCTCAGGGCAGAGAACCGCGTGGTAACAGTGACCAACCCGGGGCCTCCAACCCCGCGGTGACTCCTCCCCGCCACAATCCTCCACGCAGCCACATTCCTGTGAATCGCCCGCTAAGTCACTGCGGAGGCCGATGATGAAGTCGATTATCACATTAACACATTCAAAATATCTGGCCAAGACCACACTACCTGGGTAGTTTCTCTCTCAATTACCTCCCGCACAGCCTGGGACTCCATTTCCGTTAACAGGAGCTCTGGGCCCAGGGAGTGAAGCGGACGCGTAATTGAAGCATTTGCACACATAGTGCATGAAAGCAGAATTGGTTAGCTCAGCCAAGTGAGCGCAGAATGGAAACGAATTCTCATTTTCTGAAAACTTGTCAAGTGTCTAATTAAACATATCCCCTGAAATTGTTTGCAAAAATAACCGATATTTTTAAAAAAAACAAAAACGGGTCAGAATCTAAATCTGATATCTCAGAGAGACGCAAAAAGCATGAGCCCCCAAGCCCCGTAGAGAAGGCTGGACACGCCGTTCGGACCAATGTCAGAGGGTCCTGCTTCCAGGAAGCCTTCCAGTGCCTCCCCCGTCACAGCCACTCTCCCCAGAGATCCGTGCTGTGACACATGACCCTCATTTTTCTCAGCCTGTTAGCACCTGGCCATGTGGCTGGGTAAGAAGCGGTATTGGTCAAGAAGAAGAAACCTCCCAAGTAGAACCGTAGTACTCAGTAACGGCTGGCTGTCACGGTGAGAAGAGGGCCGGTCCCTCTTCTGCAGGGACTGTCCCACAACCGGGGCAAGACTGACCAGGCAGGAGGCAGCAGCTGGTGGGGAGAGAGCGCCACTGTGAGTTCAGGCTGGGGCCTGTCTTTAGGGTCCTGCCCGAGGCCAGAAAGCGAGCCACATGCCCTTCCTTAAGCCATCTCTTCTGGAACCACAGACTCACCTCTTAGGTTTAAAGACAGAGAATGGGGCCTGGGTGGGGCCCGGCTGCCTTCAAAGGAGCCTCGTGGCTCAGGATGGAGGAGAGAGGCCAGCGTGGCAGTGGGGAGGCCTGGACATTGGTCCCCACCTGCACCAGCAAGTCACCCTGGGCAAGTCACTGTCCCCACCCCGTGTGTGTGTGTGTGTGTGTGTGTGTGTGTGTCGGGGGGAGACCACCGCTGGGGTCCTTCCTGCTCTGGGCAGCAATGGCTATGAGCAGTGTCCACGGGAGGCATCTGTCACCATCACATGGGCTCCATTCACAGTGAAGAATAAGACAGACGCCCATGGTGCTGTACGCCGGGGCACAGTGCCAGGTGCAAGGGGGTGCTTATGAATATTTACTGCTCTTTATGCTATTTTTAAAATTAAATTTTATGCTCTTTCCCGCAGTAAGCATACATTACTTTTATAATCATGAAACAACATAATTTTTAAAATTCATTCATTAGGCACAAGACTAGTGACTTCTCTTAAATTTAATTAGTAGCTCTATTAGCCACAATTTACCAACAAAACTACATGAATATTCGGTAGCTGCTCTGCGTGCACACGGAAGGCACGCAGCCTCCGCCGTAAAGAAGCTTTTCAGACTCCCACGGCGGCCCCCCATCCTCCCTCCTCCCCCACCCCTTGGGTGCCACACTCTACCTGTGGCTGGAGTCCGCGGTGAATCCGGAGGGCACTGGTGCCCAAGGAGGGGCAGTGGGCAGCTGGGATTCGTGGAAAGGAAAGCCCGCCCACTTCTATTTCCGCATCAGCCTGTGACCCAGCAGCATCCTCATGCCCCCACAGGTACCTCCGCTTCCTGTGGGAGGAAGGTTCCAGCAGTGGGCGAGGCGAGCGACGACAGCAGAGGCCTGTGCATAGGCCGTCCCCACTCTCACACCCTCCCCTCCAAATAAAGCCCCAGCTCGGGGCTCACCACCTTCAGGGACAGAAGGCTCCCGAGATCCCCAGACACCCCCCCTGACCCCCGCCAGTGGCCTAGGTGCCAGAGCCAGGCCAGGAACCCACTCGTGACCTCACTGAGGACCCCCAGAGAGTGGGACAAGAAACAAATGGCTTCAAGTCCACCCACCCCCATGTAACGGCTCCTTCCCACGGCGAGTGTCACTATGGAGGAAGTCCCCGTATTGGTCCGCACGCCGACCGCACCAGGCTTACAGTTTTGGGCAGAAATGCTGGCGACACCAGCTCCCGGCCTCTATGCCCATTTCGCGGGACCTAGACGCCCCCTCCTAGTTTAAATGCTGTGGAGACACGCTGCTTCCGTGCGTTTATTTCACATTACAGGTCCGCTCTGCGGTTACTGGGAGTTTCTGGTAAAAAATGTGATTAGAAATGAGAGAGCACTGCATTCCGCAGGAAGTACAGTGTTCTCCACTGCCTACTGAGGTGACGAATGGGCCACGTGCCACTTAGCTGTCATGTCACCTAACGACATGCTGACTTCAGTAAACTGGTTTTGCAAATATGATCCTGTAATTGGAGCATCTGTCTTGCTCATTATTTGGCAAATGTGCCGATTTAGCACCAGTCACGTGAAATTGGGGGAATTTGGCTAATCACAAGTTAACAGGTGCCTGTCCAGTCCCAGGCAGCCTTAATTTTAACAGACACATGCCCCTCCACTCCCTGAAGTGCTAACTGGCATCTCTCCACACCCATTCAGAGCCGTAAAGGTGAGAGAATGACAACGTTATCACCGCCAGCCTCCATCCTGCCGCTGTAATTAATTTCAGCGAAAGCCCATTGCCTTTGACAGCAGCTGGCCCCCCCGCCCGACACAGACACATGCAAGAGGGTCTCCATCCTCGAGATGCTTAGAAGAACAGCATTAAGTTCATTCTAATGTTTTAAAAACCCATGTGAAGACCGGCTGGCGTGGCTCAGTGGCTGAGTGTCGACCTATGAACCAGGAGGTCATGGTTCGATTCCTGGTCAGGGCACATACCTGGGTTACGGGCTCTATCCCCAGTGTGGGGCGTGCAGGAGGCAGCCAATCAATGATTCTCTCATCATTGATGTTTCTGTCTCTCTCTCCTTCTCCCTTCCTCCCTGAAATCAATAAAAATATATTTTAAAAATAAAATAAAAATCCATGTGAAGACTATCTGAGCCAATATTAAAACAAAATTTCTTAATTCCCTCTAAGTAACCATGGGAACCCAAAAATGGGGAAAAAAATAACAACCCACACCTGCGTCTACCCTAGAACCAAGGAGGCATTTGGTGAAAAGACGGCTGGCTTCGGAGGCCCCGGAGCATCCGGCCGGAGCCCTGGGTCCACCCCAGAGGGCGGCGGAGAGAAAAATTGAAAGACTCCGCTGCCAAGCGTAGTTCACGGGAGGCTGCCAACATGTCGTGGGCATCATTTTTATCATCAATGTTACTTATGAGGCAAGCATTTCTCAAAAAGAGAATGTCAATGGCACAGTGAGAAGTGACATGAGTGCCGACCAGACATGCCACCTTCTGCGTTCAAGCGTCGGAAAGAGAAGCGACCTTAGCGGCCACCTCTCCCCCCTGAGACAGGTGCGGGCAGTGTGCCTGTCTGAGAAGTGGGTGGCTCACACCTGAAAGGGTGTCCCTCTGTCCCCGAGACCACCTGTCAGGTCTCCAGCAGCAGAAGAAAGCCCCGTGTTAGGAACCGTGCCCTCAGCGTGCCCACCAGGCAGGGGAATGGGATGGGAGTGAACCCCAAAACACAGCAGCCGCACAGAGGGCCCCTGGCCTGCCCTGCAGGATGTTGGATCCTGCCGGCTGCGTGAAGGATACGTCTGCAGCTGGGCTGTCCCCAGGCCTGTGGTCTCGGTCGCCTTCTCACTGAGCATTTTGAGAGATCGATGCCCAAAAACACCATCACGGTGAGGCATGATTTCAGACTTCTGCACACATCTCGGCTGAGTTTTCCTAGAGTCCTGGGAAGGGGCCCATTAGGTTCCCACAGGTACCCGTTTATAAAGGAAACCAAAACCTTTCCACCGTCCCAAAGCGGGCTTGCCACCCAGTAACTCACACTCTCCCCACTCAGGTAGGTCACTGATTTTCAAATAAAAAAAAAAAAAGGTTAACACAACCATATATATATATATATATATATATATATATATATATATATATACACACACATATATATACACACATATATATACTAAAGGCCCAGCGCGCACGAAATTGTGCTCGATTAGCTCGCTTCCGCTTGCCTCAGCTGGCCGCCCTGCCCATCACCACTAGTAGCTGCCCCGCTCTCCACCGATCTTAACTGTCTGCTGCTAGTAGCTGGCGCTCCTCCCCGCCCGCCACGAGAGCCGCTGGTCATTTGGTCGTGACAGCGTTACGGTGTCACGGCCACGGGCCTTTTATATAAGCGATATATTTAAATTGACTTCAGAGAGGAAGGGAGAGGGAGGGAGAGATAGAAACGTCAATGATGAGAGCGAATCATTAACTGGCTTCCTCCTGCATCCCCCCTACCGGGGATCAAGCCCACAACCCGCGCACGTGCCCTGACCAGGGATCGAACCGAGACCTCCTGGCTCACAGGTCAACACTCAGTCACTGAGCCATGCAGGCCGGACTTAACTCAGTCTCAGTAAGAGCTCATTGATAAGAACATCCACTGGGCCAAATGCCATATGAAAGCCCCGTGAGCATTAACTCATTTGCCCTCACCCCTAGCCAGGTGGCATCCAGAGCACAGACGGGGAAACTGGGGCATGGGAATGTTAATGCTCTCATTGGCAGCTTTGGGGGTGTGTGTTGGGGGGAGGGGAGGGGTGGATTTAAACTGTGGGAGCCTAGTTCCTGCATCTGTGTCCTTACAAATACTGTGAACTGTCACCAACGTGACCCAGACCACGGCCGGTGGGGGCAGGGCCTTCGGCCTGTTTGAGTACCATAAGGTTAGGAGCCCCATCCCGCTGTCACCCAGCAAAGAGGTGTGTTGTCCCGTCAGCCGAGAATACATCTCAAAGCGTGACTGAGAGCTTCGTGCTGGACACCGCCGGCCTGCGCTCACACAGATGCATCCCTGGGGCCTGCCTGTGCCCCTCCCTGTCCTACTCACAGCTCTCCTCTCCGGCTGCAGGATCCACGTATGTTTATTGATTTGCATGACCCAAGAATTAACAAAAAAATACTTTGAGAATGCCTGACCCCTAGCGAGTTCACAGGGCGTGCTCAGAGTGCTCTGTGGTCAGCCTGAGGACCCAGAGCCCAGAGGGCCAGTCACCTGGCTGCCCACCCCCACGGCGCACGCCTCCCCACCTCACAGCTCTCCCCGCGGCACGGCGGTCACGCTCTGTGGTCTGGAAAACAAGTTGCTCTGTTTATTTTCTTCTCGGGTTCCATTCCAGATACCCCCAGCCTTGAAAGGTGAACAGGGTTCCAGAAGTCAGAGCTGCACTACGAGGGTGCCACCCCTCCCCCAGGTCCCCACCCCGCGTGGGCATCGAGTGGGCACCCAGCTCCTTGGTCTCTAGGTTTTACTTCTCTGCATATGTGTGGCTTGTTTCACAGCGAACACATGCACGCGTGTTTGCTCGGTTCCCCGTTTGTGTACGCACACAATAGCAGGCCACGTTCTTGGCACTGGGCTTCTTTTCCTATTTAATAGTACACCCAGGGGATCCCTCCCCACCAGGACGTGGGAACCGCTCCGTTGTTTTTAAAGCTGTGAAGTAAACACGTCAAGGTCTGGATGGTCAGGGATTACTCAGCTACAATCCCATACGTGGGCTTCTAGGTTGCTCCCCATCCCATCATTATAAACAACGTTGCCGTGGTAACTCGGTGAGTGTGCGGTTTTGTGTTTTGGGAAGCGCATCAACAGGGTCATTTCTGGAACTGGAATGCTAGGCTCGACGGAGAGCAGGTGCGTTTTCTCAGCGACGGCTACGTCCCCTTCCCGAAGGCCGTGACCATCTGTCTTCCCACCACCAATGGACGGGGCGCCTCAGCCCCCACCACCTGAACTGCGGGGTTCATTTTTGTTACCATGTCGGTCGGTCAGTGAAGTGCAGCTTCATGTTTCAGTCTCGGTGTCGTTTTATTCGCATTTATTTCATCGCAAGGGTGAAACCCTTTCCTGTTCCGAGGCGACCGTGCGTCCTCCGCCTGCGGCTTAGCGCTGACTAGTTGTGGCGATTGGGTCTTTGACGGCAAAATCTCTCCCCACTCAGGCTGGAAGCCCTGAAACATTTGTCCTTTGTCATGCTAACGAGTCTCTGCCAAGAGCTGTTTTCTTCAGCCTTTGAATCGGGACGGATGGTGACGTTTTGTAAGAGACTTCTTCATGACCTAAGGAGAACACCATGTATTCCCCTCGGACCTATTAACACACGTTGTACTGTATTCACGGCTTCTCTCACAGTAAAGCAAAAAAGCGTTGGCTAGTACAGAGAAAGCTCCCACTTCGTGCGGAGTATTATTTCCGGAAGGTGGCCCGAGACTCTGCTTAGTTCTGCCTCTGTTATCGCCTGACCTGTGGCTTTTTTGGGGTTGGTTTGTGGTTCCGTTCTTTTTGAGGAAAGGAAATTAATTCATTTCTTTTCATTATCTCACTACAGGCCCGAGGCACGAAATTCATGCAAGAGCAGGCCTTCCTTCCCCCGGCTGCTGGCACCATCCTCCCTCTGGCACCAGGGACCCGGGCTTCCCTCGCAGGCCTGGCTTCATCCGGAAGGTCGTCTGGAAGGACGTCCAGAAACACACCCCGTCTAATTAGCATGGTATGCTTTTATTGTTACAGACTTTTACTTACAGAGATATTTAAGGTTTAGGTTTTCCTGTGATTGTGGTTTTAAGTACACACCACAGAATCTGATGTGCTGTGTTTTCAGTGTCGGTATTTTTTATGAATTCTGTACTTCTGGCTGGTAGTGTCCCCTCCTTCAAGAGGTAAGAGGGTTTTAAAGTTGTAATGGGAGGGCCTTTAATTATTTACTTTTAGAGCCTTTTCTAAAAATCCTCAACCGAGATTATGCTTTGTATGGATTTTAGAGAAAGAAGAAAGGCGAGAGGGCTAAGTATCAATGTGAGAGAGAAACATCAATCATTTGGCTCCTGTACTCACCCCAACTGGGGATCAAACCCACAACGTGGGCACGTGCCCTGACCAGGAATCGAACCTGTGACCTTTTGGTGCACAGGATGATGCTCCAGTCAGCTGAGCCACCCGGCCAGGACAGGCCTTCTTTCATTTTATTAATACTTTCAACTTTTATTACTTTGTGATCAAAGAGTGTTCTTTACGACATTCGCTGTGGAACTTAATATTGTTATCTTCGTGGCCTCGTCAGTGGTCAGTTTTGGTTACTGTTTCCAATGCATGGCATGAGAATGTGTGTCGACAGTTATCAGGGTGTAGACGACGCCAACATAATTATCAGGGATTGTGTCGACGCATATCCAGAAGCCCACCTTATGAATGATGTCCTTT
Organism: Corynorhinus townsendii; assembly: GCA_026230045.1. Classification (NCBI taxonomy): domain Eukaryota; kingdom Metazoa; phylum Chordata; class Mammalia; order Chiroptera; family Vespertilionidae; genus Corynorhinus; species Corynorhinus townsendii. Next base: position 146,363,866 of record JAPDVU010000008.1, read on the forward strand.
AGGTCCGCTACATTCGAACCCGTGTTGAGCCTTTTACCTCGGACCAAGTGATCCTTCTTCTCTATGTAGGGTCTCCTTGAAACTCTTGATAGCTTTTGCCTTTTGGAGTGGGTTCCTTGGCTATCTGGTATGTGAATATTGTAATTATTACACCTGTGTTGTGAATTGTGGCTTTTAGCAATCAGATGTGCCCTTCCTTGTTAGGTTCAATGGTTGTTTGGAACCCGCCGAGGGCTGCCGGGAGCATGCTACCCCGGCGTCCTTTGGATCTGTTAGCGCTCACCTGCGCGCGTCTTCGTCTTCCCCGGGAACCCGGGCTTGGGGTGTGGCTCCTGCATGCCGGGCACAGTCGAGGTTTCTTCCTGCAGCGAACTGCAAGTCACATTCCCTTTCACTGTGACTCAGAGCCGCTCACCTCCACCAGGAAGACTCATATGTTCGAGCCAAAGCCTGTCATATTCTTTCTTAGCAGCTTCATTGAGGCCTTATGACCTGTCATCAAATTCACCCACTTTAAGTGTAAAATTCAATCATTTTAAAGCAAATTTACGCAGCTGTGGAGTCAACACCACACTCCAATTCTAGAACATTTTCATCAACCCCCGCCCCCAAAATAACCTCATGTCCCTCAGAAGTCGCTCCCTAGTCCCATCCTCAGGACAGGCAGCTACTAATCTGTTTTCTGTCTCCGTAGACTTCACATTGCAAATAAGCGGGGGTTCCAAATAAGCAGGGCTCTGCCATCCGTGGGGTTCTTCCGGCTTCGTCCACCTGGAATACTGATTTTGAGGTTCTTCCGTGTGGTAGCAACACCAGTGCTCCCACCTCTTCCTCTACGAATAATGTGGCTGGAACACATTTCTCTGATCTGTTCGCCGGGTGACGGAAATGTGCGTCGTGTCTACTTTCAGGCTATTGTGTGTAAAGCTGCCGTAAACATCCATGGGCAGGACTTTGTGTGGACATGTCTTGGCTGGTCTTTTATTTTTTATTTATTTTACTTTTTAAATATATTTTATTGATTTTTTTACAGAGAGGAAGGGAGAGGATAGAGAGTTAGAAACATCGATGAAAGAGAAACATCCATCAGCTGCCTCCTGCACACCCCCTACTGGGAATGTGCCCACAACCAAGCACATGCCCTTGACCGGAATGGAACATGGGACCCTTCAGTCTGCAGGCCGACGCTCTATCCACTGAGCCAAACCAGTTAGGGCTTTGCTTGTCTTTTAAACAACCGCCAAACCATTTTCCAAAGCTCTGCCATCCCCTGCGTGGGGTTTCCCGGCCCCCCGCACCCTCGGCGGTGTGTGTGTGGTTTGCGTTTGCCTTTCACTCATGGCCAGTGGCATTCATCACCTTTGTATGTGCTTGTTGGCCATTTGTATATCTACTTTGGAGAAATTATTCAAGCCTTTTGCCTATTTTTAGTTGATGAGATTTTTATTATTTTTGAGTTGTAAGAATTCTTTCTCTCCTCCAGAGACAAAACTTTTCTCAAACGTATGACTTGACAATCGTTTCTTCTACTTTGTGGATTATCTTTTGATTTTCTTAATGGTATGTTTTGAAGTTCTAAGAGTTTTAATGTTAAAAGTAAAAGTTTAATTTTAAATTTAAAAGTCCGCTGTATCTTTTTGTTTCTTCCACGGATCATGTGTGTGGTGTTTTATCTAAGAAATCTTTGCTTAATCCAAGTTTGTAAAGACCTTTTCCATAAAATTTTCTTTTAAAATTCTATAGTTTCAGATCTGACACTTAGATCTGTGATCCATTCTGAGCTGATTTTGGTGAAGGGTGTGACAAAGGGGTCCAGTGTGTCTTCATGCCTGTGAAGATACAATTAATTGTCCCAGCACCATCTGTTGAGTAGCTCATTATTTGAAATCATAATTATCGTGTATATTGTATGTGTTGTTTTGTTGTTTAACTGATGTGTTTTCATTTTTGTTTTATTTATTTTGGTATTTATGACAGTTTATATTTTTGTGCCAAAGATTACATTTCTACTCATACCTGTTTAAGTGGTCTTATTCTAATATTTGTATATACACATTTTCACAATTTGTTTGTTCTTAAGGTATCTTACTTTCCACTTACTGCCCATACAACAATCAATGAGCTTATTTTACTATTTTTTTCTCCTGTATCCTTCCAACTTATTTACTTTACACACACACACACACACACTCACACACACTCACACACACACACACTCACACACACACACACTCACACACTCACACACACACACACTCACACTCACACACACACACACTCACACACACACACACACACACACACTCACACACACACACACACTCACACACACACACACTCACACACACACACACACACTCACACACACTCACACACACACACACACACACACACACACACACTCGTGCACAGAGAGGGAGAGAGGGGGTCTTTGTTTCACTCTTAGATCCACAACTATTAAGTACAGATATTAACCATATTAAATATTTACCAACAGTCTGTTCTGAACCCTCCCAGTCATCTCTCTCAGGGGGATAAAGTCTATGTTCTAGCAGATTCCTCAACAAAGGCTCCTGCGTATTTAAAGCTGTTTATAAGAGAACTATGTCGCCTGAAAAACAGCCTGACCAGGTGTGAAAACTCTGGCTCCCATTTTCTCTCTGAGCCCTTTGCAAACCCTGTTCCATTGTCCCTCTGCTTTGCATGATTTTGAGAAGTTGAGTAATTCTTTGTCCTTGTAAGCTGTTTACCTAGCAGTTCTATTAGGGCCGTGGTCAGCAAACCACGGCTCGCGAGCCACATGCGGCTCTTTGGCCCCTTGAGTGTGGCTCTTCCACAAAACACCACAGCCTGGGCCAGTCTATTTGGAAGAAGTGGCGTTAGAAGAAGTTTAAGTCTAAAAAATGTGGCTCTCCAAAGAAATTTCAATCGTTGTCCTGTTGCTATTTGGCTCTGTTGACTACTGAGCTTGCCGACCACTGGACTAGGGCATGGATTGGAGTTAATTCTTACAAGTCAGACTCCTCTGGTACCCAGGGGCCTTTTCAATATCTACAGTCAAGTATTCTTTAATTACTGGAAGTGTTTTCTTAGATTATAGTTTTAAATATTGGCTCTGTCTCGTTATTTTGTTTATATGTAAATTATATGTAAATTATATGTAAATTGAATTGTCTTTGCCTGTGTTCCATTTCAACTGCTTTCTCTTTGATGTCTTTTACTTCTTGTTCTTTGTCAGTGCTTTGTTTTCCTATGTTTTCAATGCATCTTTTTATATGTTCATTCTAATCTAGTCCTCTTGGATGTCTTGTCATTTGATCTTCATTGCTGATAGGATTTTGTCTCTTTCCTTCCCTGAGTTCAACTCTAATTTATTTTCTTATTTGGGGGGGGGGGGTGCCTCCTCCATCCATTTATGCTCTTGATTGTTTTTAACTTTACTTTCATTGCTGACACTGTTACAGTTGTCCCCCATTTCCTCCCTCGCTTTGCCCTGCTCCACCCAGGCCCCACCCCCTCGAAGCCAGCTCTGCATTACTGCATTACAGAAATCTTCTCCCAGCCGGCTTGCCTTTGACTCTCTTGACCGTCTTCTCTGATGACCAGAGGTTCTTCATTTTAACAACCTAATTTCTAAAACTTGTCCAGTCATACGGGGACATTTAAAAATGTCACCTTTGATATAATGGTGTATGTGAGGGGTTTTTTTAACCCCTTTATAGATTAAATTGTGTACCGTTACTTCCTTTTTTCTAAGACTTTTTAATCAAATGGTTTTTACCCATCTATTAAAATATCACAAGTTTTCTCTTTTACTCTGATAATATGCTGAATCACATTGCTTACCTTTCAAATGTTATCGCAACCTTGTATTTCAAAATATACACCATCTTTTTATGCATTCCTGGACTCTGTTTGCTAGTATTTTACTCAGGACTAGAGGCCTGGTGCACAAATTCATGCAAGGGTGGGGTCTGGCCATCCGGCCCTGCCCCTGATCAGGGTGGGGGAGGCCAATTGGGGGCGGGGCCAGCCAGAGGGAGGGGTCCCAGGCAGTTCATGGGCCAGCCCCACCCCATGATTGAACTCCCGGTTGAGGGGGAAATTTGCATATCACCCTTTTATTATACTATAGGCCCAGTGCATGAAATTCCTGCATGGAAGGGGGTTTTCTCAGCCCCGACTGCACCCTCTCCAATATGGGACCCCTTGGGGGATGTCCGGATGCCGGTTTAGGCCCAATCCCACAGGAACCCCACGGGATGCTGTATTGGATTCTGGGAAACGTACACATTTTTGGAAAACCATGGACCCTAGAGCAATAAGGTAGATGGTAGCATGTGGTTAACAAACTTGAATTATGAACTTGACAGAGAAAAAGAACCAGAACTGGGGAGAGAAAGTGTTTGCTGAGCAGCCTCTAACCAGAACAGTAAAAACTCACATTAAGAAGAAGGATCCTTTGCTAAATAAACTGAAACTCCGAATTACAGAAACGCCACTGAAGAGTTCAATAGCTATCCTGCTAGGAGTAATAAAACCGCACTTATCTGGTTTAAATCCTATATTCTCCCGGGGGAGAGGCAAGCCCTTCTGGTTGCAAAGCCACGTGCCCTTGGGGGTCAGGGTGAGCAGACTGCTCCTTTCATCCATTAACCAAGGAGAGAGGAGGACCAGCAGCAGGAGGGGGAGGACACAGCCCGCAGGACAGCTGGTGAGGCTGCCCCTCCTCGGCCAGCGAGGGGTCACCTCTGCCACCTGACAGATGTCTGCCACCTCCTTCCTCCAACTCCCCTGCAGCAGCTGGCCTCCTGGTGGCAGGTCTGGACTGTCCCCTCCTCCCACCCGGAACACAAACCTCCACGCCGAGGAGTGTGAGCCGTGCCAGCAGGAACCGTGACAGCGCACTCGACACCTGTTCCCCAGCCTCCCGTCCAGGACGTGGCGAAAACCACGCAGGCGCCGAGAAGAAGGACGAGCAGAGGCTGGAGAGCAGGACATCAGCGAGGACACCATCCCGTCACCTTGAAAATACCCTTTCACATCCCCCCAAAATGGTATCCACTGAGATTTAGTCATGTTTCTGCCAACATGAACAATCAGGCGATGAGTTGTATAAAGTTTTCACGTACACAAAGCCCAGGCAGCTGATTGCCCGGACCGCACTGGGCTACCCCAGCTCCCGGGACGGTGGTGTGCGTGGAGTCTCCGGGTCTGGAGAATTTGGAAAGGATCCCCGCCAAGTCCTGGCCTCCCCTGCCCCTCGCAGAGCCAACTGCTGACCATACAAACGAGCCACCTTCGGGGAAGACCCAGAACCCGGGAGGAAGAGAGGGAAGCAGCCGGACAGGCGCTCCCAGGGACCCTGGTGGGTCTAGTCTGCACCGCTCCAGCCTGCGCCAGGGAGGACAGTCCCGTGAACGTGGGAGCGTGTCCTCACAGCCGCGCTGACCCCACAGGTCATACCCCCTCCCCTGCCCATGGGGTGCCCTTGTGGACATCACCCCAGGATCTGATCAGAAATGGGCTCACTGCTTTCTGAGCTTCCCCCGGGGATGAGGCCCCTGCTGGGCTGGGCAGGTAACAGGCAAGGACAAGGGGCAGGCACTCCATGCCCTCGCCTCCCTCTGTCTCCGAGGATTGCTGCTCCAGGATGTGTAGCGGCCTATCCCGGGCGCTTCTCGCACGGCCGCTCAGCATTCTCCTTCCTGCACTCACAGAGGTTTGGGTGACTACAGGCTTCTTACCTTCACACAGAGCCTTCAGAGAACATCTAATGCCCCTTATCAGGTGAACTGTGGGCTTTCGAAAAAGCGCCATACAGTAATTCACCTCTGCCTAGCAGATCAGAGCTAGGAAAAGCACATATAAAATATGGATCGAACATCCGGGAAGGCCGCTTCCTCTGACTGGATTTTTAAAATGATTTCTCCCCGAAGCATGAACAGAAGTTTCACAAAATGCAAATGTCAGGACACCTGAACTCGATCACTTCCTCTCTATTATCCTCGCCGTCTCCGCTTCCTTCCCTGAGCTTAGGCCGCAGTCTCGTCGAGAATTAAATAAAGTCAGAACCAGCCCTCGCTTAATGGGAGCTCTCGCCCCGGCAGGGAGCTTACGGCGAGTCTAATGTGTTACAGATTGAAAGAAACTCTGACAGAAAAAGCAGCGTGACTGTCACCACTGCTAGATTCTCCCTGGGAAAAAACACACGCATTGGATAGGAAGAGGCGTGTTTCCCTCCTTCCCCCGAACGCGAGATTTCCCTGGGTGGACGTCCAGAGGAGACAGCTGCAGCGAAAATCCACGTGAGGATCTATCCGTCTCTTAGAGGCCTTTCTCTCCATGAGAAAAGACCCCGTTTGCTCTGACCTTTCTGGACGTTTCGCCTGACATAAGGCTCATTTCCCAGGGACAAACGGAAGAAGCAGGCCCTGGCCCACACACCCGTCCCAGCGCCCGGCCTTGGGGAGGCAACGGGACACGGCGTTTCAGCATCAAAAGGCTGCTTCAGCTGTGGGCAGGAAGGAGGGGACGTGCAGGCCTTCATCACCCAGCCCCCCTCCCGGAGGCTAAGGACAGGGTCTTCGGGTGTCACTGGGCAGCGGGAGGGGATGCACCCCGTGGAGACTAAGCCACCTGTCACAGCGCTCCACCAAGAAGGGAACCCCCTGAGATCACTCTCGGTCCGGGTCCTCCAGCCTCACCAGGCCCCCAGCTCTAGAACATTCCACACGTCTGTCTTTTCCATAAATGTCACCCCGTCACTCTGGGGGCCGCCTGGACTCTGCCACCGACGCCACATGTAAGTTCTGTTGATCCCTCGATTGCTCCATGCCTCCTCCATCCGGGCTTTCCCTCATTCCTGATCTCAGCCCCTACCCTCCTCCCCTCGCCTCCCATCCTCTACCCAGACCTCACACCAGGTCCCCCTAATGTCACACGTGTCACTTCACTGGGTCCCCCTTTCCTATGAAAACTCTCCAGACCTCCCAGCCTAGCCCCAAGGCCCTCACCTGCCCGTCCCGGGCGTCATTCCAAATCAGCCCCAGGACACCCTCCAGCTGCCTGACGCCCCCATTTCCCAGGGTGCTGGTGCCTGCGCTGGGCTTCTCCCTTTACGGAGAGGCCGGTCTCTGACACCCGCCGTCCCACCTGCACACCACAGCAGGATGGGAGCTCCAGTGGCTAGGGGGGTGCAGCCACAAGCCAGGGACACCTGGAGCCCTGGGAGCTGGAGGCGGCAGGAGACTCCCTGCAGCCTCAGGAGGGGCCCGGCCCTGAGAGGCTGGACTCCAGGCTTCTGGCCTCCAGGAGGGGCAAGATCTCATCGCTGCTGTGTTAAGCCCCCGGAGGAAACTTACACACGGGGCATGTGTGCTTTCCTACCCGGCTTTGTATGATAATATAGATTAACACAGAAAGAACATGCCTGCCCCACCCTGTCATCCAGGCAGAGGCTCCAGTGCTGCCCGACCCCCTCCCGTGCCCCCCACTCTGCAGTAAGTTTAGCTCATGTGTGAAACGGCCTCATGTTGGCTTCTCCTGTTACATGAAGAAATACACCTAATCTCCCCTGCTGGCTGTCAGCACCCTGGCAGACACAGGTCAAGGCCGTGTGACCTCGGGGCCCACACAGGGCAATAGCTGTGCTGTCACTGTGGCTGAGTGGGTGAATGAATGAATGAATGAATGAATGAATGGAAACCCCCACAAGGGCAACCCTGGGTCAGGTGAGACTCTCAAAGGCAGCCGGGCCACTGGGCTGCCCTGCCCGCCACACTTGCCTTCAATTGCCAACGAGCGCGCTCAGCCTGCAACGCGCTTGCCCGCCTGCTCCTGCGTCTGGCTCCTCTCCTAGGATGCCGGGTTCACCCCATCCCGACACCTGGCCTGGGCTTGGCTGCCCTCCTGGTTCGCGTGGCCTCACAGCCTGCCTGCCCTGTCCTAACCAGATGCTGCTGCCTGGGCAACAACGGCCGCTGGGAGCCAGGTCTCCACCTTGTCTGCCAGCTGCTTGCTCACAAATCTTGCCTACTCGTGTGTGGCCCTTCCAAAGCTTCTGGAACCTTTCAGAGCCAGCCTGCTATGTTCATGGCCGGTCCCCAGGGTGTATGAGGCCCAGGATAAATGCACCATGAATCACAGGTGCCCCCTGACCCTCCTCCCCAGCCATCCTAACGCCACCCTACAGGCTCCTGGGCCAGCCTCCAGGTCCCCGCTGGGAATGTCCCATCTGCTCACACCTGTGCCTGCCACTTGGGCAGCCCACGCACAGGTAACTTGCACTAGCGGGGAGACGGACACACTTCACACCTGCTGCCCCACAGGCTGTGTGGCCCGTGGCCAGAGAATCTGCAGCAAGTTCAGGGCACCTCGGACAGCACTGCCTCTGGGTCAGCACAGAGGGCTTCTGTCGCCAGGCCCCCCAGCTTCCCACGGGCTCCGCCCTCTACCCACTGCCTCACAAAGACGGGGCAGGGGTCAGTGGGGATCACCTTGGCTCCCACGCCGGTGGCCCAGCAGACGTTGAAAATGAGGACATTCGGCTTTGGGGTCTGGGTGTTTGGGGAGGGAATTACAATAAAGGATTCTCTTTCTGCCATGTGTCACTGACATTGACCACACACACACACACACACACACACACACACACACCCCAGGAGCCTCCTTGTCCACTGTCCTTAGGACAGACCAGAGGCCAATCCCAGGTCTCACAGACACCCAGCCGGGCGTCCACCTGGCCCCACAGCACAGACTTCTCCCTGAAACTGGCATGAACGGATTCCCCTTGGGAACACGGCCAGGCCCGGAATCGACATTTTCTGCCGAGGTTGAAGGCCCATCTCTTGGCTCCGGAGTCACTGCTGGTTAACAGAGGGCAGACGGTGCATTCGACCTCCTGGGGGAAGAGCTCCTGTGGGCCTGACTTCATTCCATGAACGGGAACGCTTTCCAGAAAGCAGGGGGAGTCACACCCGCTTCTCGTCTTTCCGTGAGTGAACGAGACACGCCGGCCACTGGGGGCCTGTCATTGAACCGGCACCGAGCGCCTGTCTGAGTTCTAGGTGTTGCTGGTATTTGACAGCAAACTCTCACAAATATCGGCGTTTCAGCAACCACCAGTGCCTGCGGCTGAGCCGGGTGAGGGGGTCCCCGAGCCTCTTTCTCCGGAGCGAGGTGAGTGCTGCCCCATTTGGTTAAGTTTGGTGGTTAAACTCACTGCATATTCTGAGTCTGACCTACTTACGGAGAAGAATAGCAGGAGAGAGACACGCTGCTTATAAATATGAAGATTGCGTCCCCAGAGATTACGTCTGTATCAGGGATGATGATTTTCTCGGTAAAATAGTTTAGAGAGAGCATCAGAGCAATAGCAACCGTTCACCCAGCGCTCACCCCGCGGCAGGCGCGCGCTCACCGTGCTTTGCAAAACCCACCTCAATTAATCCTCATGAAAAGCCCATAGGCACTGACATTCCCGCTTTACAGTAGGGGAAACTGAGGCAGGGCCAGATGGAGCAGCTGCTCGAGGCAACAGAGCCACGGCTGAGACTGGGGCCACGTGCCCTGATCGCTCGCAGGCCCGTGTTGCTGACATCCTAAAATATTTCAGCCTGACCTCCTGCCACGCCTGGGGTCCTTGGCCTCTGAGAGCCCATAGCGACTGGAGGGCAGTTGTACCCAGAACCCGCTGGGCATCCATGCCCCTGAACCCACAGCACCAAGCGGGCGCGGTATCTCCCCTCCTGGATCTGTGTCATGACCGGAGACATCTCAGCATCTTCCTGGATCCAGCCCAAGGCTGGCACCTCATTCTGGGTCCTTCCCTAGAACGCCCCCAGTGGGAAGTACCCCATCATGGCTCATGCACACATTGGTAACTCCTCCAAGACTCGGCAATCCCCAGAGAGTTGGACACACAGCCAGTCCCTGGACCATCTCACCATGTTCTAACTACCTGTAGCTTCAAATCCTTAGGACACTGGTCCTTCTCCAGAGAGCGACTCATCCCTCTCAGTTAGGAGTCTCCAGAGCTTTGAACAGGCCTCACTGTTTGTGAGGCAAATTGGGCCAAAAGACTCCACGTGGCTAGGGCACACAGCCAATGCCGGGACATCAGTGACCCTCCCTGAATCTCTATAGCTCTACCCCGACCAAGGTCCTGAAGACAGACTCCCACCTCCTCCAGGTATGTCTATCACACGTCACCAAGCAGAGGCCACCCCTCTGCTATCCCCCTGCATGTTCTGATTGTTTCTACTCGAAAAACCCAGATACTAAGAAAGCACCCCAGGACTAGATCCACTCGAGTTCTCACCAGCTGCAGGTCCACCCGTGAGCCCAACTCCCTTCCAAACACCCTGAGCCCCTGCCCACACCCACCCCAGCTCAGGACAGCCAGCTCAGGGCCAGGGAAGGCCCAGGCAGGGGCCGGCTGCTTGGCTTCACGCAGCCCACCAGCCGCCTGTGTGTCCAGCACCTGCTCCTCGCCTCCTCGAGCAGCCAGGCCGGATCAGGCTGCTCCAGGCCAGCCACATGGGGGAGCAGAGCTCTGGCTGCGCACCCACACCCCCTCCCCAGCTGTGGCGGGGGAGAGGCACTTGCCTCCCAACAGTCACACACACTCCGAGAGAACATTCCGTCGTGCTGACCCAGGAAAGCAGGCGCTTTAAATGGGTTTCTCCACTCACTGTGTCGGGAGTCGGTGCAGCTGCTGTGAAATCCTTGGGAGACGTGGAAGTGCTCTGCAAAATGAAAAACAAAATAACTTGGTAGTTCGAGTGAGCCGCGATCATAAACAAACTGTAACGATGTAATCTGTTTATTGAAAGCTACACTTTCTGCATTTTCAGCACTCTCCGCTGCCCTTTGGGATCCCACACGAGGTTCCAGCAGCCAGCAAGCCGTCCCCGCCAGCCATGAGAAGTTAATGGACTGACACCCTTGCGTGGCGTGACTGTGAGCCGTGCAATTTACTTGTACAAGACACATCCATAATACACGAAAGGTATTGTGTAACGCGACGGGCCTGCCTTAATCCCCAGCCCCGCGGCCACGGGAAACTCCGGTGGAGTCTAGATTCCCGTGGAAAAGGCTCGGGGGCTAAAACGCTGCCAATCGATTTTGAAAACCCTTCTCTCCTCTGGGTACTAACGAAGCCCTAATTCAAGAAGTCATTTTCTAAATGAATCTGCAGGAGACGCTTCCCTCCATCTTACCCTCCTTCCATCGCAGATTGATTGCGGAGTGGGGCTGTCCGCAGGCTTGCCCGGGACTATTGAGCCATTTGAGAGGGGGCTCCAGGCCCGAGTGTGTGCAGGGGGCGAGCGTGTGCCCTGCCAGCCCAGGGCTGCCGGGCCTCAGCGCCAGCAACAAGGTCGTTAGCAAGGCCCTGAGGCCCGTCGTGAACCAAAGCCCGAGGCCCCCTCCAAGTGCCGGAGAAGGGACCCACTGCCCTACACCTGGCAGGCTGCACAGCGGGGAGCAGCTCCCGGCGTAGCTGACCCGCACGGCCACCGCGAGTGTCTCAGAAATGGTTGCTATTGGAGGGAGACAAGCAGTCAGTGACAGCGTTTATCACAAAGCTGTCAGGTTCGGAATGCCGACTGATTGCTTAAGGCCGCAGCAGACCCTCCAGCTGCCGCACACAGCGTGCTGAGGGAAGGGACCAAGGTTTCGTTGACAACGTTCCAGCATTTTCTAGTCAGAGTGCTGGCCACACTCAGAACCCAGTACTCCCTCCATGGGCCTCTCGTCTGACCTGTGGGGGAGGGGAGGGAAGACTCTGAAAAACAGACCCCTCACCCCCACCCAGGACTGTGGGTGTCACATAGCCGCACCGGGCCAGGTGGGGTCCGGTATCCCAAGTCTAAGAATATAAATCTCTAATGAGGACCAGCGTGAACACGTGTGCCCACCCTGTGCCCGTCCCTCCATCCCCAGAAAGGACTGGCTACCCAGGTTTGACGCAAACTGGAAAATGTTTCTTGTTTATCTCTGGGCTAGTTTTTACTCCGTCATCTACATGGTAAAGGAATAGGTCTCAACGCTGCTTCTTACAGGAATGGTCAGACAGGCATGAAAGGAGAGGAAGCCATCTAATGACCCCCCAGGACCCCGCCCTCGGCATCTGGCCACGCCCAGGCCTCCCCACCCACTGCCTCGGCCTCTTCTCTCCTCCATTATCAGGCCAGGGGTGGAGGGGGGGCATGCCGAGTTCCTGACTCTGGCACCTCATAAACAGTTAATAGTCATTGTAATTAATAACTGTATTTTATCTGCACATTCCAGGGGAAGGAGCTGGGCCAAGGCAGTGGCCCAGCCTCTGCCCCTCACCCCGCTGGCCCCAGCCCCGCACACCTGGACGATGCTGATGCCGCTGTCACCTGCCCTGGGGACTCCCGCCCCTGGGCTTCAGTGGAGGCTAAGAAACACAGTCATTTGTATTTAAACCCCGAGAGTCACCCTGCGAAGCAGAGACACGTTCTTGAGGCCCCGTGTTTTGAGTTTAGCAAGCACATGTCTGAGAAGCCCTTCCCTCAACTCGGGAAGTCCCGATCGTCGGACTGTTTTTAATTCTGCTTTTAACTCCCAGGGAAGCGCTTCGGGTCTCAGGGCCCCGGAGCACGCCCCTGCGGCCCGGGCGGCCCCTTGCCTGGCTTGTGGGTGGGCGTGCTTGCCTCCCGTGCATTCCTGCACCTGACTCACGGCCTTCTGGACGCAGCACAGAGAAAAGGTGGCCGGGCTTCAAACACGGGAGTCACAAAAGGCCACACGCTAGGACGCTCCTAAGTGTCACCAGGAGTCTGCTGTGTCCAGCTCCCGTCCCGATCTAACAGATCTGAGATGTCCTACCTATGCTCAGGCCCTCGGAGCTGCCCTCGCAGACCAGCCGAGTCTGCAATGGAGGAGGGAGGTCCTCAGAGACCCTCAGGGGCACTGCACAGGGTACCGCACCCTGGGGCTCTCCAGTGGGAGCCAGACACACGCCCCAGTCCCCAGGAGGCTGGTGGTGGAGCAGGCAGTGGCCTCCCCTTTGACCATCAGAACTTGTCCTCTGGAGAACGTACTGACCACCACCAACAGCAGACAAGTCAGAACCCTGATGTCCCACGCCCTCATGTCCCATGCCCTCATGTCCCATGCCTCCCGTGTCCCATCCCTCCCATGTCCCACACCCTCATGTCCCACGCCTCCCGTGTCCCACACCCTCACGCCCCACGCCCCAGTGGTGCCCAGATAATAGGAGACACGGGCCCTCTCTCATGGGTGACGTCTAAACTCAGCCGACAGTGGTTCGCTCTATGCCTCTCCTGCCCTCCTCCTCCGAGCTCACACCTGTCACCACGTGGCATGTTCTCTGGGTGGGAGAACACTGTTGTCCTGGATTTATTAGCCTTAGAAAGTGGTTTCCCACGGGGTCCGCCCCGCCCTGCCTCTCCAGCTCTCTGCCCCCACCGTGCCTTCCGGGTGAAACAGCGCCCGGCAGGTGGCACAGTCCCGGGCAACTGAAACTCCCAGCCAACACCGGGGGCTCGGAATCACATGCTGACCTGGTAACGGGGCCCTGCCTGGCCCTCAGCTTGCCCCTTCAGCACAAGCTCATCCGGAGAGGCGTGTCCGATGAAATCGGCCCTCTCCCCGGGCCCGAGATCCCCTCTCGGTCGGGACCCTGCCCCTCCTCTCAGTGACATGCTTTATAAAGCGACAGCGCTAGCTAACACCGAGTGGTCATTTTATTCCCAACCCATCTTTCCAGCTTTCAGAGGCTGCTTAAAATTCCTTCAGCAGAGCCTCGGGCTAAACGTGAAATTTTTAGGAAAGTAAACAAGAAACGCAATCTCCATGTGGGAATTAGTGAGGAATGAGCAACTCGCAGGTTGGTCTCATAGCAATGGCTCCGGGTGGCTTTGCAAACGCCAGGAAATGCACCACGCTCACGTGGGAGAAGACACTTTTCTCCAGAAGAATCGCTGCTTGGAGGCTTAGGAGACGTGGTGCAGAGTAAGGGCGTCCTGTGCCAGGTGCCAGGCCTGGGTGCAGGGCGGGGCCCCAGCGAGATCCAGGGAGCAGGCAGGCCAGGCCCCGGTAACCAGGCTGGTGGTGAGGGGCAGGTCCATTAAACACAGACTTGGGACTAAACACGTGTGGGACCCTGAGCTCCAGAGAGCACGTGTGTGCCGGCAGCGCGGATGATGGCAGAATCCCACTGAGAAGAGCTGCAGGTGCGGGAAGGAGGGAGCCCGGCCGTGCATGTCTCCTCATCTTTCCTCCTGGAGAGCGATCCTACCTCCCTGCGCACGAGCTGAGCTTCGTTCCCTGCTGAGGAGCAGGTGGCGGGCGGCAGCGCATCATGCTCTCTGCCTTTACAGACCACACACGCGACCAGAGGCGGGGGATGTGCAGGCACGCAGAGGAGCAGGACCCAGGTGGGGACGGCCTCCACCAGCAGGTGCTGGGGCCTCCATGCGGCCCTGGCTCCATTTGGGGCTGGACCCCCCGTTTGCTGGTTTCAGGGTGAACTCCCACAGCCACGATGGATGGTTCACCCACAGACAGGACGCCCCAAGCAAAGCAGCCTGTTCAGAGCCCACACACGCTCGGGGGTGCGAGTAGCCTCCAGCGGACGGGACCCTGTCTCCCAGCAGAGGGGGGGGCCCGCCGGAAAGTGACGATCACTTTGTCCAAGACATTGCGCATCACCTCACAGCCTCTCCCTGTGCAGCTGGCAGGTTCCCGAGCTTGGCACAGCCCGAGGGCCTGGGGGGAGGCTGGGAGGTGGTTCGGCCCGCTGACTCGGCAGCCTTGGAAACCCGAGGGGCCCGTGTGTTTGCGGCAGCATTTCACACAACCGTGCTCCCTCCAGCAACCTTGACGGGGCGGAACAGACGGAGTCTGGAGGCGGCACATCTGGCCCGGCCGAGAGGCGATGCTCCCGGAACTCGGCGCGGAGGAGCCTTGGCCGCCAGCCTGGCACCCGCCCGGAGTGCGGCCCATGGCGCCAGTAAATCCCTGTTTCCGGGGACACATCTGTCGTCACCACGGGGCCCGGGCTGGCAGGGTGCTTCCAGGCCTTAGGGCCTATTCTCTCTTCTCCCTAGACAGTGTACGTTTCCCAGTGTACTTCAGTCCTCTTTCTAAAAGACCAACGCCGCATTCTGGCAGGCATGTTTAGTTGTCCCTGAAGCAGAAATAATGTCACCATGATATGTCTGCCTTCCTCACTGCCGGGGTCACAGAGACCACTCCCTGTCCGACACCAGCCAGCGCTGAAAGGGGCATCACTTGGAAAACAGCACGGAGGTTCCTCCAAAGACTAAAAGTAGAATTCCCATAGGACCCAGCCATCTGTCTCCTGGGTATTTACCCAAAGGAGCGGAATCAGCTCCTCAGAGGGACAGCCGCACCCCCTATTCACTGCAGCGCCGCTCACAACAGCCAGGGTATGAAACACCAAGCGTCCACGGACAGATGCGTGAATACAGTTGTGGTGCACACACGTGTATGCACGTGCACATGCACACGCACACAGTGGGCTATTATTCAGCCTTGCAGGCAGACACCCTGCCGTTTACGATAACATGGATGGACCTGGAGCTTATGCCAAGTGAAATAAGCCAGACACAGAAAAAATAATACTGCATGATCTCACTCACATGTGGATTCTAAACACATCGATTTCCTTACACCCGAGAGCAGACCGGTGGTTACCAAGGGAGGCAGGAGATGTTGGCCAAAGGGTACAGAGTTGCAGTTATGTAGGCTACACAGTCTAGAGATCTAATGCACAGGATGATGCCTGTTAGCAATGCTCTACTCAGTACTGGAAATTGGCTAAGCGGGTAATTTCATCACACAACAAAAATGGTAACTGTGAGAAGATCTGTTAATCAGCGTGACTGTAGTAATCACTTCACTATGTATACGTATGTTTGCGTATATCAACTCATTGTGCACCTTAGATATACACACACAGTGCATATAGGAATAAATTTTTTAAAAATTAATATCACCAAAAGTAGAGAGCGCATCAGCCTCATTGAACGAACGGACAGACAGAACACTGAGTCCTTCGGGACAGTTCTAACCCTGGGAGATGCTGCCCGAACCAGGTCAGGATCCCAGCAGCTCTCTCCCGTGAGACTCAATGTCCCCATCTCCACGCCTGTGCCTACGAGCGCAGGTGCGCTTCCCCTGATCCACTTAAAACTGCACAAATCAACCATCAAAAATATTTTGCCTCAATCCTCTTATCCTATATAATAAAGAGGTAATATGCAAATTGACCCTCACATCCTCGCGCAAGATGGCTGTCCCCATGTGGTCAAAGATGGCTGTCAGGGGAGGGCAGTTACAGGTAATCAGGCCAGCAGAGGAGGGCAGTTAAGGGTGACTAGGCCAGCAGGGGAGGGCAGTTAGGGGTGACCTGGCTGGCAAGGGAGGGAAGTTAGGGGTGACTGGGACAGCAGGGGAGGACAGTTGGGGGCAATCGGGCCAGCAGGGGAGCAGCTAGGTGTCGATCAGGCTGGCAGGGAAGTGGTTAGGGGGTGATCAGGCTGGCAGGCAGAAATGGTTACGGGCAATCAGGCAAGCAGGCAGGCAAGCGGTTGGGAGCCAGCAGTCCTGGATTGTGAGAGGGATGTCCCAGATTGGAGAGGGTGCAGGCTGGGCTGAGGAACACCCCCCCCCCAGTGCACGAATTTCGTGCACCAGGCCTCCAGTAATGCTAATAACAATGCAAAGGATTACCACAATTAAAGTTTTTAAGTTAAGTCAAAATAAGTTAAATAGTTCCCATTAGTCATATCATGGTTCAGGCTGATAGAAAAGATAATATTTACTAACTAGCAGTCATAAGGAAAATTCATCTGTTAAGTACTTAATGGATTTTCTGATACAACTTGGCCCCCAGAGACTGTCAGCAGCTAGGATTGCAAATGCTGCCTCCAGCGCCATGCGGGGCAGTGCAGCCATGGACCAACAGTCTGTGCCTTCAAGGGCTGCTCTTCCCCAGAGACAGACATCAGGGCACCGATGACGGGAGCCCGAGGAGCGGCAGAACGGGGACAGCAGAGCACTTGGGGAAGGCATGCTGGCTTCGGCCCGAGGGTCAGCACCGCAGCAGCACGGAGCGCGCCCCGTGAAACGTGCCTGCCTGCCAATGCCACACGACAGGGCTATTCTCCCTCCCTCGAATCAGCTGCTAGGCCAATGCAAGACACTTAGCTCCATGGAGGAGTCAGCCCCCTGGAAAGGGAGCATTCAACAGGCCAGACAACCCTGGTCTTCGGTGCCAGGTGCCGTGGGGAACACAGAAGGTACGAAAGCCTGGCCCCCGGGCTGGAGGACCCACCACCGAATTGGAGATGAGACTCGCTCACATAAAGCATACTCATAACCGGAGCATGGCGCATATTCGGGGGCACGCTCAGAATCCCTTATTCCGAGAGAAAGGCACGCAGCGGGGCAGAACCGAAGGAACTCGAGCGGGAACGGAGGGAGAGCTGTTAAGAAAATAGGACACGGAGGCAATTGGAGGAGAAAAAAGAAACAAGTAACAATAGGGTTTTAAATGGAACATTACGGATCATTACATTCAATGCCAGTGGTCTTTGGAAAAACACACACACACACGCAATGAAAAGACAGTGATGACCAGATTCAATAAAGAAGCATGACCAAAATATTTGTTGCCCACAAGAAACACATTGTAAGTATAAAGACATATGTATACTTGTACATGTTTAATGCGGGCTAGATTTGAAAGAAAAGCAAAGGGATGGAAAAGATACAATGTATAAACACTAATGGGAAGAAAGCCAGCTGGTTGGCTGCATTCATGTCAGACAAAGTAGACGGCAGAACAAGGAGTGCTCTCAGGGACAAAGGGAGCGATGCATAATTCACCAGGAATGCGAAACAAGTCACAACCCAAACATCCCAGCTGCAAAATACACGAGACAAAACTCCCACCACCAGGACACAGAGACCTGAACGCAAGAGAAGAATGGAAATTACAGGCGCTGCAAACAGGAAAGCGCCGGAAAGAGATGGCCGCTCCATCCCTCCACGCTCCCTGCACCTCCAGACCCCAAAGACGTTGAGACCCAAAGCCATGCCTGCAGCCCCGCCGGCACCCTGCACTGAGCCCTTAGCCCACCCAGGCCCCAAACCCAAGCTGTGGCACCCCCTCCTCACCAGCTTGTCCTATGTGTCCCCACCACCGCCCATTCATCCATCCATCCACGTACCCAAACGCAAATCCCCAGTGGTCCTTTCCATCTCCTTGACCCCCCACATTCAGCTAAAGATGCCCCCAAACTGCCCGAATCTGTCCCCCCCACCCCCCTTATCCTCGAGTCCTGCTCTGGGCCAAGCCCTGGTGGTCTATCTCCCACACTGTCCCAGCCGCCTACATGATGCCACCAGTGACTCTCTCTCCCCTCCCTCTCCCTTCTGCTCTCTCTAAAAAAATCAATGGAAAAATGCCCTCAGGTGAGGATTAACAGCAAAACAAAGCAGAGACGTGTGAGTCTGAGGCGCCAAAGGGTCCTGATGACCTGGACACATAGTGGACACATACTTGTTAGCAGCACGTGTCCTGGACATGTCCCCTGAATGGTCTTGTCCTGGTGATGATGTGCATCCGAGATGGGCGGTTCCCTGCACTGGCGTGTGTCGGTATCCTTCATACGTCAGTCCCTAAAAGTACCTCCAGATTTTCCTGAGGGTTCAACGCCACCCTCCACCTGTTTTCTTCTGAGAACTCCACAGGCAGAAAGAAGGTCGTTAATGGCTGGGCAGGTGGCCCTGTGAACTTGGGGTGTCGGCGCCCAGGCCCACGTGGTGAGGGTGACCCGCACAGATGGACAGCAGATGGAACGTTCCCCTCCCAGGAATGCAAATCCTTCAGCCTTTTCTCTCTCCCTGCCCTTCCATCCTGCGGAGGCAAGGTGAGCCAGTGGCATCGCTCTCCGGGGCAGCCCGGGCTTAGGGGACAGCCCAGGCTCTGGAGGAGACAGGCAGCAAGGAGGCCTTAGCCACTCCCTAGGCCCAGCTGCTTTGGAGAGCCCGCTGCGGGGCCGAGGAGCCAAGCAGAGAGGTTCCCTAAGCCACGTCCGTCTGTCCTGAAAGCTCCGGACGCCGCTGGGACCATCCTGATGAGGCAGAGCCGACACGGCTCTTTGGTGCTTCCTACGGCGCTCACTGCACTTGGCACTTTACACCTGTCATCTCATGGACACCTCACCACGCTGGGAGGAGGGCACCTTTGTCATCTTCATCGATAAGGAAGCTGAGACCGGAACCCATCGGAGCCAGAGCTCTGAGAAGGTGACTGCCAAGGTCCCTCCTAAATCTAGAGTTGTAGTACGGAGCCAGCCTCAGGGCAGCTGGGGGACCCTGGAACTACTCCCAGCCCCTCCCCCCACCCCCCACCAAGGGGAGGACCTGAGTGTGTGGCTCAGCCTCTGGGCTCCTCTCCACGCTGCTGGCATGGCAGGAGCCCTGACCTGTGCCCTCGACCAGCTGTGCCCAAATGACCTCATCCCCCCACCCCTCGGCCGGTGCTTAGAGTCACGTTTACTCCTGGGCTTTCCACAGTCCAGATCCGAACTCCCACCCTCGGACTGCACGTCCCGCAGGCGCCGCAAACCCAGCTCATCTGCAGATCACCCACTTCTCCGTTCCTGCACATCAACTCCATCCTCCACCCATCATTCCTACAGGACCAGGACTCCCACCCTCATACATGTGCTCACACACCCACACACGTGTTCACACAATTGTACATATGCTCACACACTTGTGCATATGATCACATGCCCACACGCATGATCGCACATGTACGCATGTTCACACCCACATGTGTTCGCATGCACGAACACCTGCTCCCACATTCATACATGTGCTCACATATATGGCCGCACACGTGTGTGCTCACATGCATGCACACCGACCCCCAAGCACACACACTCATACACATGCTCGCATGCATGCACACACACGCTCCCACATTCATACATATGATCACACACTCATACACGTGCTCATATACTCAAACGTGTGCTCATACACTCATACACTCTCACACACACACACACACACACACACACACACCACGTGTGATCAAGTTCCCGACAGAGAATAGGGCCGCACGGAGCATGAGGAGGCGTTCCCTTCCCAGAGCACCGCCGTCCCTGATCAGGGCTGAGGGAGAGGCGGGAGGGGTGACACTAGCTCCACCCACTAGCAAACCAGGGTCTCCCCAGACCAGAGGAGCGTGCTTCCTGCACCAAGGCGCCCTCACGCGGGAGGCTTGCGTTAGGAACCCTGCAGCGCTTATGCAAAGCAGCTCCCCTTCACGGGAAATTCTTTGCATGTCAAATACCGTCATGCTTCTCAAGGCTCAGCAAGGCTGCCTCCCTTCTTCAGAGTTGTGGCTGGGTCTTCTTTTCTCATCTTATCTTTTTTTTTTTTTTTTAATTTGCAGCTCTGAACAGTATAGAACACCCTGGCTTGGCATAGCAAATCCTGGAAAGCAGTTTGGCGGGAAAGCACGTACTATCCCGTAGTGCGCCCATTGATTACTTGGCGCTGCCGTGGCGGACACGTCGCTCTTCCTCCCATTGTTTCCCGCAGAGCCCTGCGAACAGCTCTGACTTTGTGTCCCTGTAGGTGGGCGCGTGGCCTGGAGTCCTCTGCCCTGCTTTTCCCAGAACTATGCGTGGATCTCACCCAGCAGGCTTCTTTCTCGCGGGCCGGGAATTTGCTTTTCAGCTGGGGTAACACGGTGGGTTTCTATTGGCACCCGACCCCCTGCCATCATTCTCAACAGGCTGTGTATAGAATAGGTGTATTTCCTGGGGCGAGGGTCTCCAAGATCACCGATGGTCACGTGAGCTCATCTGCTCCCCGTAGGCATTACTCCCGGCCAATTCAGCGTTGGGCACCAGGAGCGGTCCCAGAGGCGAGAGCGAGAAAGTTGGTCTTCAATCGAGTGTGCAAAGCCATCACACATGCTTCTCCGGAAAAGCAACGGGGCCGTCCAGCCCAGGGGGTCGGGACAGAGCAGCGACCACGACAGAGAGGCGACGTTTGCTTTGCTTTGCTTACATTTGATACAAGACACGAACCGGTTTTGTCTTTTCCCACCAGGTGAGCTCACAGTACTGTACGTAGGCACACCCAAACAGCAAAATGTAAGCAACAGCAACATAACAAATCCGATGGCATTTTTGCACACGTCTTGGCATTTAACACGGTTTTGTCTCGTGCTGCTGCACGAAAACGCTGTGTGGCACATGACACTGCACAAAAACACCACGTGGCACATGCCACTGCACGAAAACACCGCATGGCACATGCCACTGCATGAAAACGCCACGTGGCACATGCCACTGCACGAAAACGCCACGTGGCACATGCCACTGCACGAAAACGCCGCGTGGCACATGCCACTGCACGAAAACGCCGCGTGGCACATGCCACTGCACGAAAATGCCGCGTGGCACATGCCACTGCACGAAAACACCACGTGGCACATGCACGGCCCGTGCAGCTGGGAGGATGGAGCTGGCAGGGCTGCGTGACTCAGCTGCTCAGGGGGAAACCAGGCCTTCACGCGCAGCGAAAACAGAAAGCTGCACGGAGCCAGGGCCCTTCGAGAATCGCAGCTGTAGCCACGCCTCATGGCCCGGCTGGAAACCCGGCCGTAATGATGTGCCCAGGATGGGCCCCGGGAAGAGGTGTGCAAAGATGACTTCTTAAGAGTCGCTGGTAGAGTTTTCATTACCTAGACCTTGGGAACAGACGTCTGTTTCCACCCACGGTCAGGGCAGGGGGGGCCCAGCAACCGTGCTCAGGCCTGCAGGCCACTGCATAGAGGAGGCCGCAGTGGGGAGGCTCAGGAAACCACGGGCACTGGGACCGGCCCCCTGTGGGCTCTCCCCCCAGGCCCCTGCCAGGACCTCTCTCCGGAAAGAGGTAGAAGCCATGCGTCTCGGCTCAGGGTAGGGCAGCAGGGAGGTGGGTGGCGGCTGCAAGAACAGAACCTGGATGCCAACCATGTCAGCGGGGGCCCTGCCCCTCCGGGGCAGACACCCACCACTCCTGAAGCTGGAGCTCCCCCCTGTGGCCTTCAGAGAGCTCCCTTCAGCGCCCGAGCTTCCAAGGCCGCCCAGGAGCCCCCACTTGGGTGTTTACCTGACCCAGTGTCTCAGGTTGCGCTCCCCGAAGGCAGAAACACAGACTGGCACTCACAGACTAGCACTCGGAAATGGATTCTCTGCTGGGGAGGAGGACGGGGAAGGGGACACACCGGCAGGGAGAATCCCCACACCTTCTCAAAGCTGTGCACCTGGAGGGCAGGTGTGCGGCAGGTGACAGCAGGTGCCCGCCGCGCTGGGAGTCGCCGGCCCCACAGTCTAGGCTGCAGCAGGGCCCCAGGGGCAGCGCCTGCACCAGGGCCAGCACTAGCAGCCAGAGCTGTCCCAGGGCCACCCACAGCAGCTGGGGCTGAAATCAGAGGGGAGCTGGAGTTGTAGGCACCAGGGGTGTCCCGACGGCAATTGTCCATTGACCCATGGACTGTGGCTTTATTGACCTGAGTTCCCTACCCTCAGCCACAGGGAACATATTACAAAGCGGCACAGGGCCCGGCGCTGGGAAGACCACGCCCGTCGATTTGAATGCGGCGCCTGAGCAGCAGTCAACAGCACAGCCTGGCTCTGCGTCCCCCGGAGGACTTGGTCCTGATCAAGAGGGAGGGGGTCCCGAGGTGTGGGGCAGGCTGAGTCAGCTCCGGAGCCCCGCCCTGAAGCTGAGGACCCTCCATGCCCCTGCACAGAGCACAGAGCACCCCCTCCCCCCCCGCCACTGGCCCTGCAGCTCTGGCGAACCCACTAGGGAGGCGATTTCAAAGATGCGACGGTGCCCGAGGGACCCTCAGAGGGAAGCAGCCTTGGCGGCTGCGGGTCAGGTCAGGACAGGGCGCCAGCCGAGCACAGGCCCTAATGGACCTGAGCAGCGGTAATGGCGTCAGGGCACTCTCAGGAGATCCGCGAGCAGCTCTCATGGCTGCCCCAGGGGCAGGGATGCCCTGCTTCTCCCCGGAAAGGGGCACGTTGCTCTCAGAGAACAAGGCCCTGACTTGGAGCACATTTCATGTGGATTCCCACAACCCCGACTGCCTTTTGAAGTGGAGGCATCACAACGGCCAGTGACAGCCCCTGGTGGTTAGGGACCACGCAGCCTGGCTCCCGATGACTCAGAACAAAGGCCTGGCAACCTGCCGGGTCCCAGCCCAGCTTGCCGGCACACCCCGAGGCCCCAAGTGGCACACACAGCTTCCATCTGGGGGTGAACCCAATGCAGCTGCTTCAAAGCAAGAGAAAAATTAAATTAAATTTAAAAGTCCAAGTAGGTTTGGCTGCCGCCTCGTCACAGAGCTAGAGCCAATGCTGGCTGCCTGGGGACCTGGGCTCTGAGAACCCTTCCACAGCCTCGGGCTGATGCAAACCGCTCGCCAAGAGGAGGCGCACCCCTCCCCGTTCTGGGACCAGCCCTGAGGCCTGGCAGCTCCCTCTGGTCCACCGGTTCTGATGATGCAGAGCTCCAGGAAGCGGGGGGAAACTCTGTGAGTGGCCAGTAGAATATGAGAGGAAGGGGAGGGGCTCCCCTACAAAATGACAGGACACCCCGCTCCCCCAAGCCTGGCCCTGAGGCAGCCCGCACTGCAGATTCTAGAGTCAGCCTTGCAAACGTAATTCATTCGAATGAGTCCCCTTTGCAGTACACAGACACCTAATAAAATCCAAGCAGATGCAGCCCCGAGCCTGGAGAAGCTGGAGAAGCAGTTGGTTACCGGCTATGGTTGTGCTGGCTGGCCTGTGATGGGCAGATGGGCTCGGGCACCCCATCGCAGTGGCCCTCAGAGGAGCAGACCACTCTGGTACACACAGCCAGGGACCTGCTCTCTGCAGGGGGTATGGCAGGTCCACAGCACAGGACACGTGGCCTCCACCACCCTGACAACCTACCATCTATCCGGAAGGTGTGCACAGATGAAAGTGCATGCGGCTGCAGTATTTCTGGGAAGGTGCACAGGGATCAACGTGCTGTGGATCTGGGGGCCGCCAACAGTGTACATGGGGAGTGCCAAGGGCTCTTATCCAGCTGAGGAGGGCACTCAGGCTGCCAGAGGAAGGGACCAAAGAGGATGTTCCGGGGAGGCTCAGGGCTGAGCAGTGTCAAGGCTGAGGCCAATGACAGCAAGGCCACAGCACGGACTTGAATGTTTAACGCCAACCTCAGGAAAGCTAACCGGAGGCCGTCAGCCTGGCTTTGCAGGATCAAGAGAAGTCATACACTTTTAAGAATTACCAGCCAAGAGGGAACACGAGTGTGCGTCATTCGCACCATAGAAAAGGTCTCGGAAGCCCTCGCAGGGCTGACTGAAGGCATTTCTCTCCCTCAGCCTGTCACTGAAGAATAGAGGAGGTGACTGCCTTTTCAAATTAAAAGATGGGCACACAAGATGTCAAGGAAATGAAGATCCAGGAAACACAACACCTCCCAAGGAACACAACTTCCCAGGCACCAACCACAAGAAATGGAGACCCGTGATTTGTCCAATAAATAACTCAAAATGGTTGTTTTAAGGAAGCTGGGAGGCTACAAGAAAACACAGAAAGACAATTCAACAAAATCAGAAAAACAAATGATCAAAATGAGAAATTTAACAGAGATAAAAATCATTTAAAAAATAACCAAGCAAATTCTGGAGCAAAGAAATATAATGACTGAAGTGAAAAGTTCAGGAGAGAGCATCGGCTTCAGAATGGATCAAACAGAAGAAAGAATCTGTGACCGCTAAGACAGATCATTTTAAACTATCCAGTCAGAGAAGAACAAAAGAAAATGAATAAAAGAGTAAAGAAAGCCCAGGTGAACTTCAGAATACCATTAAGAAGAAAAATATGTGCATTTGGAGTCCCAGGAGGAGAAAGAGGGAGAAAGGGACAGAACGCTTATTTAAAAAATAATAATGGCTGAAGCCTTCCTAAATCTGGAGAGAGATTTAAACATCCAAGTTCATAAGTCTCATAGGCTCCCCAAAAATTTCAACTCAAAAAATACCTTCTCCAACCACATTCTAATAAAACTGCAATTAAAACAGAAAGAGAATTTTAAAGCTATAAGAAAAAAAAATCACACACAAGGACCTCCCATCCCCATGCCAATAAGGCTCTTAGCAGATTTCTCAGAAGAAATCTTACAGGCCAAGACAGAGTGGGATGGTATATTCAAATTACTGAGGAGGTAATGCCAGCCAAGAATACTTTGCATAGTGAAGTTATCATTCAGGAATACAGTGGCTGCTCAGTTCTCAAACCTAAATTGTTCCAGGAGGCTGTTTGAGAAGTGATTTGTTTGAAAAGTGAATCGTTTTATCCCCATCCTATCTAATAAAAGAGTAATATGCAAATTGACCGTACCTCCTCTACACCCACAGGTCACGCCCACTAGCCAATCAAGAGCTAGTATGCAAATTAACCCAACCAAGATGGCTGTGGCCACGGAATCAAGCAGGAGGCTTGGGTTTCCCTGGCAATGGAGGAAGCCAAGATTCCCGCACATCCTGGCTGGCCCTGGACTCCACTCAAGGCTACAAAGTTTTCAATTATAGAAGATAAATAAATCCCAACAAAAATGGCGGCAGCCATGGAGCTGGAGAGAGCAGGAGGCTTGGGTTTCCCCTGGCCATGGAGGATGCCAAGCTTCCTGTCCTGCCTTGGCCTCTGCTAAAGGCTACAAAGTTTCAATTATAGAAGATAAATAAATCCCAGATACCTATGCCTCTGCTTAGGTCACCAGAGGGCATGGCCGGCCTGCAAACCACCACAGGCCCCTCGCTCAGGCAACCCCATGCCCCAAGGGAACCCCCACCCTGATCCGGGACACCCTTCAGGGCAAACCAGCCAGCCCCCACCCATGCACCAGGCCTCTATCCTTTCTAATAAAAGAGTAATATGAAAATTGACCATCACTCCAACACACAAGATGGCTGCCCCCATGTGGACACAAGATGGCCAGCAGCAGAGGGCAGTTGGGAGGGACCAGGTCTGCAAGGGAGGGCGGTTAGGGGCAATCAGGCTGGCAGGGGAGCAGTTAGGCATCAATCAGGCTGGCAGGGGAGTAGTTAGGGGGTGATCAGGCTGGCAGGGGAGTGGTTAGGGGGTGATCAGGCTGGCAGGCAGAAGGGGTTAAGGGCAATCAGGAAGGTAGGCAGGTGAGCAGTTGGGAGCCAGCAGTCCTGGATTGTGAGAGGGATGTCCAACTGAC
This sequence comes from Corynorhinus townsendii, assembly GCA_026230045.1. NCBI lineage: Eukaryota > Metazoa > Chordata > Mammalia > Chiroptera > Vespertilionidae > Corynorhinus > Corynorhinus townsendii. The sequence goes on from JAPDVU010000008.1 coordinate 146,390,212, forward strand.
CGTTGAGGCCCAATCTTACTGGGATTGGGCCTCAATGGGCAGTCAGACATCCCTCAAGGGGTCCCAGATTGGAGAGGATGCAGGCTGGGCTGAGGGACACACACCCCCGTGCACGAATTTCGTGTACCGAGCCTCTAGTTAGAAATAATGTGAATTGCATTAACTCGTTCCAGACCCACGAATGATTCTGTTTTAACCCTTCTTATATGCAGTGCTTGTTTAATGTACTGTTCAATCTATAAACAAACACTTCTTTTCTCACATTTATGGAACAACCCTCTCCTAGCCTTAAACGAATCACTTTCAGCACTCATTCCAGGGGGGCAGTATCTTTGCTTTTTCACACATGATCGCCTCCAAAATGCTATCACCGCCTAACTTCTTTTGGCTTATCCAACCTCCAACAGTTTTTCTACCAATTCCGTGCCCCGTAATTGTTGTTTCGTGAGCACTGTCACATCCTCAGCAACATTAGCACCCCGGATGGCCTCTGTCTGTTTTAAAATTGTGCTCATCATGGATTTCCCCAGCAACAAAAGCATTCTCTCTTGTTTGCTGATGATTTTATCATGCTGAGGTATCAGCGCCAGGGTTTGTCAGGGCAAACACCGAAGTTTGGTTCAACAACCGAGACGTTTTTTTCTGTGAACAACATGCTCAAGAATCAAATTGCTCGGGATAGAGACATTGGAGAACCAAGGTTTGACTGTACAGGAAAGATAACCTTCCCCGGACTAACAAAAGCTGGGGGAATGCGTCACCTGCATTACAAGAAGTGCTGAAAGGCGGTCTTCCAACTGAAATGAAAGAACACTAATTAAACAAGCAAAACCCAGCGAGATGATTTATGAACTGTGCCTAATGGCATATACAGACCACTGCACACACTGACAGAATACACAGTCTCTACCGGTGTACATGGAACATATCCCAAAATGCATCCATCTTCGGGGCCACAAAACAAGCCTCAGCACATTTCAGTAATAAAAAGCATACAGAGCTGCTTCTCTGATGATGAAACGAAAGTAAAAATAAATAACGGAAAATTAATAGGAAAGCACATAAATGTTCAGAAATAAAGCAACAATAACCCATGGGTAAAGGTTAATTTACAAAGGAAAATATTTTGAACTGGATGATGATGAAAACGTGACTATTAAGAATTAGGGAATGACAATAAAATAGTGGTTCGAGGGGAATGTACAGCCCTAAATGTATGATATATTGAAAGAAGACAGAAAGAAGTGATTGACATCATTATCTAAACTCCCAGCTCAAGAATCCAGAAGAGTAGCCAATTGAAGTTGAAGAAAATTAATAACAAAGGCAAGAGCAGAAAGCAGTGAACTACAAAGCAGGTTTACCATGTAGGGAATCCAAGTCAAATCGGGTTATTTAAAAATGTTAATAAAATTTAAAATCCCATGCCAGTCATGTAAGGCAAAAGGAGAAGAAACATTTCCAGTATCATGAACGAAAAGGGAAGTGTTACTAAGTCCCTATAGACTTGAAGAAGAGAATTAAGGCTCTCATGGAATATTTGACATCACAGAATTTGTAACTTTAGATAAAAAGAGCAAACTTTTTAAAGAACACAACCTAAAAAAACTAGCATGAAAAATATGGAAAAGTTAAATAGTGTTGTGTCTGTTTAAAAAAACGAGGCAACAGTGAGAAACCTTCTCATAAAGAAAACTAGGTCCCAGGTAGAGTCAGTGCTTAGTTTTTCCAGATCTTCAAAAATTGCCCGGCCCATGGGTCTCAGTGGCTGAGTGCCGGCCTACGCACCAGGAGGCTGCTGGTTCAATTCCCAATCAGGGCATGTTCCTGGGCTTCGGGCTCGATCCCCAGCTGGGGGTGTGCAGCAGGCGGTGAATCGATGATGTTTCTCTCTCATTGATGTTTCTATCTCTCGATCCCTCTCCTTGCCCCTCTCTCTAAAAATCAATAAAAACATATTTAAAATAGTAATAACATCCATCTAGAAAAAAAAAAAAATACTCCGAGCTGAGAACAAAGGGAACACTTGCCAGTTAATTTTCTGAGTGCAAGATGACCCTCACACCAAAAAAATGACAAAGACACACTAAACAAGATACATTATAGTCCAATATCTTTCCCGAACACAGACATGAAAAATCCTAACCAAAACATGAGTGATTCAAATCCGGGGACAGTGAAAGGATATCATGACCGGAGAGGGTTTACTCCAGGAATCCAAGGGGTGAGTTAATATTTCAGTACCAATATATCATTCATTACATTAGCAGGGGCAAGGACAACGCCATAGGACGAGCTCAATACATTTGATAACATCCAATACCCATTCGTGACTAAAATGCTGAAAAAAAATTGGGAATCAAAAGGCTTTCCTACCTTAATAAAGAGTACCGATTGGGAAAAAGAACACCCTACAGCCCTGGACAGTGTTGCTCAGTGGTTAGAGTGCCGGCCCGTGCACCGAAGGGTCATGGGTTCGATTCTCAGTTAAGGACACGTACCTGGGTTGCAGGTTCGATCCCTGGTCCCCTTCGGGGTGCATGTGGGAGGCAACCAATCAATGTGCCCCTCTTACCTTGGTATTTCTCCCTCTGTCTCTCTCCCTCTCCCTTCCTCCTTCCCACTCTCTCTGAAAATCAATGGAAAGAGATATCCTCGGTGAGGATTAACGAAACAAAACAAAGAAAGGGGAGAAGAAGAAAGACAGAAAAGAACACCCTACTGTTAGTCGCGTTGTTGATATTGAAATAGCGAACATTTTCCCTCTGGGTTCTGGCTGCCCATTATCATCACTTCAATATCATCATTAGATATTGTGCTGAAGGTCTTCTGTCAGAGCATTGAGGTAAAGAGACCAGATGGATGGGTGAATGGGTGAGTGGATGGAGAAAGGGATAGGAAAGTAGGTAGACAGATGCAAAATGAATAAAAATGTCATGACTTACCATGACATACATGCATATATAGAAAATCCAAAGTAAACTCTTAGGATTAATAGGAGAATCTAGAAGGTCACTGGAAACATTATCAATATTAAGAGTCCAGTTTGTTTCTACATACTAGCAACAAAAATTAGAAAAAAATGCCAAATGCTATTTAACATAGCATCAAAAATATCAAATATCTTTAAATAAATTTGCATTTTTTAAGTGTAAGACCTCTACATGAAAAACTATAAAACATGACTGAAATAAAGGAGAGGAAGAAATATCCCTTCGTTAATGAATTAGAAAAATCATTATCCAGAAAATTTCAGTTCTTCTCAAATTGATCGCCTGATTGAATGCAAACCCAATCAAAAGCCCAGCAGGTATTTCTGTGGCAATGGATGAGTCAAGTCTAAAATTTTTACATGGAAATGCAAAGAACCGAAAGTAGGCAAGGCGGTCTTTAGGAAGAACAGTAGAGTTGGGCGACTGAAACGATCAGATACAAAGGCTTACTCTAAAGCCATAATAACCAGGGCAATCTGATATTTCTGAGATGATGGGTAAACAGGCCAATGATACGGAACAGAAAATACAGAAAGAGATGTGCACATACACAGTCACTTGCTTTATGTGAAAAGTCCCCTGGATTCAGCAGGGATGGGGCAAGCTCTTCAATACATGAAAATGAAGCAGCTAAGTATCCAAATGGAGAAAAAAACAAACTGAACTCTTATCCTACCTCAAACTACATCCAAAAATTAGTGCAAGATTTATCATCAATCTAAATGCAAAAGGTAAACCATAAGATTTTAAAAAGGGAACATAGGGACGTGTTTTCATCATCTTGAGTTGGAAAATATTGCTTAACGTAACAAAATGCATTAACGGAAAAGAAAAAGTTTGGTAGGTTGGACACAGTAACATTATGAACTCCTGTTCATAAAAATATCACCACTGAGTGAAAATTCACAAACCGACCATCCAAAAATGAGCCCACATCTGGGATATATGAAAAAGTCTCACAAATCAGTAATAAAAAAAAAAATCTACCTGATTTTTAAAAAATGGTCCAAGTCTTGACAGGCAAATCACAAAAGAGGATATTTAAGTAGCTAATAAGCATATGAAAAGGTGCCCAACAGAGATCTTTACCAGCAAAAATGCACATTATATCCGTAATTTAAAACCTTTACACACCTACCAGGGTGACTAACATTTAAAAGACAGGGATCTGCGAGGCTATGGAAGAGTGAGGACACTCCAAAAATGCAGTGGCATCTGTTAAAGCTAACGACGCGTGCACCTGGGGACCAAGCCCTGTTTTTCCTGAAGGAGCAGAGTGACGCCAGTAGAAATACGTGTGCAGCCCTGGCCGGGTCGCTCAGTTGGTTAGAGCATCTGCCTGGTACGCCAAGGTTGTGTGTCCAAAATACATGTGCAAGGAAGGGCATAGCACCTCTGTTCACAGTGACCAAGCGCTGCAGGCAACCACCATCCAAAAGCAGAAGGACCTGTCACAAGTGTGGCTCATTCATACAATGGATACGTACAAAAGAAGGAGCGATGTTTACACACAAAAACATATCTCACGAAAGGGTGTATAAGGTGTGGGCCCAGAGGGCTGATCTCTGGCCTAGGAAAGCTGATGAATGAGGCGGCACAAAGGTCTGGCTACCCTCCAGGAAGGTTTTAGGGGTGTCTCCCTGGGTAATGTGAGCCTTGAGGGGGGGCAGGGAGGAGGTACAGGAGTACATTCCTGTGCAAAAATATAGCAAGCTGTGTGCTTCAGATTAGCGCACTTTATGTATATGATAGCTCTATTTAAAAGAAAAAAATGATATAAAGTGCAATCTGTTATCTTAAAAGTATAGCATTCACATACATTTAAAGTCGGGAAGAATATACATTAAAAGATTAATGTTGGCCCCAGGTGCTAGATATAAGGGTGATCTTTATTCATTTTTCAACTTTCTGCATATTCTTATCTTGAATTCCACAGAGAACTTGAACTACTTCTATGATTTTCGTGAAAAAAGAAACACGTTTAAAAAGAAGGCTTATTTAAAAAGATCGCCAGTGCCATTGTCTGTCCAGTCCTCACCCTGCATCTGGCCACACTGTGAGGCAATTGGGGCTCCGGGCTCAGGGGCCATCCCGGTCCTCAGTGGGTGTGACACCGTGGGCACTACACCCGCATCTCCAAGGCAGCTGGAGGCTGCTGCGGGCCCCGGGGCACTGTGTACGGGACCCTACGTCCAGTGCCCGGTGGTGCCAGCAGCAGAGATGTTCTGTGTCCCCTGTTTCCAGCCCTACCCCACACCCTCCCCCTTTCCTAAACACACATCCATCTGAGCGCGGGAAAAGCAGCCAGGGGTGACTGGCTGGCGTTGAGGTCATGCCGTTAGGCACCATGTCACTTTTATGGCCAAAAAAAAATGCCCTCTTTTTATTGCCACCCACGTTGGCTCGCTTTATTCCGCCCTCGGGGCTGGATGCGATCACAGTGGTGAGTTACGGCCCCTTCATGTTTACTGGCGCAGATGATTCTTCTATCTCATAACATGCTCGTTTCGTGGGGACCGGCACCGTTTCCCGGACTCTTCTCAAAGCCACGCAATTATGTCTACACCTTTCCCTTTACAGCTTCCTGTTAAGGGACTGCAAACAACGCTTTGACCCGAGGCGTTGAAAACAATATTCTCGGGCTGGGAATTCAAACAGGGGTTACCTATGGTTCACGTCCGAGAGGGGGAGGTAGCCCGAGGATGCTCAGACCAGGTGACAGAAGGATGCATTTCTGAATCATTTCAACGGGGACTCTTACCCTGAAATAAGCACCGCAGCTTGAAGGGACGACCCAAACACCAAGTTTCCCAAGTGGGACTCGGGGGACGGTATTTATAGACTTTCTATAAAGCCCCAAAAAGCCAATGAGTCCGTGCCTCTCATCGCATTACAACATAACATTTAGAGTCTGTGCTCTGTTTATACAGAATCTAGGGGCGGAACCTCATAAATCTTTAAAGAAACCATAGGGTAAGGGTTTTTAAATATGTATTTATAGGGTTGTGGATTTCACTTGGAAGCCAGTTCAGCGAAGGGCAACCTGCACTGAGCTTTACATAAGGCAAGATGAGAGCCTTCTCCCCGTTCGCTGATATGGGATGAAATGAGGAGGCAGTATCTGTCGGTCCTGTGGCCGTGCCACCATCCTATCCAACCTGCTCCACAGAGAGAGTCGAGACAGATTTACGGCCAAAAGCCCAGGCAGACGCCTGAAGACGGATGCATCCTGGCCCGGCGGGCCTGCCGTTAATCACTGCTGCCCCCAATGCTACCTCATTAAGGCACGGAGAGAAACAGAGCCCAGTTACGCCGTTTAAAAGGTTTCAATCAGAGTGATGAATGGCTGTCTTTGGGAGCTTATTAACACGTTAGAAATGTAGGTGTTCGGTTTGGTTTGTTGGAGGTGTTTTATGTGTTTTTTTCTCTTCTCAAGAGGAAAAAATCTGGAAGGTCAGCAAAGCTCTTAAAGGCTTTGGGGTTGGAAACTTCGACCAGACAGACCTGATGCATCAGGACTCAGAGGGCCGTGTGTCCGGCGATGATGTCATCGCAGCCCTCACTTCACAGAAGAGGAGGCAGGACACAGACAGGGAAGTGACTGACACGGGTCACGGCTGTGCGGTGGCCAGGCCGGATGCCACTCAGCCCCCTGACTCGCCGGCCCGCACACTCTCTCTGAAAACATCCTAAAAAACGTGTTCACATCTAATTAATCGAAACGAAGGCAACACGCGGCCATCCACAGATAAGGGACGTGCAGTGAAGAGAACGCAGGGACACAGACCGCAAAGCAGCCTTTTGAGCCGGAGGGCTGTGTTCTGTCTTCGGGGATGGTGGTACCCTTGGGCCACCCAGGTAATCCCGCGTGCTCGCCCACCTCAAGATACTGCCTGCACCCACGTGAACTGAAGATGGAAGCCGCGCCGTCATCTGCTTGTACCTGCGAGGCAGCTGGAAGGGAAACATGATGGGATCCCACAGGCCCGACGAGAGGGTCCTGCGTTTCCATTTCCAAAATGGCCTCACGCAGATGCCCAACAGATGGAAATCCCATCAGAGACCTTCCTACACTGGGCCCCCCGCCCACGAGGACGGGACTGATGCAACCAGAACTAATAGCTAATCACCCAGACTGCGGCCACTACACCGTGTCTGTGGGAAATCAGGACGGAAACTTGAGAAAATGAAGTCGATACTGAAGAGAGACGCTTGGCCGGGAGACCAAATGCAACCACTGAACCATCAAGTTACAAGGCAAAGCCTTCGTCCTCGGGAGGGACTGGATTCAGGGAGGCCCCTGAGCAGATGGACAGCAGGACATCCAGGATTTGGCACCCCTTCCCACCCAGAGGTTGGACCCTGATCCCTGCTAAACTGACACAGTGTCCCTCAGTTACATGCCCCCGGCCTGTTCAGCGTCACGGTCACCAGACAGAGACAGGCACAAGCCCAGCCGTCCTCTATCCAGATGAGTCACCCAGAAGCCAGACGACTCCCTGGACTCTGGGCTTCCTGCCCCACACAGCTGGTGGGCTCTGCGGGAAATTCTAATTCAGGTCAGAAGGACCTGGAGCACCCGCTGTGGTGGGTCTCGAGGGACTGACAGGCATTTGACCTGGGGACCATGAGCCACTCCATGTGAAGTTGGGACTCCCGGCTCTGGAATTCCAACACCAGCCTGTCGACTCCTCTCCAGACACGGTCACCAACCGACTGGCATGGTTAGAAAGCTCTGGGCTTCGCGACGTGTGCGTCTGGCACGTGTCTGCGGGAGGCGGGCAGCCAAGCGGCGAGGCCACGCTTTCTGGTTCTTCTCATTAAGCAAAGTAAATTGCACTTCGGCATTTGCTTCTGCAAGTGATTTTGTGAAGCCGTGATTCTTGTCTCAAAACTCACAAGTTGGGAAGATGCTTGGAATGTCTCTTCATTAAAGACTGTCACCAAGAGAGGCCTGAACAAGATAAATTAACCACTGCCCAGAACTGAGCTGGTGAGGCGTGAATGGGAGCATCGGGGGAGAGATTCTGGCGGGGCGACGGGGGGGAGGGGGGGCACGTGCAAGAGAATCTCCCTGCAGGCCCATCCACGTGGCCCTGGGGAGGCCACCTTGGGGACCCTTGACCCCCGTTCTCAGGGAAAGTAAACTTCCAAGAGGGCTTATGAACAGGCCAGAGCCAGACTGCTCGAGGCAGAAGCCAGCACTGTCAATGCCACCAAGACACTAGTTTGAAAGAGGAAGGAGACAAAAAAAAGGGGTGGGGGGGTGAAGAGCACCCAGCCAGTGGCAAATCAGACCGCACACGCTCAGGTGTGCAAGGCGTAGCAGTGAAAACCCTGGGCCCCTCCCGGCACCCCTGTCACCCCAGGCTGGTTGGAAATTGCACATCAGTCAATGACCCCAGCCTCTTTATCCTGCCAGACACCGGTTGTTAGGGCTCCAGAAATTTCAGCAACAGCTGCTCCACGGGGTTTGGCCTCGAAAGGTACAACGGGGCCCTGCACCATCCACACCTGCCTCCCTGTGACAGGGAGACCAGGAGCGGGCGTTGGGAGGTCTAAAATGAGCCCAGACCTTCTGCTGGTGATAGTGTTCAGCCGTGGCTCCTCCACCCGGGGCCTGCTTTCCAGGCCAATGGCTGCTGCACCCTGGCAGCACCCCCCGACGCTATTCAGACCCCAAAGTCCATCCACCCCTGACCAGAACCACACCTCCAGGCTCCCACGAAAGTATCTGTGGTTTCTGCAAGGCAGCATCTGTGCATCACGCCGGCAAACATCGTCTCAGTCCCTCCCGTGAAGCAGGCGCCCCCGGGCAGGGAACAGCTGATACTGTCATCTGGGCTGAATTTCTATGTGACGAAGCACTGTGAGTCAGGAGGGACCAGCCTCCTGTTAGCAATGTAAGGTAGGCTCAATTTGCTTTAATAATGTAGGTAATTACTAACATTTCAAATTTAATGAAGAAAGACGCTTCCGGCTTTATTTGTGTGGGGCTTCATATCTCTACTCATCTAACATCGAGGGATTAACAAGAAAGGGAGCTATTTTCACACAATCCCTGGGACGCCCGAAGAGCACTAGGCCGCTTCTCTGTAAACATGGTGTAGACACCAGCCCTTCTCCTACAAACACTCGGCTGCCGGCAGACTGTGCTGGGAGGTAGGGGCCCAGGAGCTATGGGCCCGAAGGTGAACGTGGCACTTCCTGCCTGGGCAGGTGGGGGTACCAGGCTCCGAGGGTAATGGCCCCCACCCCAGATGGGGGACCTAGGGCGGGCTTCTGAGGGCGCAGCATGAGTCAAGCTTCAAAGGAGGGCAGGAGCGCATCCGCGGGAGGGAGGGGTTAGAGGAGGTAGATTCCTGGTGGAGGAGCAATTCTCTGTAGAAACCTAGAAATCATTGCAAGCTTCCGATCTGACCTCTCAGGTCCCCAAATAATAAGATGAAGGTTGTTTAAAAAAAAAAAGAAAGTAAAACATTTCATCAGCCCCAGGATACCTGAGACACACCATGTGAATGACTGTGGCTGGCATGGATTCTGAGCGTTTCTCTCTCATGAATATTTTGTAAGCCCTCCACAGTGTGCTTCCTTGTACAGTCGCCTACCAATTCTGACTCCCTGGGTTCCATCAGAACCCAGCTAACAAGAGGGTGGGGGGGGGGAGATTCCTGGGGTTTACCTCTAAGGGGCCTTGTCCAAGGTGGGCATCCAGGACATTCCTGGGGTTTCTAGTTTACGATTCAGAGATAGCGCATCCTGAAATCCTGTGTGTCAGAGGGGCAGAGGTGGGGTTGGCTGAGGATGCAGAATGGAGCAGGTGAAGTAAATAGCGATTAGCCAGACGGCTGGTGGAATCAAAGCCAAGCCATTGTGTAAACAGGTGTCCAAGTGCATTCTGGGTAGCATCAATATCAAATTTGGAGTTTGAATTTAAAGAAAGAAAACAGAGGGATTGGGGGGAGGGGGGACAAACAGAGCCTGAGCTAGAGACGTGGGATAAAAAAAATGAAAAGCTGGGACAGGGAGAGAGGGGGGAATCCAGAGGAATCAGATCATGGTGAATGGGGATGGGCAGAGAGGGGCAAGGAGGGGCCTGGTGAACTAGGGGGCAGGAGGCTGCTGAGGGCATTCGGTGAGCTTGGTTTTAGGTTTGTTGGCTGTGAACTGAGGTCAGGACACACAGGTGTGGATATCCGGTGCAAACACACATGAAGTGGACATCTGGCTACAGGGCGTGGGCCCAGGCTCCATGTCCATCCTGCTACCCTCTGACCTCTGTTTCCAGTCTAACGAAGGAGATTTAGTGTCTGTGCCTCAAGACCACGCTGAGGATGAGAGACTGAGTCCTCATAGCTGGAAGCGCTATCAGTGCAGGCCTAGGGTTTACTGAGAGCACAGGGTCAGGAGTCATCGCGTGGAGGGGGGCCGAGCAGCCCATGCGAGGAGCATGCGGGTCAGCACCTTGGAGAGCGCCACCAGTCTGCAGTGGGCTGGGCTGGGCAGGGAGGAGAGCCTGGAGCTCCACAGAAGGGGGAGAAGTACCCGGATCAGGGCTCTCCCACCCCTCCCACCCCCCCCCACCCCGTCGCCCCTGTGTCTACCAGTGGCCCCTCCTGGATGCCTGGAGCCTGGTCTCATTGAGACCACAGCCATGGCTGCCTTTTCTAGAGCCATCCAATGCCCCTATGATCAGGCCGGTGGAGCCTAGATGCCATGAGCTGAGCCAACCACAGGTCTCACGGCCCATTTCCAAACTTGGCACCTTTTGCTGCAAGGGGGGCTGGCAGAGACGGGTTGGCAGGCCCTGCTGGCAGCTTAGGTCAGTGGTTGTAAGACTGAACTGAAAGCCCTTGTTTGCAGAAAGAGCCCCTCCTTCTGGAAAGGCAGCCGGGTCCGCCAGCTGCGTGGTGAGCGGGGCCACGCCCTCACAGCGCACTACAGCTCATGTGACAGCTCCCACTTCATGAGCGCCCACAGCCCAGCAGGCACGATGCTACCCTTTCACCCAGAGGCCATCTCACTGACTCCAACCATGCCTAACACACACACCTGTTCATGGAGAGGACACCAGCCTCACCCCACAGGTGACAAAGCAGAGATACCGAGGCTAGGGGAGCAGGAGTCGACAACCCCTCTTTCATCGGGCCCGAGATGAGGACAGGCCGTGATCCTGGAGCTCGTGGGGTGTGGACATCAGGCCCCCCCAGGTTGCCAACTTCTGGCTCCTGCTCCCTCCGGCACTCGTGATGGGGACACTCTGCCAGACCTCTCCATCCATCCATGTGGTGGTTCACGTGATGTCATTCTCAAAAAGGGATTGCCATACTCAGCTGGGGTCTGTGTGTGAGTTACAATTTACAAAAAGACTTAAGGCCCATTCGTTTCAATTAAAATATCTACCGCAGTTTTACAAATAAAATTCAGACAACAAATACTGGCCGTCGCCTCTAATTAATGACTCCGGTACCGTCAGGATTTATGATCATGAATGTGTCTGTGAACATGCAAATGTACCTGAGACAGGTACTTTCATTTGTCCCAGAAGTGGCATCTGTTAAAGGGCTGGGATAAGCCTGATACTGTTTATGCAACAAATTGACAGAAGAAAATGGAAGACTGCTGTGTTTTCAGATAGTCTACGGGTCCATCAGCACGTACACAATTACCTGAGAACCAGTGAGTGGAGAGTTGTCGGCAAAGTAATAAACCGCAGAAGGTTGTGGCGCTCCAGCTGGGGAGACTGAATGTTCTGGAAGCACATGGACGGGGAGGGGAGGGCATGGGCCTCTGGGGCAGTCCCTTGGGTGTATGCTTCTCAGACTCTAGTACAGAACTGAACTTTCAAATCAAAAGTGAAACGTTGTTTACATTACTGCAGTAGTTTATTCTCTCACACCTGCAGCCCGCCGTGTCCTGCCTCTTTGCTGATGAGCCTTTGAGCCTGAATCGGATACCATGTCCCCCCCTACCTGACTAGTGACACGGACTCTTCTAAGTCCCTGGCATTCGGGGCATGGCCGCTGAGTCACCTGCGGGCCCTTGGCCTCCTGGACAGAGTCGGGAGCATTGCAGGAAGGGACACGGGGTTCTGGTGGGCAGAACGCACTGCGACCGTGGGCGTCGCAGCTCCTGGCCTTTCTAGAAAGCTGATGGGAACGGGCTAGCAAATGTGCAGGTTTGCAGTTTTCAAGCTACTTCTGCCAAGGAATGAGTCACCTGACATTTCCAAAATTTGTATCTAAGTGATTATATGTGGTAATTGAAAGCATTAGGAAGCATGCCAAATAGTTAATTGAAAATTGTAAAAGCATGCAAACCGGAAGACTTTGCCAGTTAAACAACTTCAGACGGTAGGTTGTAATCAGTTCCACCAGGCTGACACCAGACACGCTGCAAAGGTTCATCGGGTCCCATCGCCTCGGGTCAGCGGGCATTTGAGAGGGGTAAACATGGCGGGACACGCAGAGACTGGGGCCAGGAGGAAACTGCTCACCCTCATGTGCCCAAGGAGAGCCCATCGGTGGACGAGTTGCCTGTGGCTGCCTTAACAAACTGCCATGAACGTGGTGGTTAAAACAAGAGAAAGGCGTTCTCCTGCAGTTCCGGAGGGAGGCCGGAAGTCCACCATCAAGGGGCAGCTGGCAGGCCTGTCCCTTGGCCTGTGGCAGCATCACTCCACTGTCTGCCTCTGTCATCACACAAGGCTCTCCTGCGTCCTCTCGCCTCACAGATCCCGTCACACCCTCGTCCAGCACAACTTCCTCTTCGTGGAAATAACTTCTGCAACGACGCCATTTCCAAGGAAGGGCACATTCTGAGGTTCCGGGTGGACACAAATTTTGAGAGGGACGCTATTCAGCCCAGAACAGGAAGCTCAGGCCTGAAGGTCCAGGAACAGCGGTCACGGCCACCTGCTCTTCACTCTGAGGGGGTGGCGATGGGACTAGAGCACCATGCGACAGCGATGCGTCCCACCAGGCACCTTCACGGTCTCCCACAGGCTCTGGGTCAGCTCAGAGCTGACATCACAGATTCTCCTACCCCAGGTCCTTAGAACATCATTTCTCACACACACACACACACTTTTCCTATGGACAGTTCTCTTCATTTACTCACACACACACACACACACACACACACACACACACACACATTTCCTATGCACAGTTCTCTTCATTTACTCACACACACACACACACACACACACACACACACTTTTCCTATGGACAGTTCTCTTCATTTACTCACACACACACACACACACACACACACACTTTTCCTATGGACAGTTCTCTTCATTTACTCACACACACACACACACACACACACACACATTTCCTATGCACAGTTCTCTTCATTTACTCACACACACACACACACACACACACACACACACTTTTCCTATGGACAGTTCTCTTCATTTACTCACACACACACACACACACACACACACACTTTTCCTATGGACAGTTCTCTTCATTTACTCACACACACACACACTTTTCCTATGACAGTTCTCTTCATTTACACACACACACACACACACACACACACACTTTTCCTATGACAGTTCTCTTCATTTACACACACACACACACACACACACACACACACTTTTCCTATGGACAGTTCTCTTCATTTACTCACACAAACATACACACACACTTTTCCTATGACAGTTCTCTTCATTTACACACACAAACATACACACACACTTTTCCTATGCACAGTTCTCTTCATTTACTCACACACACACACACACACACACACACACACACACACACTTTTCCTCTGGACAGTTCTCTTCATTTACACACACACACAGTCACTTTTCCTATGGACAGTTCTCTTCATTTACTCACACACACACACACACACACACACACACACACACTTTTCCTATGGACAGTTCTCTTCATTTACACACACAAACATACACACACACTTTTCCTATGCACAGTTCTCTTCATTTACTCACACACACACACACACACACACACACACACACACACTTTTCCTATGGACAGTTCTCTTCATTTACTCACACAAACATACACACACACTTTTCCTATGACAGTTCTCTTCATTTACACACACACACACACACACACACACACACACATACACACTTTTCCTATGGACAGTTCTCTTCATTTACACACACAAACATACACACACACTTTTCCTATGCACAGTTCTCTTCATTTACTCACACACACACACACACTTTTCCTATGGACAGTTCTCTTCATTTACTCACACAAACATACACACACACTTTTCCTATGCACAGTTCTCTTCATTTACTCACACACACACACACACACACACACACACACACTTTTCCTATGGACAGTTCTCTTCATTTACTCACACAAACATACACACACACTTTTCCTATGCACAGTTCTCTTCATTTACACACACACTTTTCCTATGACAGTTCATTTACACACACACACTTTTCCTATGACAGTTCTCTTCATTTACACACACACACACACACACACACACTTTTCCTATGGCAACTCAAGGTGCCAGGCACCTGGGCCCGAAGCCGCAGGAGGCGTCTGGACATGAGGACAAGCTCCCTTCTAAGATGCTGGGAGAGGTCACGTTCTCGATGCCCAAATGGTGAGGTTATTTGCCAGCGCTCATCGCTGTGACTGCACCATCAGTCACTGGAGGTGGGGCAGGAGGACGGGAGCTGAGAGGTCCGCTGCTCCTATGCTCACTCAGGGAACAGAGACAGCCCCTCCCCTACACAGACACAGACACAGACACACCGAGGACTTCCGCAGGAACCCCTCGTGGCACCCTCTTCCTACCTCAGGGAAACTGAACGAGACTGCTGAGTCCCAATGGCCCCCAAAGGACAATGATAACAATAACACAGCCTGATGTCTGTCTACTTCCTGGAAACCAGGCAGCCAGCCTTGGTAGGGACTCCAAGGAGTTGACCACAAGCTTGGTAACTGGTCTCAGGGTCTCAGGTCTTCCCTGACATATGGAAGGCTCCATCCCAATCGGTGCTCATTGCAGGTGGCTGGTCTACCCTCCTGGCTCAGCTGTTCAGCAAAAATTACATTTTATACTAATCAGCTTCAAGAGTGGATGGCAAAATTAATTTGATATAATTTCATGCTCTTAAGTAGTCTTTATTTTCTAAATTACAGTTCTTTTCAGCAACTATCTTTTCCTACTGCATAAGAGCAGTATTTGCATTGGGGCAGACTCTTACCTACTAGCTGTTAGCTTAGCCAAGTGTCCATAGCCCATCTTCATTTCATCGTGAAGTCAGTGGCACGTGGCATGTTACTTCAACTTCAATACCATAAGTGTTATTGGTGAAATGTGTTCTCTACTGTGTGGTTTAATGAATCAGAACCAATTTAAACTACAGTCTGGTTTGAAATACGGAAGTCTGCCAAATTTAAGACTTCTATGAAACATCCACGTCCTCAGACAATCACATGTTCAGCTGTGTTTTGGATGCGTACCCTCTTGGTTGGGTGGGTGGGTGGATGGATGGTAGATGGGTGGGTAGGTGAATAGATTGTGGATGCATGGGTGGGTTGATGGGTGGATGGATGGATAAATGGTGGATGGGTGAGTGGGTGGATGGATGGATGGTAGATGGGTGGGTAGGTGAATAGATTGTGGATGGGTGGGTGGGTTGGTGGGTGGATGGGTGAGTGGGTGGATGGATGGATGGTAGATGGGTGGGTAGGTGAATAGATTGTGGATGGGTGGGTGGGTTGGTGGATGGATGGATAAATGGCGGATGGGTGAGTGGGTGGATAGATGGTACATGGGTGGGTAGATGGTAGATGGGTGAATAGATTGTGGATGGGTGGGTGGGTGGGAGGTTGGTGGATGGATGGATAAATGGTGGATGGGTGAGTGGGTGGATGGATTGTAGATGGGTGGGTAGGTGAATAGATTGTGGATGGGTGGGTGAGTTGGTGGATGGATGGATAAATAGTGGATGGGTGAGTGGGTGGATGGATGGTAGATGGGTGGGTAGGTGAATAGATTGTGGATGCATAGGTGGGTGGGAGGTTGGTGGATGGATAAATGGTGGATGGGTGAGTGGGTGGATGGATTGTAGATGGGTGGGTAGGTGAATAGATTGTGGATGGGTGGGTGAGTTGGTGGATGGATGGATAAATAGTGGATGGGTGAGTGGGTGGATGGATGGTAGATGGGTGGGTAGGTGAATAGATTGTGGATGGGTGGGTGGGTTGGTGGATGGATGGATAAATGGTGGATGGATGATAGATGGGTGGGTAGGTGAATAGATTGTGGATGGGTAGGTGGGTGGGAGGTTGGTGGATGGATAAATGGTGGATGGGTGAGTGGGTGGATGGATGGTAGATGGGTGGGTAGGTGAATAGATTGTGGATGGGTGGGTGGGTGGGTGGGTGGATGGATAAATGGTGGATGGATGGTAGATGGGTGGGTAGGTGAATAGATTGTGGATGGGTGGGTGGGTGGGTGGGTGGATGGATGGATAAATGTGGATGTGTGGGTGGGTGGGTAGATGGGTGGGTTGATGATGGATGGACGGTAGATAGGTGGGTGAATAGGTAATGAATGGGTGGGCAGGTAGGTAAATGAGTGGATAAATGGTGGGTGGGGAGGTGGATGGATAGAAGGATGGGTTGGTGGACGGATCAAAGTGGCTGCTGCTGCCAAAGCCGTGACTTCTATATTACCCACCCGACCTGCCCCCAGCTCTCATTCCTTTTCTTCCAGTGACAGCACCTCGATTTTGCTCTGGAAAACCACACTCTGGCCACTGCCAGAAGCTGGCCTTGAACATGCAAGAATACAAATGTCCACCACGTGAAATTCCCTGTTGGAAGAGAACACAGTCCTGTCCACGTCACTGCCGGGGATTCCTGACAAGTTAGCAAAGACCGGATGGCAATGTCTGCCCCGACTCCTCTTCACGTGGATGGAAGTGAGTGAAGCTGAGAACGAGAGCCTTCCGCACGGTGGGTCAGCCGAGAACACACTCCTCCGTGTGCCACCAAACCGCCCAAATCGGAAGTCTGCCTCGTGGGGCCCTTACAGAAGCCTGTCGCGGCACCCACTGTTCACGCGCGCACCACGTGGCTGTGCAGAAGGAGCAGAGCGCTTCAGCTCGCAAGCACCGGCCCAGCACGACGGCCCTGCAAACCCTGCAGACGCAGCCAGGGCACCCGCCGCTCACAGGCCGAGGCTTCCTCACGGCCCGGGTCTGAGATCCGGACGCTCCTGGCTTATGAGTCAGACCTCTTCTTTGACTGCCATGAGGATCGCTCTGCTTTAAAAAGATCAGTGAGTGGGAATCCAGATGTGCCAGAGGAGACTGCGGAGGGAGGGGCGGTGTTTGCTTGTGACAGAACCCTCTGTTCTAGAGAGAGGGTCCACTGGGGATGCTCTGGTCACTGCACCGAGGCTGGCCGGGTTCAACCCTCACGTAAGGGACAGCCAGCTTCCAGATATCCACAGAGAGGCGGGGACAGCGCCTCCAGGTGTCCAGGGCTGGCCACAGCCGGGCCCACCTCGCCCGCCCCTCCCCTGCACCGGCTGGCCTGGACTCGGGAGGAAGAGCTCGGCGAGGCAGGTCTCCTCTCTGCCCCTCTCTGTGCGCCCGCCCTGTGACCACCACGGGCAGCACCTGAGCCACTCCATTCCCACCAAAGGCCGCAGGGCATCCTTCTCACTCTCTGGAGGAGGAGCAAGGGGCTCCGCCTCACTGTGCCCGGATCTTTCATGATGAATGGGGACAGCTCCCTCCGTCCCCAACACCAGCTAGCCGAGCTCAGGCTGGCACAGTAAGGCACACGTGGTCTGAGAAGCTGACTGTTCAGGGCCGAGAAAATTCTCCAGACAAGGAAGGAGATAGCGTCCCAAGTTCTGATCATCCGTCAGCAGTGAAGCCGGCCTCTTTGTCCCAAGACCTAGGCTCACTGACCATCTCGATGCTGTACGATGGAGGGGACGGAGCCTCCAGACCCACTGAGATAGTCTCTTTGGAAACACGACCCATCACCCCGGAAGTCTGAAACAGGCCGACGGGATTTCTCAGACGCTCCCCTTTTTCACTGAACACTCTCCTTTTGCCCAGTATTCTGGTAAAACTCCACCCCCAAGGGTGCCCGACAACGATTCCATCAGCACATCAGAGACCCCACTCGGGACAGATGCGCGGGTCGGGTCGCTCCCCCTGGCCAGATGCGGGTCACAGACAGGCACCAGGCCCACCCACGGCTCTCTGGAACGGACCTGTTGGTTCGACTGAGCTGCAGGCCCAGACCCTCCCACTGGGGTTCAGACCTGCCGAGACTCCTGGCCCCTCCCAGCCTGAGTTTCCATCTGCATTCCTGCCCTGTCAGCCACACAGTTCTTCTAACGAACGCTCCTTCTGCTGTGTGAATGGGTTTTTAACACAACAGCAGCCCTTACCTGACAATAGGTGACAGGTACCAGGTCTTGGGGGAAATGAGGGACATTTTCTCCCAGTCATGGAGCTGAGCTGGCCAGAGCAAGGGAGCTCATTTCTCTGCTGGGATGAGACTGTCACAGCCCATAGCACCTGCGATCAGAACCGCCCATCAAGCTGTCCTCTGCGCCATCCCTCGCTCCCGCCCGTGCCCGATGGGGACAGACATCCCTGCCAGGGGGTGGGTGCTGGCTGCTTTGGACAGCACCTGCGAGCTTGAACCCTTCCGTTCTTCACGGAACCCTCAGTCCTCCTCTCATCTGGGAGGCCTAAGACCCAGAAACGCCCCGTGGCCACGCTCAGAGAATCCCTCACCCACTGTCCGCGGGGCTGAACTCAGCTGGAAACGAGATTCAGAGTCTGTCCAGGCTGCACAATTGCAGTAGCATCTCTATCCACTCCCTCGCCAGGTCCCATAGGTGAAAGGTAGAGTCAAAAAGGGCGGGACACCAAGGACCACACGCTGGGGACCTGAGCACTGCCCTCTGGATACAGCAGGATTCTTTGGGTGCTGGCGACACACCTCAATCTGGAAAATTCCAGCCACTGGGGAGCCCATGAGAAGGACAGAGGAAGAATCTCAGAGAATCAAAGCAGGGCTAAGGAACCAGATTCAGAAAGGAGAGGAAGGAAAACCCAGAGACGCCCGTGCCCGAGAGCGTGCACAGGGACCCTCAGTGCTGAATGGCAGAGATTCATTTTGCACTCAAAAATAATAATAATAATTACAGCTCTCTTCTACATTAACATTTCGGTTTGAAATATTATGGCTCCAATGTCTAATTAACATAGTAATTAGACGTATTAATATATTTCCTTCTTCATTTCAAATCCATAATCTACACTAATTGCGTTTAATGCACTGACTTTGGATGGATGCTGATATTTTGGAGTGTAAAATTATAACTTACCCCATTAACGAAAATCCAGCGGCAGCAAAGCCGTCCCTAATGCAGTTAGGCTCCGCGTCTGTGTTGTTACGGCTAGTGGTCCGAAGAGGTGAGGCCGCTTCCATCTGCAAATTAGACAGGACAGGGCGACTGTGAGAGGGCGTGAGCACCTCTCCCGCACGTGACTGCACACAGACACCCCAGAGCGAGTGGGGGGGGGGGGGCGGGGCGGGGCGAAGGCCCGTCAGTGCTGAGAAGGGCAGCTCAGGACACCAGGTGTGGGCATCCCTCTTCCTGAGTCACCGGCAAGCAACGTGGAATGGCCCGGCCTCCCCCACTGGTTTCAGAAAGGGTCCCAAAGGCCCTGAAGGAGCATGGAGATCCGAGCGCCTGGGATCTGGGATGTTCGGTGAGTGTGCAGTTTCTGGCCCAGTAGCTTTCCTCATCAACACAGACACTCACACTCAGCACGCCAGGCCCACAGCCACCTGGCACCTGGCCACCGCACCTCACACATGCACGCGCCCTGCTCCCGCCCTCCGATGACCCCCGCAGAGGACAGTCCTGGCGTCTCCGTCCCTCACCCCTTCCACATGCGCTTGGCAGACAAGACGCAGGGCGCTGCGCTGTATCAGGGATGTCATGCGCACAGCTCTCCGCCAGAACCAGCCGCATCCTCCCTCCTCCACCTCCACCGAACGGAGGCTTCATCCTGCCCCCAGGGCCCATGGCTTCAGAGCCCGGAATCATTTGTGAGTAACATCACATGACCATCCCCGTGCGTAGATCCCGCAGGGAGACTGTCAAGCAGATGGGGAGAACCTATTGCCTGGGGAAGCCCTGAGCCAGCCCTGGCTGCTGGCCACGGCCCGGGCAAGGCCCTTTGCCTCTCTGGGCCTGTTCGCTCATCTGAGAAGAGGAGAGGCAGACCCAGTGGCCTCCAAAGTCCCTCCCAATGTGAACACAGGTGTGAAGGCCCGCTGACCTGTGACCCTCTCTTCAGGAAGCCTGAGCTCCTGCCCATACCGAGGGGCACCTGAAGTTACCCCACACGGCATGTTTCCTGCAGGGACTGACCCTATCACCTTCCCGCAGGGGAGGAAATACACTGAGTGGCCAGATTATGATGATCTCTGAACGCACAATAATCTGGCCACTCAGTATATATATTAGAGGCCTGGTGCATGAATTTGTGTATGGGTGGGGTCCAGCCAGCCTGGCCAGGGGGAGGGGACATGGGCAGTTGGCTGGCCTGCCTGCTGGTCAAACTCCTAGTCGAGGGGACAATTTGCATATTAGCCTTTTATTATATAGGATATACACTGAGTGGCCAGATTATTATGCGTTCAGAGTTCATCATAATCTGGCCACTCCGTGTATATTTTCTCTACCCACCATAGGTTCATCGTCTGGGCCCACACGTTAGACCTGGAAAAGGCACGTTAAACAAGGCAAACACACAGAAGCTCATTGGCACACGCTGCACACACGCACGGAGCACTTGGTGCTGAGGCACTTGGAAGGGTGGTGGGAACTCGGCTGATGCAGCGCCTTCACAGAAGAACGGTAAGTGTGCCCTCTGGCTTGCACGGTTCCGTTGGTTGGGTATCGCCCTGCACACTGAAAGGTCGCTGGTGCAATTCCTGGTCAGAGCACATGCCTGGGTTCCGGGCTGATCCCCGGTAAGGGGCATGCAGGAGGCAGCCGAAGGATGTTTCACTCTCACATCAAACTCTCCCCCTTCACCCCCCTCTCTCTCTCAAGAAAGCTTGGGGAAAAAAATAAATAAATGTGTAGAGAAGTAACAAGACAAAGGAAAAGGGCTTTAGGCTGTGGGGGAGGTGGGCAAACTGTGGGAAGGTAACTATAGTTCAGCTCAAAATAACCTTTTTGCCAAAGTGGCCTATGTGGAAGAGGCATGTCCTCTATCTTCGGCCCCTAGCACACAGCCCGGCACCCGGGGCTGCTCAGGAGGAGTGTGCTCACTTGGTTCCACTGTAAAGATGAAGCTCCCCCTGCTCTCTGGTGCATCCACACCATCCTATATTCGACTCGTCTCAGACACCACGCGCTTTGCTAATGAGACATCAGCATTCCACATCTACCCTCGGATGTTGGGGCGATGCATTTCATCTCTCAATTAAAAGCTGGTTTTCAATGCTCAGCCCTGATCCACATCTCCATTACCTCTTTAATTAATTTCGCATTTCTCCACCAGCAGTTGCTAAATGCCCAGCAGAGAGGGGAAACCCACCAAAATAAGGAAGCTCCCAGCCCCAGGCCAGGCCTCTGAGCACCGGGAAGTGGCTATTTGAGTGAGAAAGCATTTATCAGCCAACGCTGAGCTTTCACAGCAGTTAGTCGGTTAGGAAAGACAAAGTGTGGGCCAGGGCCAGCAGCAGGCCCTCGGCCAGGCCGGGGGGACCTCAGACCCACACCTGGCTCTTAGCAGGGAAGCCTTAATTAGCTCCTGGAGGAGCCGGCTCTGTCGCTTGCATCCGGGGAGGTTGCCTCAGCCCTTCTTTGCGTTCCTACAGGTTTTGTGTTGGCTTCTGTTTCCATTCTTTTGAGCAGCTGGTTCTTCAAGGCCCCACGTCAATGGAGACATCCCTCGGTGGTGGCCCCGGAGGGGTGTTGTGGGGGCCTCTGGGCTTGGCTGCATCACCTGCTCTGGTCTGAGGGCCAGAAACGATCTGGACACGAGTCCTAGGATGACTGCAGACCAAGGAGCCTCCTGGTAGAAGGGGCCCTGGTAGCAGCACCAAGCGCCACACAACCCTCCAGTCAAAGCCCACGCTTCCGGCCACATTCCACTTCCTGCAAAAAAAATCACAGGTCACCATGGGCCACCAGCTGAATCTGGCCTGGAAGCTGTGCTGCTCCTCCTCATGGGACACGGGACTCTCCCAGACCCAGAGGGGCCTAGTGCCCCAGCACCCCAGCTGGGTATCACGCGGCCACACCAGGCCCCACCCAGGACCTGATGCTGGGCACAAGCCTCGTGTCCAGTCCTGCTCACCAATATGCCCAGCTCTCTCTCCTCCTTGGTTCCATCCCTGGGAGCTCAGACGTGACCACTCACTTGCTTTTCCCACAACAAAGGATGGGCCGATTCTGGACAGAAAATGCAAGCGCCAGTGTGGGCGTCCACACTCCTCGCAAATTGTGACAAAGCCTGAAGTCTGTGCTGAGACTGCGGTGCCCAAGGTGGGTAGAGTCTGGCCATCAGGATCCCTGCCCGGAGGGAGGGACCAGCCCCTGGGCTGCGTGAGACATACACCCAGATGACACGACCAGCGCCGAGCAGCCCGCTTGCCTGCGGGGCACATGGACTTGCACAGGACCCTCCCCCCAGTCACTGCGAAAGGCCTAGGAGGTCCCAGGGACTGTTTGAACAGGGCCACACGTTGTCCTTGTCTTCAAACACACCAAGTGCTGGCAAAGATCACTGTCCCGACATCCGGGCTGGTGGCTGCAGACCCTGCCCCGTCTCCTGCATCAGCCTGTGGACCTGAAGACTGCCTGCAGCACCGGGAGCCTGCCCCACCCCCAGCCCCGCCGCCCCCGCTGGCCAGGGTCATGGATAGTCACACCATCGGCCTAAAAGCACATCCCAACATCGACAGAGGACACGTTTATAATCGTTCAGCTGCCCCAGACGAAAGCATTTCCTGCCCAAGCGAGGCAGCATGACTAGGCTGCAAACAACAGCCAAGTATTAAACTTTAATTCCTGCTATCGTCAAAGAGGCTTGCTAAAAGCTTTCCTTTAAGCTGCTCATTTTTCTGGGGAATTAAACTGTACTAAGGGCTCTCATTTGGACATTTGGTGTATGGTTTTTTGTTGTTGTTGTGTTTTTGTTTTTCTTGGTGTTTTTTTTTTTTTTGGGGGGGGGGTGTTGTTTGGAGTAGATGTGAGAAATGCCAGATCTGAATTCACAATTAACACAAAATATAAGCCCAGTGGAGTTTCTGGGTTGTCCTGTCTGTTCATCCATTGTTTATTAAATGCCTGCTATATACCAGGCACTGAGAAAATGTCATCTGAAACAATAAAAAGCAGGAGCCAGGGAGCAAGGGGTGGGGCGCACTGAGAGGTGGGCCATCTGGTCACCCTGCCGGACCCTGTTCCTGAGCCGTTTGCTCATCTGCACCCAAGAAGCTTGGGAGTCTGCTGCGGCGGCTAAGCTCCCTGTCACCCACGCTGTCCGTCTTCACGGCCGTCTCAGGGCAGGTTCCTGAGAGCGAGAACAGAAGCTGCACGGCCCCTCCAGGCCAAGGCGCAGAGCCACACGATGTCACTTCTGCATCTTGCTGGCCAAAGCACGTCTCAGGACCAGCCAGACTCAAGGCTGTGGGGGCAGACTCCACCTCTCCACGGAAGGAGCAGAAAGCCCCATGGCAGAGGGTGTGGGTGCGGGAAGGGGGCATGTTCTCTGTAGCATCTCAGACATGTCCAACGTGTCCTCCTGTGTCCAAAGTCGGGCTTTGATATTCCCCCCAACCTACCCTTCCTCCCATCACCCTCTTCCCATTAGAGGCAGCTCCATTCTGTCTGCGGTTCAGGCTGAACCCCAGAGTCACTCTAGACTCCCTCCCTCACTCACACCTCAGGTTGGTCCAGCGGCGACACCAGTACATCCCACCCTCAAACTGAACCAGGAGAGATCCACCCTCACTGTCCCCACAGCCACACCCTGGTCCAGCCACCAGCCCCCCATCCGGGTTACCCCGTGTGCCCCTTCCGGAGCAAATGTCCTTTGCTCAGTGGTGATGGCTGCTGGCGGGACCTGGGGTTCTCATTCTATTGGCTTTGCATCTCACTGGACGCACCATGCTCCCAGTTCATCCTCAGTGTCCCAAGCAATCAATGTCTAGGCCAGCAGAGAAGGGTCCTTCCTGCCTCTTGGCGGCTGGTGGCTTCGGCACTCCTTGGCTGATGGCTGCATTGCTCCCCCCTCTTCCAGTCTTCACATGACCATGGTCCCTCTGTGTGCCTGTGTCCCCACAGGGCACCCTCCTCTCTGTGAGCCTTGTCTTAGAAAGATACATGTTAGCCTCAAGGCCCACCCTGCTCCCGTGTGACCTCATCTTCACCTGCACCCTAATTCCATCCACAGTGACCCTATTTCCCACAGGTCACATTTGCCAGGACTGGGGTTTAGGACTCCAGCGCATCTTTTGGGGGCTGTGAGGGGAAGGCAACTCTTCGGAAGCACATGTGAAGGATGCGATTTGGGAGCTGCCGAACACCTGGGGGTGTCCTTATGTCCGGACCCCTTCCTGTGGGGGACACTCCAGTGGCACTCAAGGGACAGTCTGGGGTGCCAGTGAACGCACCTCCCTAAGGAGCCCAATTTGAGGCAACACTTTTCTAACGTGTGTTCTGTTCAGACATGGTATTAGAGAAACAAGGGTTACCAGAAGGCATTAGGAATCCCCATCAAAGCTCAGAACAAAGCATTTCACTACCTCTCACACGCGGCGGCAATTTGCACTGTAAAATGGCCTCTGTGTTAATATAATTTCTCCTCAACGCCCCTGGTAAGAACTTCGTTGCAAGCCTGCCCCTGAGGCAAACCGTCAGGATGTAGCCCGCTGTCACAGCAGCTGCAAGCCTCCCTCATTAGCTCCTGCACACATGTGGTTAAGGGTCTGTGTCACATGGGCAAACACAGGAAATATCAGTCACTTCTTACCCAGGGCCAGCAAAGGCAGGTACGAAGTGTCTCCCAATCCTGGCTGTTCTGAAATCTCTCGAATTTCTACTTTCCAAGGAGAAAGGGGTAAGTTCACCTCTATGTTCCCGTCCCATAAGCCAAAAGAAAATGAATGAGGTTTCTGGAGAGTTCAATTGAGTTTCGTCCAAAGAGCATCCAAGTTCAATGTCTTTACAGAAAAATGTCAACACCAATTTCCAGAAGAGGGAGGAGATATCCACGTGTCAGAAAAAATTATATCTAGAAATCCCCAATAAAAAGGGACATGGTGTCCAGAAGGGGATGAAATGACGTGAATGCTACTTTGAGTTGTCTTTGTTAAATATTGGCAGGAACTGAATCAGAATGGATGCAAGGATCTCATCACTCATTCATCCCGCATTCACCCCGAATACACCCCACTTACACCCCATCTTCACCCTAGAATCGCCCCACCTTCATCCCACACTCCCTCAACACTCAGCTCTTTTGGAGGAATGAATCACTGACGTTTCGCCAACACCAGGAGGGGTCAAAACACAAACTCATAGAGCGGACCTGAAAAATCTTGCTAAGGCTCTCTGTAGATAGGAAAATGTTTCGTAGATTCTTTGTCGGTGTAAATAATTTAATATGTAACTATTATACACAGGTCACACTGTTTGACTTTAAAGTAAATCTAAAAACATCTAAGGTAGAGATGCCGAATAAATGTGAAACAGAACAGGGCAATGGCTCAAGACTGGTGGCGCCGGCGATAACAGCGGGACGATAACGGAGGGCAGCGGGTAGATTAGGAAGAGTAACGTTGAGCCTGGGACAGCTTGGAAACCAGACAAAAGAAGTTAGAGTCGCAATTACTAAAGCACCCAGGGAGCGAGGACAGCGCCTGCCAGAGCCCAGTGGGTGCCTGGGATGCGAGCGCGCCCGACCGCGGCTCTGTGTGGCACAGATGGGCCCACAAAGGCCCTCGTGCTGTGCCACTTCCGCCCAGTGAAGCACCAGGGACCATCCGAGAGGCGATGAGAGAGCGAAACGGTCCACTGAGTAACGAACGGCTAAGAGAAAACCCATTCATGCTGCTGTTCATCACAGTTTGACAAGAAAGTGAACGCCATCGGCGGGAATGGTAACAAAACGAACACATCCCATTGGGGGAGAGCTGGAGGCACCCTAGAACCTCTCGGCTGCCCATTTCCAAGGTCTTCTGAGATCTCCGTAGAAGCTATCGTGAAGGGGGCAGGAAAGAACCTTGAGTTTTGGTGAATTATGAGATTCATCAGGATTTAAAATCCACCAGGGCGACGTCCTACAAGACAGAAAATTGAGCTTTGGAGGCGGGGGCAAGAGACAACAACAAACTGAGGGGTGGGGGGGCAGGGGGGAGGCACAGTCCCCGCTGGAAGGAGGGAGCTGGTAATGAGATCCTTCCCCAAACTGTTCAGTCGCCACCCCTGGGAGTCAGAAACCCTGCGTGCAAATGAAAGGACGT
The DNA here is from genome assembly GCA_026230045.1 of Corynorhinus townsendii. NCBI lineage: Eukaryota > Metazoa > Chordata > Mammalia > Chiroptera > Vespertilionidae > Corynorhinus > Corynorhinus townsendii. The sequence goes on from JAPDVU010000008.1 coordinate 146,416,781, forward strand.
TGACTGAATGGGAACCGGAGGGTCAATGCACCTTGGCAAAGAGCCTGGTGGAGAAGGCTTCGCACAGCAGCGCTGAGATGGGAACGCGGAACGCGGATCAGGGGACCATCGTGTTTAATTGCCAGGAAATTAGAAATGAATCCTCACAAAAATATGTCTCTCAAGACAAAACCCCATTTCAACCTAAATAGACTTTCATGAACTGCGGAAGCGCCGTGGTATCAGGAGAGAAACCCCACAGCACAGCGGGGCGAGGCCTCCGCTAAGTTCTGACGCCAGGATCGGAGATATGAGTCATCACGGTGTTTCTATACAGTGTCCTACTTGCTCCTACATTGTATTTGTCCGGTCAGGAAACACGCCCCCCCCCCCCCCCCAGTCCTTTTGTAAACAACAGATTGCTAACCCCAGAGAGCTGCTGGGTTTGGGGGTTGCTTGGTTTGTTGCAATGTTCTCAGGGCAGCAGACAATCTGGGTGCATCAATGTGTGGGTGTCCCCAGAGCTGCACGAGGCTGGTAAGACGGGCCATCTCCTCCTCCTGTCCCCACAAGGCAGCCATGCGTGGCCTCTGATAATTGAGCTCTGTGCCCCAGCTTCTCATCAAGGTGAGTTGGTGGCACACAGAGTCTGAACTCCCAGAGGACAAGACTCACCAGACTTTGCCACCTCTGCAGGGATGCAGCCTACTCCTCAGGGCCCACAGGTGGGCCTGTTCCCCGGGCGGAGCCTCTGCCTGCCTGGGTGCTGTGGTCCCAGGGCCTGTGGTAAGGAGATCATGGCCCCCAAAGATATCAGGTCACAATCCCTGGAGCCCATGAAGGTGACCTTCAATGGCAAAGTCTTTGCAGATGTGATTAAGTTAATGGTCCTCAGACGGGACCCCAAGCGCCATCATGAGTGTTCTTAGACGAGGGCAGTGAAGGGAGATTCCACAGCATGCGCAGAAGAGAAGGAGGTGCGACCACAGAGACAGGTGCTGCCACAGCCAAAGCACACCTGGGACCACCAAAGGCAGGAGAGGCAGAAGCACCCTCCCCTGGAGCCTTCAGAGGGAGCCCAGCCCTGCCAACAGCTGGATTTTGGGCTTCTGGCCTCCAGCAAATAAATTTCTGGTTGTCTTACGCCACCCAGTCGTCATAATTTGTCACATCAATCACAAGAAACTTCAAGGTCGAAGCTCTGGGCCAGCCAGAGGCCTGCCCGGAAGGAGACACAGAAGCCAGACATGAGAAGGATCTGGCCGTGACCCCGAGGCCAGTGCCCCGGGGCCACCTTGCATCCAGGCAAGGCGCTCTTCTCCGGCGCCCGAGCCGGTCAGTCCTTGTTAGGACTCTGTCACAAAGGAGCCTCGATTCATAGACAGGTCACGCAGAGAAGGTGCGATGCGGGAGACCCAGGCCACCTGGAGACGAGCACATTGCTGCCTGGGAGTCGGCACCGCACAGCCTCCATCTGCCCCAAGAGTGTCGGATGCGGGGGGGCTGGGGGAGGGGGGCGCTCAGGAAAAGAAGGCTGCGTTGTTGGTACGTGTGTGTATATTTTTATTCCTGGTGGGGATGGGGCCTCAGGAGAAGGCCATGTGAAGGGCATCTGGGGAAACCTCCGCATCGCTCCTGGGACAAGCCACGTTGTCAAGGCACAGCCCAGGCCAACCCGCCCCGGCCACCTCTCCCAGCACCCTGTGAGCTGTTCTGGGACCATGGAGCTGGGGAGGGTGGAGGGCCGCACACCCTCCCCAGGATGCACAGGGGCCTTCTGGCAGAAGATGAGGGCCAAGGTGAGGGCCCCAACCATGGTCAAGGTTATCTGAAGAGACCTGCGAGCAGGTGGCACTTTTAGCCAGATGTACCGGAGCAAAAGGAACCCACACCCCTGTGGGCGCCACCCGAACAGCAATCACGGGGGATAATGTGCTTCGGCGTTTTGAAAAATCGGCTGGGAAAAAGCGGAGGTGTGGGGAGACAATGTAATGCGCAGTCTATCAGAAAACAACCACAGAAACAGACTTCAAAAATTCTCAACAAATATGTCCACAACTCCGCGGTAATATACTTGAGAACCTGGATTTCATGGGCAATTCTCTGGGCAAATAACAATTGTGAAACTGACCTAAGGGTAAACAGAAAACCAGAGCCAGCGCTTCTCAAACCTGAGTGTGGACGGGAATCTCGAAAGGTGAGAACACTCCGATGGCTGAGCCCAGCCCCCGACTGTGGGATTCAACAGGCCTGCGGGTAGGGGCTTAGAATTGGGATTTCTAACAAGTTTCCAGGCAACGATGGTCCACCGGTCCAAGGACCACACTTTGAGAACCAATGGTCTACCAGGGGTCCTCAAACTGTTTAAACAGGGGGCCAGTTCACTGTCCCTCAGACCATTGGAGGGCCGGACTGTAGTTTAAAAAAAAACACTATGAACAAATTCCTATGTGCACTGCGGGCCCGGGACGAGTCGGCTGCTAAGCAGGACAGGCAGCGGCACCCGGCGGGCCGGATAAACGTCCTCGGCAGGCCGCCTGTGGCCCGCGGGCCGTAGTTTGAGGACCCCTGGTCTAAACGCTAAGCCCCAGAAGAGCAAGAATCATATGCATGAGGGCACATTCGTTGTGAAACATCAGGAAGTTTTATATAATTCATCTTCATCACACAGGAGAAAACGCAGGTGGTCTGGGACCCTTTGTAGCTGGAGGGGACACCCCAGTTTCCTCAAAATGGAATTCTCATTATATTGAACCTAATACCTTAGGAGCAAAACTTAGTCACTGTTCTTAAGCAACGTTTACCAATGTACTTAATTCAATTCCCTTCAATCATATCCACAAATATACTATGACAGACTATTTTTAAAATATATTTTATTGATTTCAGAGAGGAAGGGAGAGGGAGAGAGAAAAATATCAATGATAAGAGAATCACTGATGGGCTGCCTCCTGCACGCCCCCTACTGGGGATGGAGCCTGCAACCCGGGCCTGTGCCCTGACCAGGGCCTTTCATTCTGGGCCTGAGCTCTGCAGATGTTCATTATCTGGGCAGACCCAACACCTGCCTACGGTGGCCCGGCTCCAGTTCCCTGTGGCAGCCATGCGCTGACCTGCTTCTGCGGAGAGTGTCTGAACGTTTCAATCAGAACCGAGAGAGGATTCAGAGCAGGAGCCCTGATTCATAAGCCTGGGAGAAGCGTGTTTTGGCAGAGACATCGCAGCGAACTGGCTGAGTTTACATTATAATGTGGCTCCAAGTGCCCCTGCCCAGACCACATGCTTTTCTGCTTCCCAGTCTTCAGTCCTGTGGGCTGATGTATTTCTACCCCCTTCTGAGCTTTGCCAGCTACCAGGAAAGACTCAATTTCATCAAACCCTTGAAATATCTATTTCCCGTCCCTATGAACACCTTAATGAACAGCACAAGGCCTGAGGCTCAGTGTGAATCCACGAACCCACGGAGAGGGCGGCCACCGGCAGAGCTGCGGGCCTCATCACTGGGCCTCCAATTACAACGCATTCCCGAGGGGCCGCCCGGCCTGTGTTCCAATGCAGGCAAGACAGGAGTCCAAGGAGCAAGAAGACGGCCAACGTGTGACAATGACAGATGGTGAGTCAGGCAGTGTGTTTCTCTCTAGGCCTGGCTCCCCACTTCCAGGCATGGGGGTGGGGGGCAGGGAAGGAAACTACTGAGAGGAAGCATCTGGCCACCCAGGCCAGCCCCGGGAGCGGCTCGCTAGGTCAGACCCAGCCGAGGCCGGGAGCAGCCGGCGGAGCCTGACGGTTCTCCCTGTGCCCAGGCTCCTGCAGCAGGACCAGGCGACCAGCTCCTCAATGTGCACCCCTGCCTGCAGCCCGCAGCCCGCAGCCGGAAGTCAGGGCTGCCACCCGCCCATCTCGAGCGTACCCTGAGGATTAATAGCAGCTGCCGCACCATCGCCGAAGGCACCGTACGAGGACCCAGAACTGTTCTGGTTGGTCACACAGGCGCCTCTCGGGAAGCCACTCTGTTTGCTGAGCTGCGATGAATGGAGAACTTGCTCAACTCTGTGTCACAAATTGAGATCCATGAACTAATTGTTAAGAGACTGGCAGAGCCTTGAAATGAAAGAGGCTGTCACCTGGGGAGCAGGTTTGCCCTGAGCATCTGTAAGCTAGGCAGGGGCCAGCCTGGATGCCTGTCAGCCTCCCCTGTGGTGCAGGGGAGAGAGGGCACGTGGGCCCCGCCCATCACCACCTCCTTCTCCTGCATCCCTGTCTCCGCCAACAGCACCTCCCTCCTGGCAGCCGGTCCCGCTGCTCCCAGAGCCCCCACCACCTCCGCTCCCCCCTCTGGGAAGTGCCTTTCTCTCTGTAGTTGGGCTTTAGCCCCTGGTTAGAAACGACCGCAGGGAGAGGAGGCTCCGGGAGCACGGCCCCTGGCTGCCAGCCTGAGTCAGGAAGGGAACGGGACAGCAGACGGAGAAATGGCCGTTTCCCAAGCGCTCTCCAGGCTGGCTTCCTGTGGCCTCCACAACAACCCAGCACAACAGAAATGTATTCCCTCACGTTTCTGGAGGCCCCAGGGCCAACGCTGAAGTGTCCCTGGGACGACAGCCACTCCAAAGGCTGCAGGAGAGCATCCTGCGGGCCTTCTCCTTGCCACAGGGGACCCCAGCAGCCGGCCAGTCTTCACTCATCCGGAAGGCAGAGTGAGACCGCCACCTCCAGGGCATCCCGGGACCTGTGCCCGGAGCCGCCCCAGGACGGGCACACCCGGGGCCGCCTGGGAAGCTGATGTGTGTGCCCGTGCCTAGGCCCACGTGAATCCTGCGATTAACTCCAGGGGGCTCTGAGCTGCTCTGAAGCAGGAAGAGCCACTTTGTGGTGACAGTAACACGGGTCTGAGCTCTGCGAGGAGCAGACGTGGAATGCTTATGCGTGTGCACGTCCCAGGTGCCCGTGGGGCTTCACTCACTGCGGCCGTCCCCTGCGACTCGGAAGCCGCCCCTCCCTGCGTGGCTGCAGCAGCTTCCCCCCCATCCTCCGTGAGAGCAGCGCCAGGGAGGCCGGTGGAGAGCCTGTTCACGCAAGAAGGCCGAAGGCTGGGGTGGGACAGGGGCTGGGTGGGGGGGAGAAATGGAGGGACAGCCACAACACGGTCAATAATAAAATATATACACACACATATATATTTAAAATGTTTTAAACAGGACAGCCACCGCAGGGAAACGACCAAGAGGGCCATCCTGGCCAGATTCTGCGCAGCCAGCCCCGCCTGGGGCCAGCTCATGGGGTCACATTTCTGCTCTCGGGCGTCCACGTGAGTCACAAGACGCCGTCTCTATCCAGAGTGTGTGATTCTGCTCCGAGTCTTCAAAGAGCAGATTTCTCACAGGCCATGGCACCTTTGAAGTTGAAGGAAGCCTTTGAAGAAACAGAAGAAAGAGACAGGAAGGGGGTGAGAGAAAGAGAGAGAGAGAAAGAGAGAGAGAGAGAGAGAGAGAGAGAGGGAGAGAGGAGGAAACACCCTCCTTCCCCACAGCAGCCTCACAGCGAACCACATCCGGAGGACCCCACACACAGCACTGGGGGACCTCTATGAGGCTGAGGGCAGGGAGGACAGGACAAGACTGTCCCTCTGACCCAGGAGCATGGTCAGGCTGGCCTCTGAGCTCCCAGCAGCATCCCCAGGTCCCCCCTCTTTCCAGGACTGACTGCTGAGCGCCTGCACTTGGGACCATTCCAGACCAGACCTCGCCCGCCCTGTGTGCCCTCAGCTTGCTGATCATTGTAAGTTTGTACCTTCCTGAGTTCTGTGGTCATTCTAGTGAATTACTGAACCCGAGGGGGGCAATGGGAACCCCTGATTTGTAGGCAATTGGAACAGAAGTGTGGGTGGCCTGGGGAGCCCCAGGTGATGCTGGTGTTGAGACAAGGGCAATCCTGTGGGGGCTGTGACCCTTAACCTGTGGGCCTACCCTAACCCCAGGGAGTCCGTGTTGCATTGAGTGGTATGACCCCCGTCCATGTCACAATCCTGTGCAGGCAGGAATGCAAAGCCAGTCCCAGCAGGTGGGCACACTCGCCAGCTCTCGCTGGTCCACCTGCTGGTTTCTCCATCACCCGCCCCCCCCCCCCCCCCCCCCCCGGCCCCGCTCCCTGAGAGACTTCGGCCGCATCAGGGCCCAGAGCCCAGCCTCCCAGCATTCTTTTCGGAATCGGCCGCCATAAAATCAGGATTCTCGGGAGGCATTTACCTTCCGGCGTTAAAGACCCAAGGATGCATTTTGGTGAAGAGTGCAGCGCAGGATCAAAGCTTCATTCCACTGAACAGAGAATAATCCAGCAAAGGAGACATGATTCTATTGTCAAAGTGATAAAAGACACTCATAATATATCTGTGAGAGCGGGGGAGGGCAGGTCACATGGGAACCATCCATGCTTTCCTCTGAAGCCCACGAGGTTTTCCCGTGGTTATTCCTGAAATTTGTTAATTAAACCTAATTAATTGTGTCAACCTAGAGCTCGCCCTGCCTCAGAACTCTCTGCGCTGGCCTCGGGGCCGGAAAGCACCCGATGTAATTATGGAGCCGAGAGACACCAGCCTCCTGAAGGCATACTCAACCGCACCTGCAGGACAAGCCACCAAGATGAGTGAGGGCCTCGCGGACCACACCCCTGGCGTCACTGCAGCCCGCCACCCACGTGGGCTGGCCACTGAGCCACCAAGGAAAGCATTTACTCTCAGGAAACAGCACAAGGTCGCCAGAGGGATGGAGACCAGCCCGCTGATCCCGGCTGCCCATCGGCACTCAGGGATGGAGTGAACCGACCGCTGGAGGGTGGGACAGGTGCCTAGGGCCTGCCACTGTCTCCCTGGTTTCTCACATTGTCTGTTTCCTCATTGCCAGTTGCATCCACGTCATTGATTCCACAGACTGTTAAATAACCAGTCTCTATAACACCCATAGCACTGTATTCCAGGCCGAGTATTAATCACAACCTTCACTACTATTAATTACAACAGATACAGGGCCCGGGGCCTTCCGTCAACTGGAACCCACACTCGGCATAAAATAAAACGATTCCCCCATGTCCTGGGGTGGCCGGAGAAAGGAAGTGGCGGCCACACGCTGTCAATTCCCCCGGAGAACGGAGCTTCAGCTCCCAGAGCTTCTGTAAACCTTCTGCTTGTCAAACTGCCTGCGGAATCCCAAAGAAGGTAGGACGCCAATAGATCAGTGTTTAAAGTTCACAGCATTAATCATGTCATCAAAATCATAATGTGGTCACGGGAGCCGCAAATCAATCATTATTTGCACCTCGCTCTTTCTTCACTTGTGAGCAAAACAAAACCAGCAGGCTATGTCTTTTCCAAAGGTGCTTTAGTTATAAATTAATCTTCGGTTGGGAAAAAAACAAACAAACAAAAACAAAACACATAAGGTTTTAAAATGCTTGTAAAATAGGTTTTCCTGCTGCCAACATGAGATTTGTGTTGTTCGAAAAGGCTTTTATTTTTCAGGTAAAAACATTAATCCTAAACATATTTGGTTTTAATTCTGCCATCCGAGTAGAGAGAAGGAAACAAATGAGTTTCCAAGAGCTGGTACCCAACGCAGAACTCTGGCTGGGAGGAGGGAGGCAGCCCCCACTGATGGGACCCAACGGAAAACCCCCAGGGACCCAGGCCTGGGTCTGAGCAGAGAGCTGCAATGAGCTGGGAAGGGACCCTGACGGCTGTGCTGCTCGAGCCCGAATGTGGGCGGGTGTGCAGGGCGACGGAGGGCCTGCGGAGGGCCCCCCGTCTGGGGGTCCCCGCAGGAGGCTTCGCCCAGCCCTCTGCCTAACTCAGCTGCAGGACGCTCCTTCACCAGGCGCTCTTTCCCAGGGCCTGTCTTCGGCACCAGCACTTCTGTGCTGGGCTCCACTCTCCGGCCGCAGCAGGTAACTTTCTCTGCCTGTGGCGAGTCCCATAACATCCTTGAAGGGCCACCGACCATACCCTGATAGCTCCATGTGTCTTGAAGGGCCACAGACCATACCCTGGCCCCTCTTTCTGTGCCCCATGGCTGCTCCCTGACTCTGCTCCTGGCCTACAGCGGTGATGATGCCCCTCTCCCCCAACCCGGGCCCCACGCACAGTGATCCTTCTCGACAGGGACATGTTTACTCTGCTGCTGCACACCCCTGTCCCACCCCAGAAGGAAGGCCCCCAGGCAGCAAACAAGCCTCCTTGGACCCTGCTCCCCCCAAGACTTTCTCAGCCTCCTCTCCACCCACACCCACCCCACAGGTGTGTCCTGACCTACAGCCTTTGAGCTCCCCTGTCACACCTGGCCTGTCATTCAGGGCCCCTGGCATAGAGGACCAGGTCCCCACGCTTCCCCCATGGCCATTTCCGACTCCCTCTCAGCCCCATAGAACAAAAAATGTCCATGTTTCAACAGAAAACTATTCATCCTAACAAGATATAGGGAAATCTCAAACTTCATTTTTTTTGTCTGGTTTTGGTTTCTGGGGTAATAAAACCAAAACCAGGCAAAGAAAATACAAAAAGGAAACCCACAAAATCAATATCCCTCACGAATATAGATGCAGAACCGCTTAACAAAATATTATCAAACAGAATTCAGCGGTGTTTAAAAATCATTATTCACCATGACCAAGTGGGATTCATTCCAGGGATACAAGGCTGCTTCCATATTTGAAAATCAACCAGTGTAATCTGCCACATTAACAGACTAAAGAAGAAAATTCCCATGGCCATATTAATCAACACAGAAAAATAATTTGACACAACTCAACACCCGTTTATGATTTTTTTAAAAAAAACTCTCAGATAAATAGGAAAAGAGAGGAATTTCCTCAGCTGGATAAAGAACTTACAAAAAGCCTACTGTTAACATGACATTCCCACCAGGATCAGGAGCAAGGCAGGGATGTCTGTTCTCACCACTCTTATTCAACATAGTGTCGGAAATTTTAGCCAGCGTAACAAGACAAGAAAAGGAAACCAAAGGCATACAGATTGAAAAGAAAAGTTAATACATGAACTACCCCTGTTTGCAGATGACATGAGTATCTACTTAGAAATTCCCAAGGAATCTACAAAAACCCTTCTAGAACTAATAAGTAGGTTCAGCAAGGGTATACTATGTAAGATAAACACTCAACATCCAATTTTTTTCTATACACTAGCAGTAAATATGTGAACACCAAAAGTAAAAAATACAAAATCATTTATAATCACTCAAAAAATGAAACAATGAGGTGTAAATGTAGTAATTCAGGTGCATGACTTGTATAATGAAAATGATACCATGTTGATGAAATAAATAAAAAAAAATCTAACTAAACATAGAGATATACCATGTTCATGGATTAGAAGATGCAACATAACAACGATGTCAATTTCTCTTAAATTGGTACACAGGTTTAATGTGGTTCCTCTCCAAAACTTCTCGGATGATTTTATAAATATAGACAAGATTATTTGGAAATTTATGTAGCCATGCAAATGAACTAGAACAGCTAAAACAGTTTTGAAAAAGAATAAGGATGAATCGGTCTACCTGATTTCAAGACTTATCACCTAGGTACATTCATCAAGGCTGTGTGGCATTGGCAGAGGGACAGGCATTCAGACCATGGACAGAACAGAGAACCCAGAAACAGACCCACACCGATGTGCCAGCTGATTTTTGACAAATATGTGAAGACAATTCAATGACAGGAAGACAGACTTTTCAACAAATGGTCTGAGGTTCCAACTGGACATGCAAAGGCAAAACAAAAGTCAGTAAGGAGGGACTTGGACCTATATTTGCACCTTATACAAAAATTAACTGCAAATATTAACAGTCTTAAATATAAGATATAAAACTATAAAAGATCTTAGAAAATAAAACATGAAGGAAAGCAGGATCTAGGTCTAGGCATGTAATTCTTAGGCTTGATACCCAAAACATGATCCAAAACAGAGAAAAAAGTTAATAAATTGAACTTCATCGAAATTAAAACTGCTGCTCTACAAAAGACCCTGTTAACAGGATGAAGAGAAAAAAAGCTATAGGTGGGGAGAAAGTATTTTAAAAATAATGTATTTGACAAAGGACTAACATACCTAAAGTGTAAAAAGAACTGTCAAATTCAACAATAAAAAATAAGCTAATTAGAAAAATGAGCAGAAGATACGAAGAGACATTTGACCAAAGAGGATGCACAGTTGGCAGATAAGCACGTAGAGATGTTGAGCATCGTTTGCCACTAGGGGAAGGCAAATTAGAACCACAGGCATCCCCACACAACCACTGGAATGCTAAAACTGAAGACAGTGACAACACCAAATGCTAGCTAGAATTGAGAGAAATGGGATTACTGTGAAAATGGTACAGCCACTCTGGCCAACATGTTGGCAGTTTCCATGGAAACAGAAGATCCATAAAAACTAAACACATAACCCAGCAATTGAACTCCAGGCCACTATCTCAGAAAAATAAGGACTGGTGTTCTGACAGAAACCTTTATACAATATTTATAGCATCGTCATTCATAATAGACAAAAACTGGAAACAATTCAGAGTGCCCTTGAATGGATGAGTGGTTAAAAAACGCGGCGGCGCATCTATACTGTGGAATACTACTTAGAAATACAAAGCAACAGCCTACTGACGCATGCTACAGCCTGCGTGAATCTCCAGAAAATGACGCTGGGGGGGGAGGGGGGGAGGGGGAAAGCCAACTCCAAAGATTTCACACTGCATGACTCCACTTATTAACATTCTTCAAATGGCAAAATTATAGAATTGGAGAACAAATTAGTGGTTGCCAGGGGGCAGGAGGGCAGCGGAGGTGGCTGTGAAGGCAGCACAGGGGTCCTTGAAGCCATGGAAATGTCCTCTAGCGTGACTGTGACAGGGTCAAGATCCTGGCTGAGATATTGCGCCCTAGTTTTGCAAGACGCTACCACTGTGTAAAGAGTACAGGACCGCTCTCCTTGATTTCTTATAACTGCATGGGAATCTACAATGACCTCGAAATAAAAATATAATTACAAAAAAAACACCTCCGCACCTATAATCCTAACAGGCCCTGGGAGCAAATAAGAGCCTTTGCCTGAAAGAAAAGAAAAAGGTAAGGGGGGGTGGACGGGAACGGTGGTTTTGGTTGTGCACAGAGCGGAGTTGGGACCATACCCCAGGTTCCACACACAGTCGCAGAGACACGGTCACGGTATCGGGAGCAGATGGTCACAGGATCATTTTAAATTTGTGTCTCTTTCCCCACCCACACTGCCTGGAGAAAACTACCACTTAATGTGTGTGTGTGTGTGTGTGTGTATAGGTATATATATGTATATGTGTATATATATGTGTACATATATATGTGTACACATATATATACATATATATGTATTATAAATCCTGCAATTAGGTGGAAAACAGAACAATCATCTCACTTTTCTCCGTGTTGAAAGCATGACTCTATTTAATGTGAAATATCTGCAATTTCTATGACTCTGCCTTGAAGATACTCATGTTTTAATAAACCATGAACCTCAAAAATAAAATAAAATAGTCCTGAACGTAAAAGACAGAATTATAAAAGTTCTAGAAGGAAACCTAAAAGAAAATCTTTGAGACCTTGAGAGAGGTTTTCTAAGAACCCAAAACGCTGAACCAAAAAGAAAATTAAACTTCCTCAGAAATGAAACTTTAGTTTTTAGAAAAACACGCATCTAAAAATCCTTGGCATCCTCAGAGTAATAGGTGTGTGTTTGCATGTTAATGAGATGACTGGGGACTGGTGGCTCCTGGGGTCACCTCAGGATGGTGGCAGGTAGCCAGAGAACTCACCTTGTCACCAGGGGGTTGGAACTTTCAGTCCCACCTCCCCCCACCTCAGGAGAGGGGGAAAGGACCAATGGGCTAATGATTTCACCGGTCATGTCTCCATTCTGAGGTCTCCATACAAACTCCAAAGTAGGGGTTCAGAGAGCTTGGGATTGGTGAATAGGCCAAGGATCCGGGAGAGAGGCCTGGGGAGGGCGTGGAATCTCTGGGTCCTTTCCCACACGCGGGGCCCTGTGCATTCCTCCCTTCTGGCTGTCCCTAAATTGTACAATAAACCAGTAACTAGTAAGCGACTGTTCCCCTGAGTTCTGTGAGCTGCAGTAGCCTCCTATCGATTGGTTGGGCAGAAGCCCAGGTGATGACCTGGCCTTGCACCTGACGTGGAGGCCTCTGGGGGGACTGAGCCCTTCGCCTGTGGGGGGTGTATCTCAGATGTGCTTGGTGCGAGGAGACCCACAGACATCTTTCCACGGAGACAACCCAAATTTGCATCAACAGACGAGTGCGTGAGCCACTGTGGTGCAGCCAGCCACCAGAACGCTACTCGGCAATAAAAACAAATTTATTTACCCACACACACACACAACATGAACGCGTCTTCAACATCATTCTGCTGAGCAAAGGGACCAGACACACTCAGGAAGACAAAGAGTGCAATCCCCATGTGTGTGGAATTCATCTTCAGTAACAGCAAGCAGGCGGGTGTTTGCTTGGGGCTGCAAGTAGGGAGAGGAGAGCCAGGAAGGGGCTCCCGAGGTGAGGAAACCCTCCGTGTCTTCATCAGAGTGGTGATTACAGAGGCAACGGTCAAAGCACATCTACTGATCACCGACGGGTGCGTCTGAGTCGATGGAAACTAACTCTCAATTCCATTCACTTTGAAAATTAATAGGGGCATACACCCATAGCTCGTACAGCCTTCTCCATCGTCTCAAACCTTTTGTGCACCTGCCTCTTGTCACGCCCGGTTAGATCCTCTGGCTTTCCTGGCTGATGGACTACTTGACGTGGCTGGTGGAGAGCTGGCCCTGGACACCAGGCTTCGTCTATTATTTGCACGGTTAGCCTTTCCCCTGTGGGGCGTGTATCTCAGAACATGTATCCCACATGTTCTGCTCGGGGCTCTGTACAGCCCACTTCTTGAAGGAGATGATTTCCTTAGACCCAGATGGAGAGATCAATAGATCCACTCACCTAGCACGGGTGAACGCAATACTCCCTCGTCTGCAGGGAGCAAACATGGCTGATGCCCCTCTGCCTCCCCGTCTGCCTTGTGGAGCTCCCGGCCCAGAGAGCAGGTGCAGTGCCGCTGTCCCACAGAGACACCTGTGAAGGGGTCCATCTCCATCCTTGCTAGAAAATGTTAATTCGCTTGAATATTTATTATTTTATATAGAAAATAATTATAATAACCCTTTAAGTAATCATCTATATCAGTGGTCGACAAACTGCGGCTCGTGAGCCACATGCAGCTCATGAGCCGCGGTTTGCTGCTCTGTTGACTAATGAGTTTGCCGACCACTGATCTATATGAATAAAAGTCTAAATGACCGACCATACATCCGTCCGACCCTCCAACTGACCAACCAGCCGGTACATATGATGCGCACTGGCAATTTAAAAATAAATGTTGACTCGTGCATGGTGATACATATAAAGCACTCGCTGACACTGATTGCACGCGTGTTTCGATCTGTCATTGTCAATCGTGAATTTGGTTGACACTTCTCTTACAGAGAAAGGGCAAATAGCGATATTAAAGTATTCCTTCTAATTCATTTCCTTTCAACGTGCACAAATCCGTGCACCGGGCCGTTAGTCTAAGATATAATAACCTAGCATTTTCTTCCCATACCCTGCTCTGCAGACCTCAAGGATGGAGAGAGAGAGACTTGGGGAGGTGGAGACATGTAGAGAGCGTGAGAACGAGGCCAAATCTCAGGCAGCAGGAAGCTTGGCTGTGGGGCTGTTTCATTGGCATTAAGTAGAAGGTAACTGTGTTGAGGCAGCCAGGATGCACACTGAGGTCAGCACACTCTGGGGTGTCACCAGATGGGTCTGCCTGCCCCGCATCCCCTCCCCGAAACACACAATGCTGGGTCAGAGCCTCCACCACCACCCCCTCCTGCAGCCAGGTCAGAATTCCCCTCTGTCTGGAAACAGATCAAGGGAAGAGGTGAGGGGGTGGCCCCCAAAAAGTATGCATGTCCTGAACCCGTGCCTGTGAACGTGACTGCATTTGGAAAGAGGGTCTTTGCGGATGGAATGAAGGATCTCAAGACGAGAAGACCCTGGATTCGGGGTGTCTTTACACGAGGAAGGAGAGGGACCTTGCACTCAGACACATGGGCAAAAGGCTATGAGGAGGTAGAAGCAGCGACGGACCCGAGGGAGGTGTCTACAAGCCGATGTCTGTGGAGGGCCACGGAGAAGCTGGCCCTCCACAGACAGATGCAGGGACCCTCCCCAGGCCCCGTACAGACCCTCCCCAGACAGAGCCCCTGCAGAGCTTGACCCAGTTCAGCTGCCTGTGCTCCAGGTGGGGAGGACAGCGCCCCTTCCCGCTTGCCCGGGACCGCGAGGTCCATACCACTAACGCGCTGTCCCACCCGGTTCTATGTCCTGTGTTTCTCGCGTTGGATGAAGTAGCATAAGGGCTGCGTCCAGGTGAGTCAGGTGGGCTTGAGGTCTCCTCCCAGCTGCTGCGATGGCTGTTCCTCACGGTCTGGGAGACGCGGGTGCTGACCTGGGTGCTGCCCAGAGCTGGCTCTTCAGCATGGTTCCATGTGAGAGAGGCCAGCGACAGCCTGTCCCCGCCCCCTCCCCCAGTCCCTGCCACGATGGAATGTGTAAATACCTCTGGATGACAACAACGTGGAAATAAATGACCTCCATAGGGAAGGATTCTCTCTAAATTTGCCAGAGTAATTAAGACAAAATGGTCTGTAGAAAAGAGATAATGCAAGGCACCAACATTTTAAATCTTTTCACAATAAAACACAACTTTGCAAAAGATTTCAGACAATTTGTTGAAAAAAACGAAATGGAACACTAAAAATTTAGCTTTCAGAAAACTACCAGAGACACGGAGTTAACCCAGAAAGAAGGCCACGTTCCTGACGGAATCACCCGTCATTGAAATGCAAGCTGAGTCTGACAACGTCAGTGCAAAGAGAATGGTGCCCTCGAAGAGGCTGCTCACTGGGCTCTGTACTTGGGCTAAACGCCCCGCAGATGGCATACACACGGGGCGGCATCCATTACGGGACCCGGGGCCTCACTATGATGCACAGATGGGAGGAGCCCCCAAGCCCCTGCCCTTGCCTTCAGGGCACATGCCGTCACCCTACACAGGCAGGACCTGGGGGCAAGGCCTCAGGGTTCTGAAAGGGCCCCACACACCCGTCAAGGGTGCCAGTGTGACCAGGCCCCCGTGTGGAGTCGGCAGACAAGGCCCCCGCCTCCCCCTCCGCAGAGAAGCAGGCCCGTCTCCGCTGCAGGGACACTGAGCATGTACGTGAGGATCCTGCACTGGGAGGACCCGAAGCATCTGCCTGCGCGACCAGCGGCCGTCTCCGCCCAGGGAACTCCATCGCTGCGGGGAGAGCTCTGTTTAAATGAAATGCCCTTCAGCTTCCCTCCTTCGCGGCCGGCCTCCCCGCTCCTCTCAGGGCTGATACGTAAATCTTGTCCACCCAGGCTTCATCAGTGAAGGCCACTGGGCTCCTGAGACCCTGGGACCAATCATCCCCTTGCATTTAGGTTTCCCAGTTCAGAAACAGCCGTTCGCACTGTAATTTACGACCTACAGGAAAGAGCGGGGAGCAAAGAAACGTGGACAGTAAGACAATGTAGTCACGGGGAATTTGAAAATTAAGAACTTCATTATGTTACTTACTTAAAATATTTACTATTTTAAAGAATAAAAGTGTTCTCCTAACAGGACGGGGACCTGCTTGGTGAGACCACCAGCCCATTGAGCAGGAGCCCAAATCTGGCCCGTGGACCCTCGAGGCCAGACGTCCCTCTCCAGGAAGTTTGTCCCAAGCAGATCAGTAAGCAACTGTGCAAAACATGTTCAAACTACAGGGCACCAGCCTACACCCCAGGGTCACACGGCCGGTAGCATGGATGATGACCTGCAGGTTCAGTGGACACTACAGAAGCCACCGGTAAGAGGGACAGACATCCACGGAGCCCAGGGAGGACATGCAAGGCCACATCTATGCACCATCCCCTTGTGAGCATGTGTCGTGTGCACACGCATGCACGCCTGTTTGCTTAGAGAGATGTGGACAGTGGCTCCCCTGGGGAGAGAAATATGGGAATGGCTTTTGACTCCTCTTACCTCCCTACACTTCACTCTGTTTCATGGTTAAGTACATGAGGGTGTGTGATTATCTCTAAGACCAGAAAAAAGAAGTTTTTGCGCTTGAAAAAACACGCAAAGGCTACTCCCACTTTTCTGAACTCAGGCTGTACTGGGAGGTGCCACGTTGTAGACTGCAATGGTTCCTTTCATGTCAGCTTGTCTGGGCTGCAGGCCCGACACCCAGCCCAATGCCTATCTAGGTCACTGTGAAGGGGAACCTCAGAGGAGATTAGCATTCAGGTCAGTAGCTCTGAGTGAAGTAGGTGACACTCCTTACTCTGCGGGAGCCTCACCCAGTCCATTGAGGCCGTAAGAGAAGAAGCCCGAGGTAGCTGGGGAAGGGAAACCCTGCTTGCAGAGGGCCCTCAGATGCCAGCTGCACCCCCAGCCCAGCCAGGTCTCCAGCCTGGGCCTGCTCTGCAGGTTTTGGACTTGCCAGCCTCCACAATCACATGAGCCAATTCCTTGAAATCAATTGGTATCTATCTACCTATCCTCTGCCTATCTACCTATCTCTCATCTATCTTTCTGTTTCTCTATCATCTATCTACCTACCTATCATCTATCTTTCTATGTATCTGTCATCTATCTATCTGTCACCTATTCATCTACTTCTCTATCTATTTAACTATCTTTCCATCCACATACACACACCCTACTGGTCTGTCTCTCTGGAGTATCCCAAGTATAGCTGCTTTTAACTTTTTAAAATAACTTTGTTTTTAGAGCAGATCCAGGCTCACAGCGAAGCTGAATGGAAGGCACAGAGCTGTCCCTGCTCCCACACCTGCATACCCTCCACCCCACCAGCACCCCAGCAGAGTGGAGTTCTGCATTTGCTACCGTTGATGAACCCACACAGACACACCGTGTTCACCCACAGTACATCGTGTACATCGGCGTTCACCCTGTTGCCATGCTGTGGGTGTGGACAAACGTGTGACGGCGTGTGTCCATCATTATAGCATCACACAGACTTCTCACTGCCCGAGATTACTCCACGCTCCCCCACTCTCTTCCCTGGCAGAGAGCAGGTGTCACGGACTGGCCAGCAGGAAGGGCTCGCAGTGGGGTTACCGAAGAAAGGCAGGTGCCCACTTGAATTTGAGTTTTTCAGTATAAGTACGTCCCTAGCACATTTGGCCTCCTCTCATTTTATTGGCTGAATCTGCGACTCTGCCATGGAGATCACCCAACCCCAGGCTCCCACCTGGGTCCTCCGCTCCCGCACAGAAAACAGGGCCCCCGGCACCCTTCCAGAGCTGCAGAAAGCCTGTCCCTGCGGGTGCAGGGACTCCAAGCTCCCCTCACTAAATCCCATTGGTGGGTGTGCTAGTTGTGGCCGGTGGTGACAAAGGCTGTGACCAGCAGTCAGAGGGGGCGATGATTGGTAGGGGGACAGGGACATTACAGCCTGGCAGATGCTGTGTGCCTGAGTGTGTGCACGTGTGTGTGTGTTCAGAGGGCAGAAGACTAGTGAAGCTACTTCAGCGTGTGGACTCCATGAAATGGGTAATAAATGGGATCCTTTCTTAAGAAAAGGTCAGGGACCCACACTTTGCAGCTGATGGACCGCAGTCCACGCAGCAAATCTCCTTGAAAAGGTCGATGACCGCATCTGGGTCTCCTCATCCATTTTATTGGACTCCACATTGGTCTTCCCCGGGGGAACGGCGCACGTTCCCTGGAGCAGCCGCCCCGCCCTGGCTGTCAGAGGAGCGTGTTTAATGCCGCAGGTCAGACCCGCACACCGCACACCGCACACCGTTGCCTCGTCCATAACCTTCCGCTGCTCCCCTGCATCCGTCAGGCAGGGCCAGCCCAGCGTGCCGCCTCCTTGGCAGATAATAAGGTGATGGCAGCAAATTCCGGAACCAAAGGCCAAATCACTTCATTGCGAGGTTTTAAAAACCCCAATTTAAAGTTGCACGAACTTCCAGCTCAGCGAAACGGGCCGGCTGACTGCCCGTGCGCTCCCCGTGCCCATGACGGGCCGACCCCACTCATCACCCGGGGCTGTAGGGAGGAGCGAGGTGCCGCTGTGGGAAGGAGGAGCTGTGCTCCGTGTTCTCAAAGGCCCGGGTGGAGGTTGGTAGTCTGGGGACCAGGAGAAGGCAAGGAACCCTCCTTGGACTGAGGGTGGCTGGACGCTGTGTGTGCCTGCAGGGAAGTGTCCAGGGGTCCATGAGGGGACAGGAACTGCCCCCAGTGCTCAGGCCCCGAGTCCTGCACCTGGAGAGAGAACAGAATTCAGGCGACCAGGCCCAGCGTGACGGAAACACACGTGAAACACGCCTGCTTGCACAGCTCTGCCACCACCGTGCAGACGGGATCTGCGGGTCAGGAGGCAGGCCGTCATGGGGGCTGGCGTTCGGAGCTGGACGGCTCACGCATGGAGCGAATGGCTCATCGTAGGGATGCCGGGCGGGGCTGCTGAGCCCGGGGGTCCTTGCAACGCGCCCCGGTGTCCCGCCGAGGGAGCAGCGCGCTGTGCTGGCGCTCAGGGCGGCTGTCAGCAGGGCCATTTTCTCATAAGCTCTGCTGATGGCCTCCCATTATTGCTTTCCAGAGGGAAGATTTAGGACAGCAGAAAACGCCATGAAAAAGGGTATTAGGCTTAGATTGACCATAACAATATTGTGATAAGAACGGAGCTATCAAGTTTATACCGTATCATTAAGTACACATTCCTCCCTGTGCTACTCAATAGACCAGCAAAGCAAGCGCGCACCGGAGCCCGTAATCTCGGGGAGCAATAAACCTAGTGTTTTGCATAAATAGATTGCACAAACTCTGTTTATTGTGATTCCGTGTCCACGGGATGGAAGAGTGTCAGCAGAGAATTCCTCCTTCTGGGGCCGTGTCAACGACAGAGAAATAACTCACGTCCGTTTAAGCCCGCGCAGGTGCGACGGGTGCAGAGGGTGGCAGTGAAGTGGAATTTTTAAAAAATATTTTTTATTGATTTCAGAGAGGAAGGGAGAGGGAGAGAGAGGTGGAAACATCAATGATGAGAGAGAATCCCGCAAGCCCCACGCTGGGGATGGAGCCCACCACCCGGGCGTGCGCCCTGACTGGGAACCGAACCGTGACCTCCTGGTTCATGGGTCCATGCTCAGCCGCTGAGCCACGCCAGCTGGGCAGTCCAGTGGACTCTTACTGCCGTAATCGCCGGGATGCAACCTCTGTGCTCAACTGCATGTCGAGGTTCCTGGTCATACTTTCCAACCCGCCCCGCAGACTGGATTGGGAGTGTAACACCCTGACCAGCAGGCCTCGCCGCTCCGTCTGAAGATGCAGACGCCGCTGGTGTGGATGCCTCAAACCCAGATGCAGAGCAAGAAGGAGCCAGGCCTGAGCCTTTTGTCCTCTGACCTAAGCAGCCGCTTCTGCAAGCCACCCCGGCAGCCTCCTGAGGTCAGACCTGCGGCCGGGCCCAGGCTGGCAGCCCAGCCACGTGCCGAGGTGTCTCATGTCCCCTCCGGTACCCGTGGCTGCAGGCCCAGCACCTGCAGGCCCCTCCCTGTTTAACAGCATCTGGAAACACAGGAGCGTGCGGGGACTGCTGTACCAGAATCACCTGGTGGCTTGAAGCGGCACACACCATTCTGCTCCGGTTCTGGAGGGCGGACGCCCTCAGTGCTGGCTGCTGGCAGGGCTGCTTCTTTCTGGAAGCTTCAGGGGAAAGCCGTTTTCCTTGCTATTTACAGCTTCCAGAGGCCGCCTGCGGACGTGGCCCTTCCTCACGCTACTCGACCTCTGCTCGTCATCAGACTCTTTTCTTTTTTTTTTTCCTTTTTTCAGACTCTTTTCTGTTATCAGACGCTGTCCATCATCAGACTCTGTCCATCATCAGACTCGGTCCATCATCAGACTCTGTCCCATCATCAGACTCTGTCCCATCATCAGACTCTGTCCGTCATCAGACTCTGTCCCATCATCAGACTCTGTCCGTCATCAGACTCTGTCCCATCATCAGATTCGGTCCGTCATCAGACTCGGTCCGTCATCAGACTCGGTCCGTCATCAGACTCGGTCCGTCATCAGACTCGGTCCGTCATCAGACTCGGTCCCATCATCAGACTCGGTCCCATCATCAGACTCTGTCCATCATCAGACTCTGTCCATCATCAGACTCTGTCCCATCATCAGACTCTGTCCGTCATCAGACTCTGTCCCGTCATCAGACTCTGTCCCGTCATCAGACTCTGTCCGTCATCAGACTCTGTCCGTCATCAGACTCTGTCCCATCATCAGACTCGGTCCCATCATCAGACTCGGTCCCATCATCAGACTCGGTCCCATCATCAGACTCGGTCCCATCATCAGACTCGGTCCCATCAGACTCGGTCCGTCATCAGACTCGGTCCGTCATCAGACTCTGTCCGTCATCAGACTCTGTCCCGTCATCAGACTCTGTCCCGTCATCAGACTCTGTCCCGTCATCAGACTCTGTCCCGTCAACAGACTCCATCTGTCATCAGACTCTGTCCGTCATCAGACTCTGTCCCATCATCAGACTCTGTCCCATCATCAGACTCTGTCCGTCATCAGACTCGGTCCCATCATCAGACTCAGTCCGTCATCAGACTCTGTCCCATCATCAGACTCTGTCCGTCATCAGACTCTGTCCGTCATCAGACTCTGTCGCGTCATCAGACTCTGTCCGTCATCAGACTCGGTCCGTCATCAGACTCGGTCCATCATCAGACTCGGTCCATCATCAGACTCTGTCCATCATCAGACTCTGTCCCATCATCAGACTCTGTCCCATCATCAGACTCTGTCCATCATCAGACTCTGTCCCATCATCAGACTCGGTCCGTCATCAGACTCGATCCGTCATCAGACTCTGTCCGTCATCAGACTCGGTCCCATCCTCAGACTCGGTCCATCATCAGACTCTGTCCATCATCAGACTCTGTCCATCATCAGACTCTGTCCCAGCATCAGACTCTGTCCATCATCAGACTCTGTCCCATCATCAGACTCGGTCCGTCATCAGACTCGGTCCGTCATCAGACTCTGTCCGTCATCAGACTCTGTCCCATCATCAGACTCTGTCCCGTCATCAGACTCTATCCATCATCAGACTCGGTCCGTCATCAGACTCGGTCCGTCATCAGACTCGGTCCCATCCTCAGACTCGGTCCATCATCAGACTCTGTCCGTCATCAGACTCTGTCCGTCATCAGACTCTGTCCCATCATCAGACTCTGTCCGTCATCAGACTCTGTCCGTCATCAGACTCTGTCCCATCATCAGACTCTGTCCCGTCATCAGACTCAGTCCATCATCAGACTCTGTCCCATCATCAGACTCGGTCCGTCATCAGACTCGGTCCGTCATCAGACTCGGTCCCATCCTCAGACTCGGTCCGTCATCAGACTCTGTCCGTCATCAGACTCTGTCCGTCATCAGACTCTGTCCCATCATCAGACTCTGTCCATCATCAGACTCTGTCCCGTCATCAGACTCTGTCCGTCATCAGACTCTGTCCGTCATCAGACTCTGTCCGTCATCAGACTCGGTCCATCATCAGACTCGGTCCATCATCAGACTCTGACCATCATCAGACTCTGTCCATCATCAGACTCTGTCCATCATCAGACTCTGTCCCATCATCAGACTCTGTCCATCATCAGACTCGGTCCCATCATCAGACTCGGTCCGTCATCAGACTCGGTCCGTCATCAGACTCTGTCCGTCATCAGACTCGGTCCCATCATCAGACTCGGTCCATCATCAGACTCTGTCCATCATCAGACTCTGTCCCATCATCAGACTCTGTCCGTCATCATACTCGGTCCGTCATCAGACTCTGTCCCATCATCAGACTCTGTCCATCATCAGACTCTGTCCATCATCAGACTCTGTCCGTCATCAGACTCTGTCCGTCATCAGACTCTGTCCGTCATCAGACTCTGTCCCATCATCAGACTCGGTCCCATCATCAGACTCGGTCCCATCATCAGACTCGGTCCCATCATCAGACTCGGTCCGTCATCAGACTCTGTCCGTCATCAGACTCTGTCCGTCATCAGACTCGGTCCCATCCTCAGACTCGGTCCATCATCAGACTCTGTCCGTCATCAGACTCTGTCCGTCATCAGACTCTGTCCCATCATCAGACTCTGTCCGTCATCAGACTCTGTCCGTCATCAGACTCGGTCCATCATCAGACTCGGTCCATCATCAGACTCTGTCCCATCATCAGACTGTCCCATCATCAGACTCTGTCCGTCATCAGACTCTGTCCCATCATCAGACTCTGTCCGTCATCAGACTCTGTCCCATCATCAGACTCTGTCCATCATCAGACTCTGTCCCGTCATCAGACTCTGTCCGTCATCAGACTCTGTCCGTCATCAGACTCTGTCCCATCATCAGACTCGGTCCATCATCAGACTCGGTCCATCATCAGACTCTGTCCATCATCAGACTCGGTCCATCATCAGACTCTGTCCCATCATCAGACTCTGTCCATCATCAGACTCTGTCCATCATCAGACTCGGTCCCATCATCAGACTCGGTCCGTCATCAGACTCGGTCCATCATCAGACTCGGTCCGTCATCAGACTCTGTCCGTCATCAGACTCGGTCCCATCATCAGACTCGGTCCATCATCAGACTCTGTCCATCATCAGACTCTGTCCCATCATCAGACTCTGTCCCATCATCAGACTCTGTCCGTCATCAGACTCTGTCCGTCATCAGACTCTGTCCCATCATCAGACTCGGTCCATCATCAGACTCTGACCATCATCAGACTCTGTCCATCATCAGACTCTGTCCATCATCAGACTCTGTCCCATCATCAGACTCTGTCCGTCATCAGACTCTGTCCCTCATCAGACTCGGTCCGTCATCAGACTCGGTCCGTCATCAGACTCGGTCCGTCATCAGACTCTGTCCCATCATCAGACTCTGTCCGTCATCAGACTCTGTCCGTCATCAGACTCTGTCCGTCATCAGACTCTGTCCCTCATCAGACTCGGTCCCTCATCAGACTCGGTCCGTCATCAGACTCTGTCCATCATCAGACTCTGTCCCGTCATCAGACTCTGTCCATCATTAGACTCTGTCCGTCATCAGACTCTGTCCCTCATCAGACTCTGTCCCTCATCAGACTCGGTCCGTCATCAGACTCTGTCCATCATCAGACTCGGTCCATCATCAGACTCTGTCCATCATCAGACTCTGTCCCATCATCAGACTCTGTCCATCATCAGACTCTGTCCCATCATCAGACTCGGTCCGTCATCAGACTCGGTCCGTCATCAGACTCGGTCCGTCATCAGACTCGGTCCCATCATCAGACTCGGTCCATCATCAGACTCTGTCCATCATCAGACTCTGTCCCATCATCAGACTCTGTCCGTCATCAGACTCTGTCCGTCATCAGACTCTGTCCCGTCATCAGACTCTGTACGTCATCAGACTCTGTCCGTCATTAGACTCGGTCACATCATCAGACTCGGTCCCATCATCAGACTCGGTCCCATCATCAGACTCGGTCCCATCATCAGACTCGGTCCCATCATCAGACTCTGTCCGTCATCAGACTCTGTCCGTCATCAGACTCTGTCCCATCATCAGACTCTGTCCCATCATCAGACTCTGTCCGTCATCAGACTCTGTCCCTCATCAGACTCTATCTGTCATCAGACTCTATCTGTCATCAGACTCTGCTCCCCGCCCCCGCCTTCCCCTTATAAGGACCCTTATGATTACACTGCACACACCCAGATAACCCAGGGCAATCTCCTCCTCAAAAAGCCCTTAATTTCATCACACCTGTGCAGTCCTTTGCTGGTGAAGGTCACAGAGTCACAGTTTGGGGGCCAAGATGTGGACGTGCTTGGGAGCATTGTTGTGTCTATCACTAGGAATGCTGGGTTTCTCTGTAATCCTGCAACACAGGATGGCTGGCAACGGTCTTGCATGTTTATGAAATCACATCCTTTTAGTCTAAATATATTGGCTCAGAGTGCAGAACGAAGCCTGTTGTAGAGAAGGGAAACTGAAGAATGTCCTCACCGAGGCCAGCCTGTCCTGGCAGGACCTGGGCAGAGCCCAAGGCCGGGAGCCCCGTGGAGAGAGCCCCGCACAGGCTGCTGTACTCTTCACAGAGATCCCACGAACGTTCATGGGGACATGGCCCCGAAGCCCCCTCCGCTCTCTGAAAACTTCATTTCATTCTGTAATCACGGACCGAGCCCTTAGCATCTGAGCACAGCTGCTGCAGAGGGGACCGGCCGGTGTGCGGGACGACCGAGATGGTGAGGTCCATGACCCTGTCAGGCTACCAGGCGCTGATCAGCCATGAAGCTGCTGGTTTCTGCTCACCTCTGAGAACCCCCCTCCCTATCCCGGAGCCTCCCATGTCAGCTGACACCAGACCAGCCAATGTTTTCCTCGGTGCCTGCCCACTGCCCTGTTCTCTCACTGGCTGGGAAGTAATTTCATGATAAACCCACAATCCGAACTCGTGGCAAGTCGACGAGACGAGTGGAGGTAGAGATTATAGAATATAAGCCCAACCCAGGGAGAGAGTTCACATTTGCCAAGGACACGCAGTCTTAGGTCAATCAAGAAAGTCAGGAACCCTCATTGGTTTCTACGGCTGGAAAAGGCCCTCCCTCCAGGAGTTCTGTCCAGGGACCCCCGTTCCTGCTGCACCCTGGCCATCACATGGGCCGCCGGGCCACCAGAGAGGCCGGGGGAGCCGGGGCGACCCTCTCGAGCAGGCTCCATTCCTGCGGGGGAGACCAGACAAACCACAGTCGTATTGTCAGCACTACCACAGGCCTTGGACGCGCTTATTATGCCTTTAACCCAGAAATGTTTCGGAAATAACGCAGAAGAGAGAAAACAGTCCAGGCTGGGTTAAAATGCTAGCTTGCATAGATGCATGGACAGCTGCTGCCTATAAAACCCATCCAAATAGTAGCCCAGGGATAAAAATAACAGGTTCACAAGGACAGAATCAAAGTATTTAAGTCGACAGCAGCAAAATGTAGGAAAGTAGAGAGCAGATGGATTCTTCTGCTTCTGGCTATGGACTGAGAGCTCCCATAGGGTCAACCCTCCCAGAGATGACAATTAAAAACTCCAGACAACTATTATTAGTCTAGAGGCCACGGGGAGCTACTGAGGAGGCGGGCCCTGGCGGGAGGAGACCTGGGAGGAATGGACCAGCGGAGGTGCGTCCCCGCCCCTGACCTGGGTCTGAAAGCAGGCCATGCCTGAGCCCCTCCAGGCAGCCTCACTTCCATAGTGTAAGGAACCGGAGAGAGGACTGGAAACGCCAGCCCCTGGAGAATGAAGGGGAAATGCTGTGAGGAGAGAGCAGAGCGGGATGGGGCGCGGACTCCGGGCACAAAGGACCCAGACCCTGGCTGTCAGGGCAGCGCACAGGCACCAGGCAGCCCTGCTGGGGCGGGAGGACTGCCCTGGACTCAGCTGCACCCCCTGCAGAGGCGGTCTGCAGTCTGAGCTGAGCCGCCTGTACCTGCTGCTTAGCAGAGGACAGACGTGCTCTCCGGAGGCCGCAGCAGAATCCCGTCTCCGCAACGCCCACTCATGAGGCGCAGGGTACGACTCCAAGTCACCAGGCTCATCCATGGGCCGGCGCCCGGCAGAGCGCCACCTGCCATGGGGCGAACCCCGCTGGAAGTGAAAGGATAGACAGACAGCTCCACGATATGTTTGGAGAGTTTAACATCCTTCCCTCGCCAACTACCAGGACAGAGAGACAAAGGAGAAAAGCTCCAGAATACTCTTTACTGCGCCCAAAGCCTGCGTAATGCATATTCCCTCCAAGTCCACGCGGCACCTCCACCGAGCTACACCACACGTAGGCCAATAAAATGAGGCTCGTTAAATATAAAAGGGTTAAATGATAGAAAGTATGTTCTCTGACCAATGTGGAATTAATTTAGAAATTAATTATATTAATTTATTATGTCATTAATGAATTATATTAGTACTTATGTTAATTATAGTCGATCTTTATGACATCTCAAAAAACGGTGACTGAAAATTAAAGCATACTTATGTATTATTAATTTTACACTATTAATTAATATGCTATATTAATTATAATCATTCATTATATGATATCTCAAAAATATTAATGCGTGAACATTAAACAACATACTTCTAAGTAATCCATGACTCATAGAAGAGTACACAAGGGAAATTTAGAAAATATTCAAATTGAACGATAATAAAAATACAAAATGTGACTTTGGGGATGTGCTTAGAGAGAAATTTACAAGCTTATGTTGTGCTTAGAGAGAGATTTATAACTTTAAATGTTACATTAACAAAAAAAAAAAAGACAGCTGAAACATTAATGAACTAGTGGATAACTCCAAAACATAGTAAAAGAAGAGCAAAGTAAACCTAAATTAAGTGGAAGGAACGGCAGAATAAAGATAGCACAGACATCAATGAGATGAGAAAACAAACAGATCACACGATCGGCCAACCCTGGCTGTGCCGTTCAAGAAAACGAGGGGAAGAAGACAAACTCCCGACGTCGGGAATAAAGGCCGGAGTGTGGCTCCAAACCCACAGACGTTCAGCAGAAAGCAAGCGAGTGCCGGACAAATGGGACAACGTAGGTGACGTGAACAAGGTCCTTGAGAATGACACAAATCTGCCAGGAGAGAAGAGAGAAATTCTGAATACCCTATACCTGTTGAAGAAGAGAATACTGAACACCACTCTTCCAGAAACTTACACAGACTCCTTCAGAAAGGAAAGGAGGAGGGAACGTTTGCCAGCTCCTTAGAAGTCCAGCATCAGTGTAATACAGTGGCCTAAAAACGTGTTGCAATACAAGAGAACTAGAGCAAAAGGTACCTCGTGAACAAAGAGGCCAATTTCCTTAACAAAACGTTAGCAAATACAATCCAGCAATCTATAAAGAAAGTACCATGAACATGTGAGATTTCTCTCAGGAATTCAAGGTTGGCTTAACACTTGAAAAGCCTAAATATGTTGCGGTATTAACAGAATAAAAGAAAATCATATAATTCTTTCAATAGGTACAAAAAGCATTTGACCATTTGACAAAATCCAACAACTGCTTGTGATTATTTTTAATCCCAGGAAAACTAGGATTAAAAAGGGACATCTTTAGTCTGCTAAAGGGATCTACAGAAAACCTAAAGCCATACTGAATGTCCAAAGACTGAGTGCTCTCGCCCTAATGCTGGGCATGACGCAAGGAAGTCTACTCTCGTTGCTTATGCTCCATATTGCACCGGAAGTCCTGGCAACAAATAATAAGCAAGAAAAAAAAACCAAGCACATGGGACAGAGGTCAGAAAAGAAGAAGTGAAACTACCTATTTGTACCTAACCCTACTGTTTACTAGAAGATCCTAGGGAGTTTATGACACAATTACAACTAATCAGTGAATTAGCAAGGTCACAGAACACATGTCTAAAATATAACAATAGGCCCTAGCTGGTTTGCTCAGTGGTTAGAGTGTTGACCTACAGACCAAGAGGTCACAGGTTTGATTCCCGGTCAGGGGCATGTACCTCAGTTGCAGGCTCCATACCCCGCCCTGGTTGGGCCAAGTGTGTGAGGCAACCAATCAATGTGTCTCTCTCACATCAGTGTTTCTCTCTCCTCACTGTCTCTAAAAAAGAAAGGAAGGAAGGAAGGAAGGAAGGAAGGAAGGAAGGGAGGGAGGGAGGGAGGGAGGGAGGGAGGGAGGGAGGAAGGAAGGAAGGAAGAAATGCCCTCAGGTGAGGATTTAAAAATAAATAAATAAAATATTAAAATAGGTTGTAATTTTATATACTAGCAAAAACCAATTGGAAAATGAAATTTTAAAAATTCCTTTTGCAATAGTATCAAAAACAAGACAGTACTAATAAAGTCAGTAAGTGCATTCAACACCTGCTCACCAGACACCATAAACTATTACTGAGAGAGGTTAAGCGGTAAGCAAATTATATTGAACACTCAATACCATTAAGATATCAGTTCCCCCCAACTGGAACAAAATCCCAATCAAAAGCACAGCTGGCTTTTATGTAAAAATTCACAAGCTGGTTCTAAAATGTGTATGGAAATGACAGGTTTCTAAAAATGCCAAAGCAATTTTGGAAACGCAGAACCAAGTTGGAGGGTTGAATGGCCTGACTTCAGGACACACCATGAATCAAGGCGGCGTCAAGTGCCCACAAATAAATCAGCGGCAGCCAGCAGAGGGCAAGAGGAATTCAACACGGGTGCAGAGCAAGCTGACGCGAAAGGAACCATCTTTACAGCAAACGCTGTTGGAACGACTGGATATTCACACGAGAATAAAGCCCTCCGCCCTCACCGCAGCTGTACATGAAAATTAATTCAGAATGGATCACAGGCCCAAACATAAAAGCTTAAGGAATATAGCTTCTGGGAGAAAATACAGAAGAATACCTTGGAAACGTGGGGATGTGTCCGTCCAGACAATCAGCCAACAGAGGCAGCACCTGCCTCTTCTGAAGATTCCGGCCCTGTAGGGTTGGACCTCAGAACTCCACTAGAAGGACCCAAGGAAAAGTTTTCCCAAATGAGGATTCTGAGTGCCCCCCAAAATCCTGCCTGGCTTCAGCCCCAAGGCCTAGAATGGACACAGTGATCAATAGCCCTTTCTTTCTGATTCTAGGAAGATGATTCTTAATCGTCCTATTGAACCCTCAGCCCCCCCAGCCACCCAGGGCCGGCCCGAGGTGCAGGCAAGCCTCGGATGTCAGCTGCCCAGCTGCCCAGGGCCAGCACGAGGCGCAGGTAACCAGGGCCAGCTAAGGCTTGCGCTGCCGGCAGTGGCAGCAGCAGAGGTGTGATGGGGTGTCGCCCTCCCCTGATCGCTGGGTCACCTCCCGCCCCTGAGGGCTCCCAGACTCTGAGAGGGGGCAGGCCGGGCTGAGGAACCCCCCTCCGGTGCATGAATTTTCATGCACTGAGCCTCTAGTATATATATAATTTTTTCCAGAGAGGAAGGGAGAAGGAGAGAGAAACAGAAACATTAATAATGAGAGAAAACCATTGATTGGCTGCTTTCTGCACACCCCTTACTGGGGATGGAGCCCACAACCCAGGCCTGTGCCCTGACCAGGAATAGAACTGTGACCTCCTGGTTCATAGGTTGATGTGCAACCACGGAGCCACGCCAGCCGGGGAAAGTGGTTCCAGGTTAGGTGCAGTACTCGCTTACTAGGAGCATGGTTAGAGGTTACTATTATGTCCAAAACAGCAGGTATGTTGGTTGGCACTAATGTCTTCTTCAAGACCAATGCATGCTGCAAACGCCCTTCAATGAGACGCTGCAGCTGTGTGCGCTCAGTGAGTAACGGAGCAGGTCCCTGCACAGGAATACCCAGAAATGGCCTCAGCCAGTGTGTGGGGCCCACTGCTGGCTGCTCTCCAACCCCTGGGGACATGCCTCTGACCCCTCCCCTGGGGAGGGGGTCCTCAATGAGGCTCAGTGGGCCCTTCCACGGCCCTTGTCTGGTGACTTCCAGCTGGGACACCTGGGGAGGAAAGGGGCACCATGGGGTACAGGAAGCTGCCCATTGTCTTCATTAGCAGAGAGGTGTGGACAAGGAACCCAGAAGGCTGGTGACCCTTGAGCCCTGACAACGGTCAGAGCTATGCATCCACTGTTTAGTCTAGACAATGGTAGCTGAAGCAACTTCCCTACCTTATAGTCATGTAAGTCTTTACTGATAAGATAGTCTGTCTTTTACTGGAAATTGCCTGCCTAAGGGTTATAGGTGTATCCCACATTGAATAAAAGGATGGCAAGGCCTGAGCCCAAACTGGAGTCCTTCCTCTTGCATTGGGCTCCCGCCTGGCCCCCAATTTCCAAATTATTATTCCTCGTCTCTTTCATTTGCACGTGGCCTCTCTTCCAGAGCCCGAACCCTGAACCACGCGGAACATGGGTCTTCACAGTGGGGCAGCGGGAGTGAAGACTGTGCAGAGGCGAGTCTTCCACACCCAACAGGGCAGGCACAGGGCCGCCAGTCCCCACAGCAGGACAGCCCTGCGCGCATTGCCGACAGAAACCAGCACCCTCCTTCTGCACGTTCAGCTGCTCAAGCCCATTCGGTCCCACTTCCGCCCAGGGCTTTCTGGCAAATCGGTTGTAAGCCTTATGCTGTAAAGGACACTATGCAGAATTTCAGAGAGGAAAACGTTCTGACTTTAGGAAAGGGGAGAGGTATCTAGAAAGACATATTTAAAGGGTTGCGAACTGCCGGTGATACAGTGGGGCCAGTGGGAGAACTAGGCCCTCCCCATTCCCAGCCCGCACACCTCAGAGGGTCTCCGGCTCCCAGGGATGGAGACATCCCAGCAGGCCGTCCGCCTGGTCACGGTGATTGTTTTAAGGATCAGCAAATCCTGGCCAAGGAGCCTCAAGTCCATGGTCCTTCCAGGTGCATGAGAACAAGGGAGGGGAAGTGGCCAGACCCTGGGCCCTCTCTGCCCTGTGGAGGGGCTGAGAAAGGAGGCTCGCCAAGGAGCAGAGCAAGAGGGGAACCAAGAGCCCTGACCGGGTTGTCACTGCAGCCTGGGTGCCTCAGCCAAGCCCGGATGCATGAGCCCGGATGCTTCTTTTATTGCTTGGGCTGGTGTGAACCAGGCCACCTGTCACCTGAAACAGGCGGTGTCCCAGCTGAGGTAGAGAAGCCGCCTGCACCATGAGGAGGGACGGCCCGGCTCAGGTTTGTGCGATGATGGTTTTCAGCATAGATTCCAGTCATAAATGGAGCTCGGTTCCCAGCATCCCTGGGCCCTGTCCTGCCTCACGTCCCCGTCCGCCGCCCATGATGCTCGAGTGAGTCATGACGCACACACCTGCTGGGTCCCAGAATGAGCTCAGGGTGTTTGCTGTCTCACCAAGGCAACTGGACACAGCACATTCCGTTTCCGTCTGTGGCTGGAGGCCAACGCCGGTGATGGAGCCTGCGATGCCCCCACAGCTGAGCCACGTCCCATCGGCCTGGCTCAGACGGAGACCTGGCGGCCTGCCCTCCTCACCCCAGGGAGGACGGAGGACGTGTGTGACGGAGACGGGCTTCCTGTTCTGGTTGGACATCCCAGGCCGGGCGTCCAGGAGCCTCCGTGCTGTGCAGCAGGTCAGGCTGAGCGCTCCAGCTGTCCCAGAAGAGGAAGCCAGGCCCTGGCCCGGTGCCCGGAAGCCTCCCACCTGCAGGGCATCGAGCTGACAGCCTGGGATAACCACACATGACAGCGAGACATCCTTCTTCCAGCTCCAAAGGCGCCCTCGGACACGACCACGCACTCACGACCACGTGCTCACGTCCATGCGCTCTGTGCCGCCCGAAGCCCTGCTCGCCAGGCGCCCAATGTCACTTCAGAAGCGAGATGAAGGCAGAGGGAGCCACCCCGCTAATCACCACTCGCGGAGGGCACGTCCTGGGTGGGCGGCCCTGCCAGAGCCCAGGCTGCCAGATGGCAGGCTTGCTGGGTGGTCCTGTCCTGTCCCTCTCACAGCCAGAGCTGCTGAGCGGTCAGGCAGCCCAGGCCTGCGGCCTGCTCCCGGCTGAGCGCCCGGCCTGGGCTTCGGCACCACCTGCCAAGTTCCCTCTGCTTTGTTCTCCCCTCACCCCCAGCCAGCCCTCCCAGCTGGCAGCGCCGCCAGGAACACGGGCACAGGCTGGGAAGGTGGCCGCCTTGGTCTCAGCCTCAGCATCGGAGCCCAGCCGGTACCCCCCGGGGCAGAGCTGGAGGGCTGACAGCCTGGCTGGCTGAGCCCCGGCCAGGCAGCTGGTGGAGAAGGAGGCAGGCAGCGCCCCCTGCGGGACATTTGCTGGCTTTTTGTCTTCCCTGCCCTTCGCGTGTTAATTTACCAAGCTGTCCTGTGCGGAGCGGCATTCCTTTTTAATGAAGTGAAATTAGGAGCGTCTCTGAATGTAAATTAGATTGTTTTCCAAAGCGATCAATTTCTCCCCATGCCCAGAGCTCCCCACCCAGCCCAGCCACCCTCCCCTCTGCCCTGGACGTCCCTGCGTCACCCGAGCCCCCGCGAGTCCATTCTCCACCGGGCAGCTGGGCAATGTTTTTAAACCTGACACATAATCACGTCTCCACTGCGTCAACGCTCCTGCATGCCTGTCTGCGTTACACCTGGCTCTCTGCTTCAGAGGAGCTCCCCAGCCTCCTGCTCCCTTCACCCCTCCCGACGCCCTGGCCCGGGAGCTCCAGGCCTCCCTCGCCGCTGCCCCCTCTGCCCGATCCCCCCTTGCCTCTGGGGTTCCTGCTTATCCGTCAGCCACTGGCTCCAAGCCACTTCTCCAGGGCCCTCTGACGGACATCGCCAGGCCCCTCCTGCGCCCTGAGGCCACTGCACCGCCCTGCGGCTCTCCGTGCCCTTGTACTTAAGTGGTTAACTACGTGCTAGCTGAGCAACATCTTCCCTTCCAGGAGGCATCATCCCCGTGGCTGCAATGCCCGGCTTGTCCTCCGCTGGCATGCCACGCTCGGCGCGCCCTTCTTCAGTTAATGAGCGCGACACGCGAAGGGAGTTAGCGTGGACCAGCAAAGTCCGAGCGCTCAGGCGACGAAGGATTTCCCTAAACTCACCCGAACCCCCAGGACTTCAGACAAGCGTGTGGCCACACCGGCACAGACAGGCAACGTGCATCTAACATGTAGGCGGGGGAGACAGCACCGGACCCCGGATTAAGATGACTTCCTGACAAAGGACCCGCTCCCGCCTCCGAGCAGCGACGGGCGCGGGAAGCCGCAGGGTCGCGGCCACACGCAAAGGAAGGGTTTGCTCTGTGCACTTGGACCTCAAAACACGAAGGAGGTTCAGAGGGTCGAATGGTGGCCCCAAGAAAACGGCCCGTGTCCGAACCCCAGGGTCTTAGCAGATGGAAATAACGCAGGACCTCGGGATCACATCATCCTGGGGTTCGGGTGGCCCTCCATCCCATGACAAGTGTCCTTGTAAGGGACAGAGAAGACACGACCCAGGGAGGAAGGCCGCGTGAGGATGGTGCAGAGACTGGAGGGATGCGGCTTCGAACCAGGGAGGCACTGAGGGTGCCCTGCAGCCACCAGGAGCCGCCGGAGGGGAAGGCCGCCCCTGAGCCTGTGGAGGGCGCTGCGGCTGCTAACGCCCGGCTAGGACCCGGGCCACCAGAACTGAAGAGGGTGCACTGCCCAGAGCCACCCGGTGCAGCCACTGGACGCAGCGGCCCCTGAAGCAGGGATAGGAGGTTAGCTCCTAGATTCGGTTTCTGGGCGAATACTCCAACCACGGCTTCCAAATGATTATTCGGGAACGGTTCCCTTGGGGCCGATGGATTTTGTTATCAAGGAGAACAGTGGTCAGCAAACTCATTAGTCCACAGAGCCAAATAGCAACAGGACGACGACTGAAATTTCTTTTGAGAGCCAAATTTCTTAAACTTAAACTTCTTCTAACGCCACTTCTTCAAAATAGACATGCCCAGGCCGTGGTATTTTGTGGAAGAGCCACACTCAAGGGGCCAAAGAGCCGCCTGTGGCTCGCGAGCCGCCGTTTGCCGACCACTGGACTAAAAGATGCGGTTCCGAGGCTCCGGGCGGACCTCCCTCTCAGGGAGCTGACTGAGTTACACGCACTGTGCCACGGAAGCGAAAGCTCGGGACTTAGAGAAAATAGGCACGCGTGGACGTCCTTTTCCCGGCCACTGAAGCGAAGGCAGAGAGGACCTGGGAGCCCGGAAGGACAGGAAACGATGGTTTAGGTAAAGAGCGGGGCTGGGGGCCTCGTGGCCGGAGGACTCTGTCTTTGAGATGCTTCTCGGACACCCTCTGAAGAAGAGCGATGCCCCCCCTTCCCCCCCCAGAAGAGCGAGGAGCCACGGGGAGATTCTTCTCCATGAAAAAGGGGGTGCATTTTCGTTTCAGGAAAAAGAGGTCAAGTCAATGGCTCACAGACTCCACACGTGCACCCTAGAGGCGGCCAGCGAAGGGGGCAGACACACAGGTGAGCCCGTCACCACGAAGCCAGGGCCAGCCTGGCCCACGTGGCGCCAGGGGCACCCGGGGTATCCGACATGCAGCTGGGAAAGCCGCTGCCCGGAGTCCACGCCTGCCTCTCAGCGGCCGGTGTAGCTACAGAGACCCGGCTCCCTGGGCCTCCCAGGGCCTGGCAAACGGAACGGAAGCAGCTGGAGCCTGAGCTCACTCGCACTCTTCCCCCCATGAAAACATGCATCTTTCAAACGATAGTCCACAGTATCCATCAAAATGAAGCCAATGGACTTCAAAGCAATGCACTCGGGTCCAAACCGCTCTCAGGTTTAGTCTCCGAGCAAGAATTCCAAGACAAAACATTTACCCTCGATCTGGTTCTGGGGCTCGAGGAGTGGCCGCGCTTTCTGTGGCCGGTGGGGAGAGCATGGCGAGGTTTCCGTTCAAGGACCACTCACATCAGGAAAGCGGCCAGCCTCCCCCAAGAATGCGAGCGGATGCCTCTGGCTAGCGCACGGGCAGTCGGTTTTCCTGAAAAGAACTCTTGCTCCCCGGGGTCGGCGGTGGGATGCTGCCCTGGCACCACTCACCCATCCTATCAGCCGCTTTCAAAACTATGGATCCCACTGCATTTGCATTTGAAAGTTCAACCCCCTGGCAGACCCCTGCGGGTAGACCCCTCCCCTGGAATTCTGCGTTCCTGGCTTCAGTGCTCCCTCCGGAGGCTCATGCAGCAGTAGGCTTGCCTCTCCTCCACGGGCCAGCAGGATTTTCTGCACGATACGAGTGGCGAGCTCTTGAGGAGAAAAGCCGTGCTTCCTTTGAAAACGCACTGTGGTCCCCAAAAGCCGACTTTGAAAGAACAAGGTCACATGTGCAGGATAATTAGTCTGGAGTCTAGACAATGCCACCGGTGTGTCAACAAATGGGTCAAACTGATGCACCCAGACGTAACTGGTTTCCTAAAAACTGGTCTATTTTAGTCCATTGTTGGAAAAAAACAACAACACTAAACTCTTTGCCAGCTGCTTTCAAAAAGGTGCAACGGATTATTTTTGAGCTGGTAGAAAATCTTCAGATTTGGAGGGTGACTGGAAGTTGGGGAGCAGTGAAAAGTCGTGAGCCCGGCTGGCGTGGCTCAGTGGTTGAGCGTCAACCTATGAACCAGGAGGTCACGGTTCGATTCCTGGTCAGGGCACAGGCCCGGATTGTGGGCTTGATCCTGCAGGAGGCACCCGATCGATGTTTCTCTCGCATCGATGTTTCTCTCTCTCTCCATCTCCCTTCCTCTCTCTATAAACACGAGGCCCCCAGCCCAGCTCTTTACCCGAATCAACATGTCCTGTCCTCCCTGCTTTGGCTTCAGTTGCCGGGAAAAGGACTTCCAAACGGGCCTATTTTCTTTAAATCAATATAGATTCTCTCTAATTCTCTCTCAAATCAATAAAGACGTATCTTTAAAATTAACTTAAAAAGTCGAACTCACAGAAGTAGAGAGTGGCGCGCTGGTTGCCTGCGGGGAAATGGAAGGTGTTGGTCAAAGGGTAGAAACTTCTAGTTATAAGAAGAAGGCGTTCTGGGTCTACTGTTCAGCATGGTGGGCACGGCTGGTAATGCTCTGTTGTCTAGGTGAACACTTGTAAGAAAGCGGATAGCAAATGTTCTCATCGCCATCCATGGTCATTATGCAGGGTGAGGAGGTGCCAGCTACTGCTATGGTGGTAATCATTTTTGCAAAATATAACTGCATCCCGTCAACTCATTGTGTGCCTCCAATTCTCACACAGTACGTCAATTATGTCACAATAAAGCTGGGAAAAGGCTTCTGTCCTCGAAGCTCTACTTAAACAGGTCTGCACGTTCAACATTAAGTGGCAGCCACTGAGCCTTCGGATTTAAACAACCAGAATAGCTGTATTAGGAAACAGCCAACGCTATCCTATTTTTTTTTTTTTTAATAAACCATCTTGGCCTCAGGACTCCTATTTCTCCAGGGGTAACCCCACAAAGCACGTGTGCACCCCCCACCCCCCTCCTACCCCCCCCAGTGTCTGAGACCTTGAGCACTGTCACTCAGCTGCAAAGACCTGGGAAAACCAAGGACTTGGGCAAAGGATTTTCATTTTCAAGTATTTCTCTGGGAAACCATCAGGGGCCCACATGTCACCGAGATAAAAGGGACTTAAGGCCGCTAAAACCTACTTTCAGGCTTTCTTAGGAAGCTATTAAGGATCTGGGGAGAGATGTCAAGAGGAAGGAGAAATTTCTCTCCGGCGACACATCAGGGTCCGGAGCAAACTGAACCTACGGGAGATTCCATCGTGCGGGGGTGTTCCTGCGACATCAGCTAACGAGCACCCGCCATCACACTGGGTTTGGACCGTCTCCAGAAATACCATTTTGAAGACACTTAGCCGTTTAGAACTTAACCGCCAGCCGCTCCATGCATATTCATCCCACTTTTCCCGGAGTCTGGAGACAACAGAATTCCCTCCCCGCTGAGAAAGCCTCTTGCTTGTGGATAGTTCATCACAGTAATTTAATGCTAAATTAAAGTTCAAACCCCTTCATTATTCACCGGGTTTTTGTTCTGTCCGTCTAAACTTTGGGCAGCTTCCAACTTGCTGACGTCCCCCTTTCGTGCAGCACCTGGTCGCATGGGAGCAGAACGGAGCGCTCGCACTGCCTCCCTCCCTGTGCCTGGCTTCCTGGCTCCCACTGCAGATGTCAACACGGAAAGGAACCACTTGAATAAATAACAGTTAGAGCCCGTTACAAATTTGCTATGAAAATCTCACTAATTCCACGCAAAAGCATGCAGAACGAAATCAGATTTCATTTTCATGACAAAGCACGCGCACACCTTTGGCAGCTGCGCAAACAGTGTCAGCAGCTCCGCGTGCATCTCCCTCACCTCCACCTCCACCTCCACCTCCACCTCCACCTGGGTCTGGGGGGCACGAGGATGTTCCTGAGCTGAGACCCCAATGTTCTCACCGTCTCAGGGAGACAGCGCAGAGAACTGGGATGACACAATGCTTCAGTGGTGACCACCGGGAATATCATCATTGCTCTTACTGTACTGTCTCCTGGGGCGGCAGCCGGGACCACCTGGTTTTAACCATTTCCCCCAGCATTTTGCCGAGCATTCTAAATGCAGTATTTCACATAATCCTCGCAATGCCCCGATACCACGCATTGAGTATCCCAAAGAATAAGAAAATTGAGACTCAGAGAGGTATATAACTTGGCCACAGTCACACAGCAAGCAACTCAAAGCCACGCCCCCTAACTCCAGTGTCCAATGTGGCCCATTGGTTAGATTGACAGCCCTAATTTAGGTTCTCCCTGCATCATCCCCTTTACCCTGTCATTTTGTAGTCTCCTCCTAGTGATGCTTGGCCACGTGACTTGCTTTGACTAATGGGACAGGAACGAGCCCGAGAGTAGGAAGAAGCTTACAAGGTGCTCCCCGTGTCTCAGCTCCCTCGCTTGTCCCTGCCAGGCATGAGGGCTAGCCAGCTCCTGTCCCTGCAATCAGAGGAGAGGTGGGCTGTCCCCGCAGGGACCGTCCCAGAGCAACCGACCCACCAGCTGACTACAGGCACGTGAGCAAGCCCACTCCGACAGGCCGGACAGGATCAACCAGAGGCCAAGTGGGTCGGGGATTACAGAAGGGGTGACCTCTAGATAATAATGACCTTATTTTGATTCTATGAGTTTGAGAACCAGGGGACATCTAAATTGAGGGGAAGCAGAATTTAGTCAAGAATCAGAATTCTGCTCCAGAGCCCAAAGCAGATGGAGGTTGAGATAGACGGGGGGAGGGGGGTGGGGGTGGGGGGAAATGAGCCAGGGCCTAGATCGCCTCTGTGGGGTCCCCATATGGTCACTCAGCCCTGCCCCCCTCCCTACACTGGGGACTGTCCCCTTACAGGGAAGCTTGGACAGTTATAAACAGCTCCTGGGTCAGGGGTGCTCCTGGAGCAGGGGTGCTCCTGGGGCATGGTGCTCCTGGGCTGGGGTGCTCCTGGGGCAGGGGTGCTCATGGGCTGGGGTGCTCCTGGGCTGGGGTGCTCCTGGGGCAGGGGTGCTCCTGGGCATGGTGCTCCTGGGCAGGGGTGGTCCTGGGCAGGGCTGCTCCTGGGCTGGGGTGCTCCTGGGGCACGGGTGCTCCTGGGGTAAGGGTGCTCCTGGGCTGGGGTGCTCCTGGGGTAGGGGTGCTCCTGGGGCATGGTGCTCCTGGGCAGGGGTGCTCCTGGGCTGGGGTGCTCCTGGGGCAGGGATGCTCCTGGGGTAGGGGTGCTCCTGGGCTGGGGTGCTCCTGGGCTGGGGTGCTCCTGGGGCAGGGATGTTCCTGGGCTGGGGTGCTCCTGGGGCAGGGGTGCTCCTGGGGTAGGGGTGCTCCTGGGCTTGGGTGCTCCTGGGGCATGGTGCTCCTGGGCTGGGGTGCTCCTGGGGCAGGGGTGCTCCTGGGCATGGTGCTCCTGGGCTGGGTTGCTCCTGGGCTGGGGTGCTCCTGGGGCATGGTGCTCCTGGGGCAGGGGTGCTCCTGGGCTGGGGTGCTCCTGGGCTGGGGTGCTCCTGGGGCATGGTGCTCCTGGGCAGGGGTGGTCCTGGGCAGGGCTGCTCCTGGGCTGGGGTGCTCCTGGGGCACGGGTGCTCCTGGGGTAAGGGTGCTCCTGGGCTGGGGTGCTCCTGGGGTAGGGGTGCTCCTGGGGCATGGTGCTCCTGGGCAGAGGTGCTCCTGGGCTGGGGTGCTCCTGGGGCAGGGATGCTCCTGGGGTAGGGGTGCTCCTGGGCTGGGGTGCTCCTGGGCTGGGGTGCTCCTGGGGTAGGGGTGCTCCTGGGGCATGGTGCTCCTGGGCAGGGGTGCTCCTGGGCTGGGGTGCTCCTGGGGCAGAGATGCTCCTGGGGTAGGGGTGCTCCTGGGCTGGGGTGCTCCTGGGCTGGGGTGCTCCTGGGGCAGGGATGTTCCTGGGCTGGGGTGCTCCTGGGGCAGGGGTGCTCCTGGGGTAGGGGTGCTCCTGGGCTTGGGTGCTCCTGGGGCATGGTGCTCCTGGGCTGGGGTGCTCCTGGGGCAGGGGTGCTCCTGGGGCAGGGGTGCTCCTGGGCTTGGGTGCTTCTGGGGCATGGTGCTCCTGGGCTGGGGTGCTCCTGGGCTGGGGTGCTCCTGGGGCAGGGGTGCTCCTGGGGCAGGGGTGCTCCTGGGCTGGGGTGATCCTGGGGCAGGGGTGCTCCTGGGGTAGGGGTGCTCCTGGGCTGGGGTGCTCCTGAGGGCAGGGCTCCACCAGGGCCCTGGCGCTCCTGAGGGAGGGCCTTGCAGGTATCTCAGCAGAGAACACAGTTTTCCCTTCCAAGGCCCGAATCCTCCATCTGTTGTCTCAAACTCTGCGTAATCCTGGTCCCTCCTTAGGCCAAGCAGGTTTGCCATCACCTGCCACCTAGCACTGGCTGCCCCGCGCACTGTCACTAACGCGTCCAGCCTGGTTCCTGTGATGTTCCCATGCCCTCGCCGCCGGCCACCCCTGCGTCTCTGGGGCCCACCTCCAGGCCAGGGCCAGGCGTTTCATGGGGACAGAATGGGAGCCATGCCGGGGGCCAATGGAGAGCCACAAATCCACGGATTATGACCCTGGTAAGAAAGGAAGGCGCTGGGGTTGGGTCATAAAGAGCTCCCCAAATGGTAACCATGACAACCAACCAGTGAGAGCGATGTACACCTTCTCCAGCTTTTACGAGGCACACAGCACGGCTCTTTTATGGACTCGGGGATTAATTATTCTCCTTGTGGATGGAGCCCACTCACACCAGGACGGGTACTCGCCCATGGGGCTCCGCTACACTCACACACTTCGCCCCCCACAAGTGAGGAAGGTCCCCAACTCTGCTGCTTAATAGTTGACAAGACCAGGTATTAAGATCAAAACGTGAGTTTAAACCACAGAGAGGAGCCAAAAGAGGAGGGTACTGCTGGATCTTAGACTACCGACAGACCACCAGCTGAAGCAATTGTGAGGAGTTCGCCGTCAGATAAAGGCAAATACTTGGAAATACATATAAAGATGAAAAAAATCGGTTGACTTGATCTCAAAAATTTTAGCAGATGGTAACAGCAAATCTGTTCCATCTTTCTAGGTTCCACTCATTTAGAAATAGGCAGACGCTGCTCATCGGGGGACGCCTTACCCTCTCAGTACACTCATCTCCACGAGTGGCTTCACCACATTCCTGTGAAATAAGCCTACGAACGCCATCCGACCTTTGGCTCTTGCCCTGAGAGTCAAACGTTCAAGGCTTTCTACACGAAAAGACATGCATCGTTTCACTCCGTGAATGTGGCGCCGTGACGAAGTCGAGCTACTTCGACACCGGTTGCCCGGGCCTCGGAATTAAAATGGCCGAGGGGGTCGCATGCACCCGCTCAGCATGCTCTGCACGTCTGCACGGGTCACTGTTCTCGGGTACTAGAGGACATCTGATTAGACACAACCCACCAAACCCTCACTGTTTCCATGACGAATACAATAAAGGAATTACAAAAGACTCCCTCCCCCCTCCCCACCGCCTCCCCCCCTCCCCGCCCCAGGACAAGGACGAGAAAGAAACTGCTGGGACCAGCAAGGTGGGCGAAACCCTGAGGCTGAAGACAGGATGGGATGGGGAGAGGGAACCAACTGAGGTCCAAGCTGTGGGGGGTGGGGGGTGCAGAGCTCAGGGGTCCCTGAAACAGGGACTGGGAAGAGCAGCTACTGGAGGAGCCCAGGTGCCTGCAGACCAGGAGCCATCGGAGGGTGTCCCACCCGAGCAGCTCCAGATCCCGCCCCCTCAGATTCACAGGGCGCCCCACCCTCGCCCCCAGCATGGCTGTTTCTCTGCTGGGATGGAGGCAGGAGTCCAGAGGACTCCTCTCCCAGGAAGGTCAGAGGGCAGGCCTCTCCCAAATGCTTGTGCTTCCCCACGCCCAGGGGGACACAGT
Source organism: Corynorhinus townsendii (assembly GCA_026230045.1). Lineage (NCBI taxonomy): Eukaryota > Metazoa > Chordata > Mammalia > Chiroptera > Vespertilionidae > Corynorhinus > Corynorhinus townsendii. Next base: position 146,457,955 of record JAPDVU010000008.1, read on the forward strand.
GCTGACCAGCCTCCCAGAACCAGAACCCTGGTTTCACCTGTGGCATCAGCGCCGTCTCCCAGGATCTGAGAACCAGGTGGCCACCAGCATAGCCACCATCCCCGCCCGTCCAGGGACCAGAGGCAGGGGCCGGCCGAGGGGCGTAGGTGTGAGTGAGAAAGCACAGACCACATCCCAACCATTCTGCTCTTCTCTCATTGGTGGGGAAAGTGCGTGCATTCGGGCTTCCCCTAGGGCCCGAAAGGATGCATATGGAGAGAGAAAAGCTGAACCGGCCATTCTCAGGACTCTAGGATTCCTATGAACGGATGAAAACGTGAGGTTTCTCATGAAAACCTGTAGTTTCTCTCGCCTCGGTCTGTTGTGAGTTTGACTTTTCTCCTGCTCTAGACAGTGGGTAAATTCGTCTTGATCTGGTCTCTCTCTGCCTGTGGGTCACCCCAATCTGCGGGAGCCTATCCACCTTCCCCTCCTGACAGAGCCCCCATACCCAGCCCTGCCTGACCCAGGCCTGACCCCTCCTGGCCCTCCCCCACGGAACCGTGAGGCCGACAGAGGCTGTCACCAGCAGCTCCTGGGCCGGGCTTCAGGGCCCACCCCCAGGTGCCCCTCTGGAGGCCTGAGTAAGGAGGAGGGGATCTTAGAGAACTGGACTCCTGACCCCACACGTGACTCCCCACGAGGCCAGGCCGCCTGGTCAGCCACGGTGCCCCTGAGGCAGGCCTCAAGCTACCTCCTTATTACTGTTATTCCTAATTGCACATCACCCTCCATTCAGGCCCAGCCTGCAGCCCGGCAACCTCCCACACCATCTCCCTCGGACAACCCGGAAGCGGTCGGTAGGGAAACACCGCTCCCCAGAGGCAAAAGGCACATTTGGGCTCAGAGAGAAAACATATTGAAAACGGAGACTTAGAAGGTAGAGCTGGTTTCACCCTAAATCTCTGCTGCCCCCAGGTGGGGGAACCGCGGTGGGAACCGGTCTGCGGGGCCGCCTGCAGCTGCCACCTCCATCCAAGGACAGGCCGGCTGCGGGGTCAGCCTGGGTTAGGGCCAGGCATCCTCCTCAGAAGAGAACCCCATTATTGCCTGTGGGATCTCAGGAAATCCCCTCCAGGGGCCCGTTTTCATTCCTTCACTGTTTTTCTAAATTGGTCCCTAGAAAATGCAAAATTGGAAGGTGGTCCCCCTGGGCTGGGCTGGGCTGGGCTGGGCTGGGCATCCTGGAGCTGACGATGCTGGAAACGGGGACTGGGCGGTGGTGACAGGCATCCTGGACCATGGAACACAGCCCCGGCCACTGGGAGGCGGGGTCTCTTTCCAAAGGCCGCGTGTGACAGACGCGAAGATCACCGGTGAGGGCTGGGATCCACGCGGCTTGTGTAGCCGTCCCTGCACCTTCCCCGGAAGCAGCCAGCACTTGGACAGCTCCTAAAAGTTGGGGCTGATGTAAAAGCGATCTTGTTTACCGTTGCAAATCCCTGGGCAATTCACCAGGGAGGACGCGACGCTGCGCTTGCTTGTTATGTTCGGGATGAGACAGAGCACAGAATCCGGGCTGCAAAGGGAACCTGGTGTTGGCAGAGAGCGGAATAAGTGACAGTTTATTAAAAAATATAGGCTGTGCTGGAGAAAGAGGAATATTGGATTTTATGATTCTTTCACACTGGGAATTGTTACATAGTTCCACGCCTGTTTATTATATAACTACAGATTGCAATAATACATTTTGTGGCTTGTGAAGTCTGAACAAGCAATTTTTGCATAGCTACATTTAGTAGGTTGGCTGTTTGGTTTTGTTTTTAATGAGGGGAGGAAAGCTCATGGTGAGAGAGAAAATAAGCCTTTGGGAGAATTAAAACTACAATATTTTTTCACATCATTTCCTTAGCGTCTGACGGCACCTGTTGCAACTGTGTTTCTCTGATACTCACCTGTATGGAGCAGAGATGTGCGGTGAGATCGCTGGGTCTAGAGGAGCAATTAGTCCTGAAGCTTTTGTCCAGCCAGCAAACGGCCAGCCCCAGGAGCGTTCTCAGGATTATAGAGCTGGTGGCAGACTTTGCTATTTATCACAAAAGCTCTTAAGCTTCCCCGTGCCTGGGCACCCCGGAGGACCCTGGGCTCCGGATTCTGAGTGAAAACATACGTGATCCCTGTTCTTGCAGGACTGAGATGGGGAAGAAGCAACCATCCTTCAAACAAATCGCCCGCTGCCTCGCACACGGACAGCCGAGATCCCTTCTGCAGCGGCCAATGCATGGGCCGTCGGGACCCAGGAGAGGCGGTCGGTCGGTGACCACCCGGTTCCAAGCTCAGGTCGGAATCCATCCTTCTTGGCGTAGTGGAGTCTATGAGTTTCCAAATAGAAAATGGTATTTCCATGAACGGGAACCTTTTAGCACAAAATTGTTTCATGCCCAGAGCAGCTAATTCTCTCTTGACAAACACATGAGCCTCTGGGTCCGCATCAATAAAAGAAGTAAGAATCGCGTTCAAGCTCCCAGCACAACCACGAGGCCCTTGCCTGGGAGCACCGAAAAGCCGACAGAGACCCTGCCGCCCCGTGCGATGGGCCGTCCAGGAAGCTTTTTGTCAAAATGAAAATAAATCACTCCCTGGTTTCAAGAGAGCAGGACACAGACGAGATAATATTAGGCCACGCTGTTCCCTGAGCTTCAATAAGAAAGTCCTACCCGGCCGTGGTGGCTCAGTGATGGACCAGCGACCTATGAACCAGGAGGTCACGGTTCGATTCCTGGCCAGGACACATGCCAGGGTTGCCTGCTTGATCCCCAGTGTGGTACGTGCAAAAGGCAGCCAATCAATGATTCTCATCCTTGAGGTTTCTATCTCTCTCCCTCTCCCTTCCTCTCTGAAATCAATAAAATCAATTTAAAAAAAAAAGTCCACTCTGTGGGCCAGAGTGCCCACGGTGAGATGCATGGACGCAGACTGAGCAAAGGCACCCACTTGGGTGACAGCGGATCCTCTTTCTGCAGTGACAGTCCCTTAGGAAGGGCAGCGGCTGGTAAGGTCTAGGGGGACAACAGAGGGGGTCCCTGGGAATGAGCCCCAATAAGGAGCACTTGCTTTGGGGGCAAGGTCTGAACGGCCACAATCTCTATCTTACGGGTGATGTCGCCACCCCCTCCAAGCTGCACCAAGCTGCAAACCCGCTCCGGGGGGGCTAGGAATGGCGTTGGTGATTAAGGCTCTGAGCACCAGGAACTGTGTGAAGAGTCAACACCCTCTGCACAATCCTGGCAACTTTTCTGTAAACCCAAATTCGATTCCCAATCAAGGCACGTGCCCAGGTTGCAGGCTCGATCCCCAGTGTGGAGCATGCAGGAGGCAGGTGATCCATGATTCTCTCTCATGGTTGATGTTTCTATCTCCCTCTCCTTTCCTCTCTGAAATCAATAAATATATACATTTATATATTTACTAGAGACCCAGTGCATGACCTTCGTGCACTGGGGGAGGGAGGTTCCTCAGCCCGGCCTGCACCCTCTCGCAGTCTGGGACCTCTCAGGGGATGTCCGCCTGCCAGTCAGACATCCCTCTCACATTCGGGGCTCTCGCAGTCTGGGACCCCTCGCTCCTTACCGCCCGCCTGCAGCGGAGGCAGGAGAGACTCCCGCCACTGCTGCTGCACTCGCCAGCCATGAGCCAGCTGAGTGGCACTCCCCGCTGTGGAAGCACACTCACCACCAGGGGGCAGCTCCTGCATTGAACCTCTGCCCCCTGGTGGTCAGTGCGTGTCATAGCAACCGGTCGTTCTGCTATTCGGTCGATTTGCATATTAGCCTTTTATTAGATAGGAGATATATATATATATATATATCACGACCATTACCTCTGAAGATTGCTAAGGGAACCAATTCATTGGTATGGATTTTGACCAAATAAAAGGAGGGAAATTAAGCATCTACCTTGCCTTTTTTTGTAGCCACTGTCTTTCAGGTGAACGAAATAGTTAACAAGGGCAGGGTTGTCTTTCCTGGAAGCCCACAGTTCGTAGGTGCAAAAGAAGGGACAGGGTTTGCAAATGACCCCGCTGTTATGTAACCATTACAGACAGTATGGGGGCACGGCAACATCGAGCGCTATGACATGTGCAATCACTCTTTGATCCAACAATTGCATCTGTAGAAACCTATCCTGACAAATATCAGACACATGCACCAAGCTGTTTCATGAAGGATAATTGGTAATAGAGAAAGACTAGAATTAATTCAAATGTCCCGTAGTGAGGACATTCACAGAATGTGCCACACGGCTGTAAAACAGAAAAGGATTTCTCTATATACTTATGTGGAACGATCTCTGAGATACTGTAAGTTGGGGAGAAAAAAAAAAACCAAGGTGGGCAAAAATACATATGGTACGTACTTTTAAGAAAGGTGAAAATATTTTCTAAGTATGTAAGTATACATGAACACACAAAAGTAGAGCAAATGATAAATTAAGTTTATTTACATGTGCTAATAAAACAATTTCTGATGATTACGTTTGGAGGGAGACAGCACAGCATGGAGACACAGCAAGGAGAGAAGGCTGATTTTCATGAAGATACCTTGTTTCATGGACCCGCCTTTGGAAACAGGTAAATATTTTATATTTTTATAAGCTGAAATTAAATTAAAACCGAGTCCCAAGATCCAAAGGAAGTTGAACCATATGAACGCGGCTGTGCTTCGCGTTAATGGCATCACCTCTTAGGGGGGAGTTATTTCCATTTGAAATCACAGCACGATACTGTACAATGCTGGGGGCACCCGTCTGTGGACGAAAAGCACTGCCAGGAACCCCTAAGCTGACTGCAGGGACTGTACTGTTAGCCGCCGTGGCAGCCGTGCTGGAGGCAAGAGCGATTGCGGCAGCCTTATCCGGAGGCTGTCGTACATGCGTGTTGAGGGATGCAGCGGCTCAGCAATCATGGCAGTGTGACTGGGGAATGGAATCAGCTCGGGAGACAGGGAGATACAGAGATAAGATGAAGGAGGGTAAGTAAAAATCCTGTCATCTTTCATTTTAATTGAAACTGCTAGTACGGATTTATAACTTCCTTATTGCTAAAACTAGAGGCCCGGTGCACAAAATTCATGCAAAGGGCTCGGCCCTGACCGCCGCGGTGGCTTGCCTCAGCCCTCGCAGCCCCAGCTCGAGCTGGAAGGTCATCCGGAAGGACGTCCGGAAGGTTGTTCGGCTGTCTGGTCTAAGTAGCATATTACGCTTTCATCATTATAGATCATTTGTGTGTTTCCTGGCCTGACCACTGAAAAAGCCTAAAAGCAACAACCAGCCCAGTAGCAGTAGGCGCTCCTACCATGTTATTTCCGATAATACTTCATTCCACGCAAGTGCAGCGACGCTGCTTAGCAGAGTACCTGATTCAGTGAGGCAGAAGATGTACAAGATGTGCCTGGAACCTTCTGTCTTAGGAGAAAGCAAAGGCACTCGCAAAGATTGGGGTCACGTCAAAAGTATCCAGAATCCAACGTGAAGATGCTCCCATAGGCCAGCGATGGAACGATTTTAGAATCAATAAGATAACAACCGCAGCAACTTAAATACCTCACACTGCCCAAAGCCGCGAGTTCATAATCATAATGCTGCTCAATTCACTGGAACCTTTTGGAGCATTCGAGAACCAAGTCATTATGTTGAAAGCTGGTAAACAAATGAAATAAATGAAGCCTGTATCCTGCCTTCCCTGTGTGAACCGTCTCTCATGATGACTAAATAATTAATGAGAGTGTTTTTTGTGTGAAAGTAGTACATATAGTAAAGGAAAAATCGCGATATCACCTGTTTGCAATAAGTCCCTAATAAGTGAATAATTTGGGGCAATAACCATTGATGGCTTATCTATATATATAAAAGCCTAAGTGACCGTCTGACCGTTCGACTGGTAGCTATGATGAACAATGACCACCAGGGGACAGACACTCAACGCACAGGCGTGGAAACGTGGAACAGACTGATGAATCTCAGAGGGAAAGGGGGTGGGGGGAGGATGGGAAGAGATTAACCAAAGATCTTATATGCATACTAGAGGCCCAGTGCATGGATTCGTGCACCGGTGGGGTCCCTCAGCCTGGCCTGCGGGGATCGGGCCGAAACTGGCAGTCTGACGTCCCCCGAGGGATCCCGGATTGCGAGAGGGGACAGGCCAGGCCAAGGGACCCCACTGGTACATGAATCTGTGCACCAGACCTCTAGTAATATCATAAAAAGAGAGAGAATCAGACCTCATTGTCTCTTGATGGAAGGGCACACATCTGCCTGTTGCCCCCAATCCCCAAAAATACCACACCCCTGAATCTGATTCAACCATTAGATCTAACTACCAACTTACAGGAAATACCAAATACCGGGAACGAACACACACCCACCCACACACACACACACACCTACACACGCACACTGTGCCTGCCACACAGGTGTTTAAAAGACACTTGCCAGACCAAATGGGGCTGGGCATTTATATGCACTGACTTGCTCCTGGAGAAATCTCACAACAAGCCCAGTCTCTGATGTCCCGTTAATTTTAGAAGCTCTTCGGTTTGTGTTGCAGAGACATCCGGCTGGGGAAGAGGCTGCGGCCCCGACGTGAGAAACGTGTTACAAATGATGGAGGAAAACATGGTTTTGAGCTGCTAGGAAAACACACTGTACACTTGCCAAGCAAGAGAAGATCTGCTGACATTTCAAACGCGGAGCAGATCAATGAAAAAGGTTAAAACGTGGTTTATGTAGAAAAACTAATTTCTAGCAATCGTCTATTTGTGAGGCCCCAAGATACGCTGGCTCCCGGGCAGGGAAGCCCAGCCCCGCCCCCGCCCCCGCCCACCAGGGCCGGACGCATTCCCATCACAGATGCCAGGAGAGCAGTCGGAGAACAAGGCCCGTGATGCTGGGGCTCACGGCAATACCGGGTTTAGTCCGTTTCCATTCCATGTGTTTCCACTTTAAATGGCACGTGCTTTAAGCCAGGTCCTGGTGCCCCACCTGTGAAACTGGGGCGACAGTTTCCGCGCTCTCCCGGCTCAGTAGCTGACCCGTGAGCACTACGCCATTCCGTGGGCACAGAAGCCTCATCTAACCCTGACCACCCATCCAACATGGGACCCTTCGAACAGATCAGACGGCTGAGGCGCCAGGTGTTAATGAGATGGCTCTATAGCACAACGTTAGTACGTCACAAAGCAAAACCAAGGGGCCAGCGAGTCCACACCCCAGCGTGCAGACAGGACCCCCATCCTCCCCTTTCCAGGTGAGGGCACCGGAGGGATGCCGGGCCTGCCCCACAGCCCGCCAATGTCTGCAATCCCGGCTCTGGTGGGCGTGGAGGCGGGCAGGCCTCGGGCTGTGGATCCCGCGTCCCCAGCCTTCACTGCTATTTGACTTGCTGGGGATGGAAAGTGCGGCCCAGCCTTGGCTACGGAAACTGCTTGCCCCCTCTTAGCCTGGAAGGCGTGCTTTCCAGTTAAAGGCACGCGGCCAGGCAGGAAAAGGAGTGGGATTCGGCGCCCGGTGCACATCCCCAAAGCTGACCCTGGAAGTAGATCATCTGAGGTTTGAGGGAGATTGGGGAGGATCTAGGGGTGGATGAGAACAGAGCATCATGGGACCCTCCCCAGCCAGATGTCCCCCCACCACCTAGGGTGAGGCAGGCTCGGCTGGCCATGGGCATCTGTCCCTGGGTGAGCCTGCCACCCTCCCCCTGGACTCCAGCCCACGCTCTCCGCCCCACCCCGCTTCTTACCTTTCCATTCCAGGCCCTCCTCTTCTGAGAACCTGCATCTTTAAAAGGGCTCTGGGGAACGCTTTGGTCAAACTCCAAGGATGAATCTCCTTGGGGGCAGCTCAGTGCCAGTGACAGAGGAGCTGTGGCCGGGGAGGGGCATTCTCTCCACCTCTGCACGCCCCCTCCAGCCCCTGCCCCTCCCCCTCCCTGTTCCTGCACCCACTCCCCCCTGGAGAGCCCAAAACGCCCTTAATGGGGCCCCCCATCCCAAGGCCCCCGAGAGTGTCGAGTGTCGTCTCAGCCTTCAACAACAGAAACAGCCAACGGGGTGATTTGCTCTGAAGGTTTCTATCAGAACAGAGAGAATGAAATGAGCTTCCTCGCGGGGCATGCTAGTTCAGCATCCAACAGACAGGAACTCGGCACCGGCCTTTAAAGGGATGCCCTCAGCCCCGCTGCCTCCCCGTCTGGGTCCAAGAAACGCGGAGGGCGGGAACAGAAGACTCAGCCATTTACCGGAGAGAGCAGAACGTCGAACCCCACAGAACGCGTGCTGGTGTTTCAAGCTTTCCTGGGAAAAGGTTTATACCAAACTGTACTTCCAGTAGGTTAATTAAGCCAATAAAGAGGAACTGCGTTTGAGCTTCCTGATCTGATCAGAAAAAGGTACGTTCGGCCACGTAGGGGAAGTGCCTTATGTGCACACGGAAGCAGTGCAAGGCTCAAGCGCAGGTTTGAGTGACGGGCCCGGGCCCGCGGGTGAGGAGCCCTGTGCAGAGCCAGCGTCCCTGTAATTAACTCTCGCTGTTCGGGAACCACGGCTATAAAAGGCTATTTAATCACGCTTCCTCCACGTGCTTTTTTTCCCCCTAAATTACACTTGGAAATCTATGCGGAGTCTCATCTCAACCGTAGAGCGCGAGATCGTTTGACTGACTTCCATGGGAGAATCTCAAATTGAAAAGCAGACAATTAGCAAAACTGAGTTCTGAAACTCCCATAAAAACATCAGAGGCCATTAGGTTTGATTAACGAGCGCTACTTTTTAAAAATCTGCCATCTCTGAGCATGGGTGCGTGCTGGCTCCTACACTGACAGGAATGTGAGGAGGAGGAGCCACACGCCCCCCAGCGCGGCCCCTTCTCCAGGCTCAGCCTGACTCGGCCTCACAGCACCACCCGGTAAACCTTTTTCCACGCCTGGAAGCTGAAGCTCTCATTACCTGTTGCTGCATGACAATCACCCCCAAAATGTGGGGGCTTCGACAAGAAAGACTTAATTTCCTTTTGATGTGGAGGGGTGGCAGGGCTCGGGGAGGCCTTCGCCAAGGGGGGAGCACCCACACCTGCCTCCCCACCGGCCACCTCTCACCGAGGCAGGATGACTGGTGCCAAGATCAAGCTCCCTGAGAAAAATGGGCACAAGCCATACCAAACAGGCTATGTATTGCATGATCCCATCCATGTGCATGCCGCATGATCCCACCCACATGCATGTCCATGATCCCACCTGTGCACACATCTCATGATCTCATCCAGGTAATGCCTGACGATTCCGGTTGCGTACCTATCACTTGGCTCCCGTCCTATGGCAACTCACAGGCAGCATTGCCAGGAGAGGGAAAGAGGAATTGGTGGCCGCAAAGGGAATACAAGAGGAATTTAAGGGGGGGGTGGGGCGCTTCTGGGTGGAAAGTGAACTGTCATGTAGGCACAGTTTAAGAATCAACAGAGCCTGGCCAGTGTGGCTCCATGGTGAGCTTTAACCTATGAACCAGGAGGTCCCGGTTCCATGCCCAATCAGGTCACATGTCCCAGTGGCGGGCTTGATCCTCAGGAGGGGGCGTGCAGGAGGTGACCAACTCTCTCTCAGCTCTGCTGTTTCTCTCTCGCTCTCCCTCTCCCTTCATCTCTGAAATCAATAAAATAAAAAATAAAAATCAACTGGGAGGAGGATGGAGGAGCCCAGGATGCAACGCCAGGTGTGAGAAATGAGCCAAACCCATGACAGGACTCACGGACAGGGACAGGAGCTTTGGAATCTGGTGTTTTGATGGGAAACTTTACGGCTCCAGAAGAAAGGAGCCGCACGCAAGCACTGTGTGTGCTCTCTGCGGTGGCAAAGCGGTTTCTCACAGCAGTCGGCTGCTTGTCACGTGACTGGAGCAAACGGGTATGGGTAGGGGTGGAGGCAACTGGCTCCTCACTGGCAGGGAGGCCAGCGGGGGCCATGTGCCCCAGGCAGAGCCCGAACGTCAAATGGACTCCCGTTTGGGCTGGTGAGGACATGGGCAGACACAGAAATCATCAGAGGTGTTCGCATACACATGGTTAGTGTCAACACACACCCCTCGGCTCTAGGGACCCAGAGGCCACCACACCCTGGCAGCACCAGGCGTCCTCGGTGGCCGACCCTGGGTCCTAAATGCCGCCCGCCAACCAAAGGACATGGACCCCCTCAGGAGCCCTCGGGACCTATCCAACTCCCACAGGCGTTACCTCCTGAGACCATCACCCTGGGGGCTAGAATTTACACTCAGGAATTTGGGGGGCTGCAAACAGGCCGACCACCCACGGGAAGAGCGAACCAGTCATCTCAGAGGCCTCAGGCTACACCGTGAGACCCGTGGGGACTGGGTAGTCACGCCGGATACGAGGCCCGGGAGACGGGCAGAATGAGTGCCGGTGGAAGGCAGCGATGTAACCGGCACTCGGAGCCGTTGGAAGAAGACGTAGCGTGTAAACCGCCTGGCTGCAAACCACCCGTGGACTCTGAGCAAAGTCCCTTTGACGCGGAGCCTCGGCACCCGTTTGCAGAACGGGGACAGGCTCACCTGCCCAAGCACAAGGCCCGGGTCCCAGGTGGCTCTGGGTTTTCAGACAGCGGCCGGGACTGTCCCCTTGGGTGAGAGGCCTCCAGCACCTTTGCGCACCTACCACCTACGGATGTCGGCCCCCTGAGAATGGTGGCCTCTCGGAGGCCGGACGCCCACACCAAGCCTTCCAGGTGTCTGTGCCACTGGTGTTGGCATTCAGCCAGAGCAGACCAGCTGCCTGCCAGGTCACCTGCACACGCCTGCCCTTGGGCCTGGCTGTGCCGGAGCCTCGGCAGGTGTGACAGCACGCGAACACAGCGCCGGCCTTAGGAGGTTTCCACGGGCAGCGTGTCCGAGGGCGGCTGGGGCATCTGAACGAGCCGATACCTGTGAGGGCCCTGTCTTAGGGCTTTAGCCGCAGGAAAGGGAACTCACCCCAGAAGGTGCGGAGGAGGCGTCTTTGGTGAAACTACTCCCAGAGGGCAAATGACCACATGGAGGGAGGAGAGGCTGGCCAGTGCCACCCTCAGCGCGGGCCTCGCCCTGGCCCTGGGGAGAACATGGTTGCCTCGGGTGAGATGTAGGAGTGAGACGGAGGGGCTGCTCACGGGAGGTCCTGCCCGGAGGGCCACCCTCCCCCAAGCGAAGGGAAAGCAGGAGGGAGCGCCTGCCACCCCCTCCAGGATGCTGCTGGCCTCTCCCTGGCTGAGCCCCACTGACAGGCAGCCACTAATGGAACCAGGAGGGGAGGCTGGCCTGCTGGGGCACCAGCGGGTGAGAAAGGGGCAGAGGGCGTGGGGGTCCCATGGAAAAGCGCCTGCACCCCATTCTCTGTGGGGGCGTGGGGACGACAGACAACCAGGGACGTGAACGCTGTGGTCGGTGTGGAATCCACTGCGACGTTAGATAACAGACGAGGACAAAACACACACGTGGGAAGACAAGAGGGCTCACCGCAGGCGCCAGGTCTGGGGGACCTTCAGGCCTCCTTCAACCTTTACGCACTTTTCAAATTCTGACAACAGTTTACCATACTTTACAGTCCGAGGAAACGAATGTTTCTGAAATGGAATATAAAACAGTCACAGTCACCCAGACCTACCTGATTAAATCCTAGGAAACTGCTGTGTTTGTAGTCCACACGGTTGGATGTCTTACACACACACACACACACACACACACATACACATATACACACACACACACACACACACACACACACACACCCTACGCATCCTGAAATAAGGCTGCTGGACAGCGAGCACCGCGGGTGCCAAAGACTTGGCGCGACGTAAGCGGCGGCGCTCCGCATCCGTGTCCCGGTTTAGCAGAGACGGCTGGCCATTCTGCAAACCGGGAGCGCTTTTGGGTGAATGACAAGGCCTGAGCTCCAACGACCGACCCGGCTCATGACCTTCCTCCCCGTGTTAGCATCTGGGCCGACTCATGAAACGAGACCTCAGCAAAGCTGTCCTCTCTGCCGCGGCGATGCACGTCGCTTCCGCTGTGACCACCGGCCCAGAGCCGTGCTTCGCCCGGACGCGCATCTTGATAACAGCGGTGTCAGCTGTCCGGCTGGTGGCCGCAGGACAGGTGGGCAGCGCTGCCGTGTGCTCGGCGCCCGGGCAGCCTGGAGGGAGCTGGCGTCCAACACCACGGGCGAGGGCCGGCAGCCGAGCCACGGTCGCCGAAAGCATCCCAGTATGGAGAAGGCACTCCTCATGGCAGTGGGTTCATAACAGCCTGTGATTCTGTGGGAAGTTCGGGGCACGGACACCTCCTAAGCCCTGAACGGATGTCTGTCTCCGGCTCCCGCTGCCAGGGCCCCGCTCTGCTGGAAGCTAGAGATTTGCTGCAGGAAATTCCCCGCAGAGGAGAGGGACGGCCACCGCCCCAGTCAGACCACCACAGGACATGCATCTAAACCCCAGCCCTGGAGCTGCCTGCCCCCGCTCCCCCCTCCCCGCCGCCCGCTCCATCAGCCGGCGACCAGAAACCACAAACCTTCTCTCCGAGCCCCTGAGGCCCACAGTCCCAACCACCGTGGAAAGCGCTGCCCCGTTCACACAGCCAGTTTTTACTAACCACAGGGACAGAAGCTCAGCATCTCACGGGCGCTGACGTCCCCGTGACGACTGATGGCCCCCGAGGGCCCCCGGTCGGCGAGGCCAGCAGCCGTGAGCCTTGGTGATGGACACCTGTCCCTTCCGGTTTGGGCTATCTTTGTCCCCGTGCGTTTATTCCGGGTCCCTCCACACCTGGCCCTGGTGCCCCCTTCCTCTCCAGGACAGCCTTTAAGGGCCTAAACCAGCATGAGGCCCAATGTGCCGTCTGAGCTGTGTCTCAAGCAACCAACTTCATTTTGGAGCCTAGAGCCCATTGGCCAGAACAGACTCACCTCGTCCCAGCTGTGTGACCTCCAGCAAGTAGCTCCAGTGTCCTCGTCTGTGTGAAGGGGACTTACCGCCTCGGCTTAGCCAGTGCCCAGCACAGCTCCCTGAGCCAGAACGGCCCGCCGGGATCACGGGGGTCCCGTGGGGCAGAAGACGCCGACGTTCAGCTGCACGCAGCCTACAGGTGCAGCGCGAGGAGTTTCTTTACAGCAGCCACCTGTGGCCAGGGAGCCTTTAAAGACACAGCTCATGCCGCGGTGCCCCTGGTTACCGGTCCATCCCCTGTGGAGCTCAGAGACCCGAGATGGGGAATCACTGCCTGCTCCCAGACTGCAAGTGTGCTATGAGAGCTGGGAACCAAAAACAGTAATGTGGGTGTGTGCACAGACATGCAGGCTCACACGTGATCCCACGTACCCCCCACCCCTCACATGCACACACCCCCCACACGTGCACACACTCACGCTAATGAGAACCCTCTCTTGTCTGTTCAGCTTCCCCCCACCTCCTCCAGGTGCGCCGTTTCTGTGTGCGGAATGCTGGAACAGCCAGGCGCCCTGCGGCCCCCTCCTTACCAGGTGGACTCCCCCGCCCCGGAGTGTGGGCGGCCCGGAACGTGCTTGGACAACAGTGTGGAGAGCGTGATGGGGCGCTCCAGGCCACAGCCCTTAGCTTCTACCTCTGTGTCTCAGCACCGGGGCCACCTCACTCTGGAGAAGCCCGTGCCAGGCTCCCGGAGGATGAGAGAGAAGGATGAGGCTGCCGTGAGTGAGCATCCCAGCCCTCGCTCCTATTCCAGACACTTCATCCGAGGCCCCAGATATGGGAGGGAGGTTGCCGGGTTACCTGAGACCAGCCTAACCTGCAGGCGGCCCACCAGATGAATGCAGCCAGGGAGTGGCCCCAGGAGGCAGAGGAAGAACTACCCGGCCCACGCAGATGCACGAGAAGTACTGAATCACTGCTTTTTGAGCCAAAGGAATGGAACCCACGTGGCTGGCCACCTGCTGCACCCCACTCCCCGTGCCCCGAGCCGCTGGGGAGGCTGGGAGTGCCTGCCAGGCCTCCGGAGTGGCGGGTCATCGTTCACAGAGCACCTGCAGAAACCGGGGCCCCCCATGCTCCAGGATGGACCTACCCCCTAGGTCCAGCGGAGGCCCCAGCAGGGTGCAGGGGCATTTTCCTCCCTGACAGGACTCACGCCCGCGCGCACAGTCCAGGCCAGTGCACAGGTAACACACCTACAGGCACAGCCCCAGGGAACAGTGTTTTTCTTTCTCATCCTGAACCAAAAAATGAGATTTATTGTATCTACTCTTTTGGTGCCTTTTAAACATTATCTCTTACAATCCTTCTTCAATGCTGACTCTTCTTCGTGAATGTCCGTTTCTAACGCCTGTGACACAGTAGCCACGAAACAGCTCAGCCCAGCCATGTTGCACTTGAACTAATTCACATGGGAACCATGTAGGGCCCTTCGCATGTTTCTAACGTTACGACACAGCTGAGATGGGTGTCCTTCCAGCTGAGTCGTGAGCACGCGTGTCGCACGTTCCTAACTGAGGAACAGTGCGGTCAAGTGCGGGCACGTGCTTCCTGGTGCCTGATGCTAACGGGCCCTCCAGAGGCACGACCCCGGATGCAGTCCCCGGCGGCATGCGGCCACACCTAGAAGGAAGTCAACGTGGACATGGCTAAGTTGCTAAACAAATGCCTACAGAATAAGGGCGCAGCGAAGGCAGCCAGGAGGGGATGTGACGACGGGGAAGCTTTGGGGACTCCGAGGCTATCTGTCCAAACGCAGGTCGTTAGTGCTATAAACATGGGGCTGCTGTTACCTCCAGATGCTGCACCAGACCCGGAACCCAGCCTCCTGGGGGAGGGGCCTCCCCACCAGCAGAGACACCCCCTGCCACGCCGTGGCCCTGCTACCCAGGGCTCTCCTGTCCCCACGGCCACAGCCCAGCCCCCAGCTCAGCATCCGTGGTGATGGGCTGGGCGGTGGGACCTGAGCAGTCCTCTGCGGGGGACACACCAGGTCCCCGGATTCCTGTGGCCTTCAGCTCTGGGGCTTGTGGGGTCTTTACATAGCAGCAAATTTCTACTTTTAAAAAAAAAGTGAATAATTTCAAATAAAAGCAATGCTGAAACATATATGAGCATTACCAGGCATGGCTTCTCAGCTAGAAAGGTTTCCCGGTAGCTAGAATGACTGTTCCAGAGGGCTGTGTGGCTGGCAGCCGTTTGAGTAGGTTATAACACAAGAGAAGTGGCATGTGCAGAAGCACAGAGCCGATAACCAGGTCTGGACCAGGAAAAGCACTGGACGACTCAACGAGCACCTGAGACACCTGGGCCCTGGACACCCACGTGAAGCCACGGATGTGTCAACCAAGTGAGGAGGCGTGTCATCACGCCAAACCAGAGCTGGAAACAAGCCCTGCGCCCCAAGCCTGGCTGAGGACAGGTGCCCTGCCCAGGGCACCCAGGTCCCCTGCCTCTCTGGGGACAATTCTGAGGGCCATCCGAGCCCTAGCGCCCCCTGGGGGCTCCTCTGTTGCAGCTGCGTCAGTGGTCAGCTCCTCCCTCTGCCTGGTCCTGCCCTCAGGTCCTTACAAGAGAGCCCCAAGATACATACCCGGCACCGGAGCCCGCCTCTCCGAGTCTGGATCCCCACAACTGCCCTTGTCCTGGCTGAATGCCCTCCTGTTCCCACTTCAAGGACCCCGTGCCCTCCTCCGTCTCCTTAGTAAATTCGAAATGCTGCCGTCCTCAAACCGTCTTCAGACTGTGTGATTGTGTCCATTTCCTCGGCTCTGAGCTTCTTCCTGTGGTTTATCATTTTTCTTTGCGATGTCTTCCCGCAGACATTGTCCCTCTTCCCTCGTGGGCATTGCCTCCGCCGGGCCTCGCTGAACCCGCGGGTCCCACCTCTGCTCAGTCACCGGCTTCTCTCCGCCCCTGGGCTTTCGCGTTTCCTCCTGCTTTCATTTACCTGTTGTTTCCTTAACAGTTTGCTGACCACGCACTGTGTCAAGAGCAGAAAAGAGAGGATTACGCCTGGACCTGCCCCCACCTGGGCTTGGAAGTCCAGCCAGCCCTTCAGGGGACACGTCCGCGTGTGAAAAGGTCCCCCCACACTCTGAGTCTAAATCAGCCTCCGCTAAGTTGCATTTATTCCTCCGATCGCCGCCCTCTGAAGCCACCTAGAAAACGTTCCGTTCCTCTCCCGGTGGAAGAGGTGTCCTTCCCGGAGGAGGACACTGATGGGGGTCCCCGCCTTTTCAGGCTCAACACACCTGCTCTGCCCACAGCACAACTTTGAAAGCTTTCGCCAGCCTAGAAAGCCTCGGCCGGACGCACGGCCATTTGTTAATTAATAGTGAATTCCCCTAAGATAGTTTTCTTGATATAATTCTCACCATTGCTTTTTGCCACTGACAAGTCTATGTAGGCCCCTAGTTTCACTGCTTGGATATTTTCGTGTGCAGACAGTGATGCACCCACAGCCTAGCAGAGCCTCCAGGACACCCAGCAGGTGACCTGCCTGGCGGGACTATCCCGGAGGCTGGGTGCCCACCCACCGGCCAGATCTCGGACCGTCGGCAGAAATTGGACATACTAGGGTGTCCTCCCCCACCCCCGCCCCATGGGACCCAAATCTCCCTCCAAACGAAAGATGAATTCACAGGGATGTTGCTTGTCACTTTCCTTCTAACTGAGTCACGGGCGTGGGGGATGCAGACACCTGAATACCCACGGGTAAGGGGGTGGTCAAATCCACTGAGGCAGATGATGCCACGGAAAAGACAGAATCAGTCAGTGCCGACACTGCTTCTAAATACACAGACATGTCCTCCAGGACGTGCTGCTGGGGGGCAGGGGGGACAGTGGGCTCCCAGTGATCTCAATGATGTAAACAAACAAACAGAGTGCATGCGTGTCCCTATTTGTCAGCACGGAGGAGAGCGGCCTGGGTGCTGCCTGCCAGCGCCTGCTGGGGCCCCATGGCAGGAGACTAGAAGGCTCAGGGCAAAGCGTGGGGCGTGTTTTCGATTTGCTTTCTAACGAAATACGTCCTCATTGTTTGAAGTCTACGGTGAGCACGCACTGCTTTTGTAGTTTATAAAGAAGAGGGAAAACCTACGCCCCGTGTGCAGCTGAAAAACAGTCCTCATGGCCCACGCGAGCACTTGCCGTCTGCAGACCTGAGCCCGGAGCACCGAGCCCGCACTCACTGAGCCTCAAGGCCCGGCTCCGTCACCACCTCCTTCAACAGGTGGGAGGGCAGAGCACAGAGAGGTTGAGTCATGTGCCCGGGCCACACAGCAAGAACAGTGCTGGGCCAAGTGGGGCATCCAGGGTCCAACCTGGAGCCTGCACGCCCCGCCCGAGCCTGCTGAGGGCTTCTTCAGCCTGAGCCTGTGCA
Organism: Corynorhinus townsendii; assembly: GCA_026230045.1. Classification (NCBI taxonomy): domain Eukaryota; kingdom Metazoa; phylum Chordata; class Mammalia; order Chiroptera; family Vespertilionidae; genus Corynorhinus; species Corynorhinus townsendii. The sequence goes on from JAPDVU010000008.1 coordinate 146,475,348, forward strand.
GGGGACTCTTGAAAACGAGAGGCTATTGAGTGTCCAGAGCAGCTGCCCGCTCCTTCATGGGGCCCTGGATGCTGCGCCTCTTCCCTGGTCCTACCTGGGCCTTGAGGGCCGAGGGGACGGGATCTCAGTCACCTTAGCTCATGAAACCAGCACAGGGCCCAGTGGCAGAAAACACTCAAGAAACTCACTTTCTAGAACTTTCTAGAATGCATTCCATTTAGATCATTCACATTCATTATGTGGGTAGACTGGAGACGCTGGCCTCGCCCAGGACCCCCCGGGACAGGGAAGAGCTCAGGGACCCCGTCGCTGGCCCTTCCCAATGGCCTCCCCAACAAAAACTCCACAGCAGCTTCTTGCAGAGCACCCACTCAGGTGACCGCGGCTCCTGCACGGAGCATTCCCAGTGCCTTTTATAAACGCCGCATCTGGCTGGCAGAGCTAATTAACAGGATGAAAATGATGATAAAAACCAAATGAGCTAACGCTGCTCACCGTGGCAGCGGCAAGAGGAAAATAAAGCCCTCCGAGTTCTGAGACTCGAGCGGGCCTATTCATCAGTGTCTGATTAAAGGGCCCGTCCCTGCGGAAAGTGAATTCCCATAACTCCTTCCTCAACTAGATAATAAACTGTTACTTAAGTGTTCCTCACTTAAAAGTTTCCCTAATTCCTTGTTCTCCGCTCTGACACCAAATGCTTCCAGTGAGCAACCTGACGAGGCAAGGATGAAGGCTGTAAATTGTCTTTGTCCCTGTCTTTTTTATTCTTTAATATATGTTCTTTTACTGCTGTCAGTATTACAGATGTCCCTCGTACCCCCCTCCACCCAGCCCCAATGGAACAGGCGGACAAATCCCAGAGGGGAGGACGGTGGCGGGGGGGGGGGGGGGGAGCAAGAGATGAACCAACACCCCTGTCCTTTGCCATCCCCTCTCCCGTGCCCCCTCCTTGCCCAGAGTCCCTCTCCTCTGTCCACGGTGCTGAAGGGGCCCCGAAGGAGAAGGCACAGTGTGAGGCCAAGCCCCTCCGCTGACCGATGGGGACCAGGGGCACAGAGTGAGTCCCCCTTGGGAAAACAGCACAAACAGGTTTACAAGCACCCGAGGACACTTTGCCTGCTTGCTCCTGATCCTACCCACTCCCATCCACCCGCCCCGCCAGCTGGGAGACGAAGAGAAAAGGTTGGGATTTGGGCTCAGACCAATACACCTGGGTTCAGATCCCTGCCAGGCCTCTGCACCTGGCCTTACCCCCCGGAGCCCGTGCCCATCTGCAAAACAGACTCAGTGACCACTCCGTATTGCTGTGAGGCCACGGTGCCTGGGAGACGCCTAGCTGGAGGCCCTGAAATGGCCCTGCAACCAAATCCAGGCCCCCTGGAAAGCGGACACTCGTCCTGGCCCGAGAGGCAGGGCCCACGTGCAGACTTGAGCCGTGTCCTGGCGCAGCTTTGCCCTCGGCTGTCGACAGAGAAAAATGTCTTGGCCTGTATTATATGAGGATGCCGCTTAATTGCCAACTGTGACGCATCTTCCCAACACACCAGCCCCTCTAAGGAAGAGCATGCAAGATTCACAGGTGCCACTAGAAAGAGCCTTTTTGTTTTGTCTGATACGGAATCAGCCTTTTATTGCACAATTTATAAAACCTTCACATTTTCAAAGTCAAGGAACACAAAAGGGGACCTCAGCACACCAAAAACGATCCCTCGCAATTATCTTGGGTGGGAAATGAGAGCAGAGTTTGAGATAAATCTCATTACCCGTTGAATGGCAAGACCTGCAGAAACAGGACAATGCCCATACGTTTGTATTCGCCACAAACACCCTTTCAAACTGGCTTCGTAAAACCTCCTGGCCTTCAGGAAGGTGGTTAAGTCTCCAGGCCAGCCGTTTTGACATGAAAGGGCCGTTTAAGAACCCTGTGATGCCAGGTTCTCAACAGGCTTCCACAGTGTCCGCTGCCAAGGTCAGGAAGGCAGGCGGCCAGAGCGCCAGCCAGATCACCTTCCTCGATGGCACGTGCCCAGAGGGGCGTCTGCGGCACACAGGACTCGGGCCTGTAGCCCAGGACCGGTCAAGAGGCCACGCCCACGCCTACCCAGCCTTGAAGAGCAGACGCCTTCTGCCCTGCCCGTTACCCACTGTGGCCAGAAGCATGGAGGGCGCTGCTTCCCTGAACGTGAAGAAGGTAACAGTCCAGACAAGACTCTGAGCCCCCAGCTGGCCAGGGACCCTGGACTTCTGGCCCCTGCAGCTGGACAGAGAGCCATGACCGGCCACCCCCTCGAGACAACTTGGCAAGCCTGGGAGCACCAGCCAGAACAGCCAGGAGCTGCTGCCCTGTATAAGTCTGCCCCTGGGCTCATGGTGGGCATGAGAAGGCTGTGTGCCCACCGAACATGCACAGACCACAGCGAGCATGCAGGGCTGCCCACCGCCCTGAGCGCCAGGCACAGACACAGAACCACACGAGGAAGAGCCATCACGTTGTTAGCCTGACACCTGCAGGTTCAGCCCCCACCCTCCCAGCCACCACACCGGGACAGGGAGGGGGCGGGGAAAAGAGAGAGGGTGGGAGGGAGGGAGCAGGCGGGGGGGCAGGGCTCTCTGGGGCTGACATACAACCTCGGAGCTCAAAGAGAAAAACCACATGCACCTGTGACTATTCCTCCTGCTGGCCATATAACAAGAGCCTTAAAAACAGCCTGTGGGCATTCCGAGACTTTCTAGGCACCCCCTAGAAGGCTGGGGAGCACCTCCTCATGGGAAACCATGGTGAGAGCCTTTTTATATTAGAAAACCATCGCTACTGTCAACCAGTGGTCGTTGGTGCCCATTCAAACTGCCCACTCAGCAAGGGTGCTTCCAGGGTTATGTCCTGGGCCAGGCAGCCCTTCGCCAGGGAGACCTGGGGCCCCTCCCTCCAGGCCACGCCTGTGCATACTGAGAGCTTAGGGGGCTGCTCCCCGCCCTTCCTCCCAGACACCAGGCCTCGCTCAGTTGGGACTTCAGGTAGGAAATCTCACTCCAGCCCAGCAGCTTGGCCAAGGCTGTGCCCATGTCCCCAGGCCCCAGCCTCCTGAGTCCTGTGGTGAGGACAGCGAGTGTCTCTCCTGGCCCCCCACTCCGCGCTGGGTCCTCACTGTCCTCTTATGACACCTCCCTAGCGCCTCACTGCAGTGCACGCCCCCCCCACCCCCACCCCGGCCACTAACTGTGATTACTGTGCCGTACCTGTGATGCCCCCTTATTGGAAAGTTCCAGCAAGTGACCTCAGGTCAGGCCAGGCTCCCTCCTACCACCAGTGGTGGGTCCTCTGCCACCTAGGGATAAGCAGATGGAGACCAGTGTCCAGGGAGTTCATTAGGGGCGCACTGAGGGGAGTGCCCCTGGGGCACAGCTGGGCTGCCACTGTGCACACGAGCCTCTTCCATGTAGGACAGTCTCCCACACAGGACACGCTTCGGAGAACGGCGGGGGTCCCGTTGATAACCGGGCAGGCAGGAACTGGGATGAGCCAGACCAGCTGGGACGCACAGTCACCCTGGTTACGGTGACTTGGTCGCGGTCCTTGGGGGCTTAGACTAGAAGCACGACTAGAAGCACCATGGGATGCCCGTCCCTGCTCAGAGCCATTCCGTGACTGACTTCACCCTCCAGCCTCTGAATCGGCAGGAGCTGGCGGAGCCATCCTGTCCACAGGAGGAAAGGACATGCCCAAGGACACGCCCAAGTCCACGTCCCCACACGCACCGCGGCTCGACCCTAACATCCAATACCAAGCCAGCATCTTCCCTGGTGAGCACCCAAGTCTACCGGGGTCAAAGGTCAATGCCAAAGTGAAGCAGACTAAGGCAGAGACATTTTAAAATTATTATTTTTTTTTTTTTGCAATGGTGGTACAATACACAGAATAGACTATAATGGATTGTGTTTTGTTTGGTTGATTGTTTTGTTTTGTTTTTTATTTCAGAGAGGAAGTGAGAGGGAGGTAGGAAGAGAGAGATAAAAACATCAATGATGAGAGAGAATCACTGATTGGCTGCCTCCTGCAGGCCCCACATTGGGGATCCAGCCCATAACCCGGGCATGTGCCCTGACTAGAATCGAATCTTGAACTCTTGGTTCATAGCTCAACGCTCAACACTGAGCCACACCGGCCACACTAAAATGTACCACTTTTAAGGACACAGTTTGGTATTCAGTGCCCTCCCCAGGCATGCCGCCATCACTGTGCGCCTCCAAGCTTTTCATCTTGCGAAACTCCCCACCCCCTGGCGCCCACCCGCCCACCTACTTTCTATCTTGATGAATTTGATACTTTACATCCTTCCTATAAGTGGACGCGCATGAGTCTGGCTTATTTCACTCAGCATGTCCTCAAGGTTTGCCCACGTTGTAGCAGGTGTCAGAACATGAAGTAACATGAATCACATTCCATTGCACACAGGCATATGGAGTTTCAGTGAAACAGAAAGCAGCCTCCAAGGTCGCCTCAAGGCCAGCAGCGTCCGATGGGGGAGGCTGGTCTGTGGGCCAGGACCAAGGTCGTGGTGGCTGTGACCCTGGGGGTGGCTTCTCTTCCTCCTGTCTGGCGAGCCCCCCTGTCCTCCAGCCCACTCTGCACATGGCCCAGGAAGCAGCTTTTAAACTAATAAAAGCAAATGGAGTTTCGGATGGCTCCTAATGGAATTACGGGCGAATGGTGTTCACCGGGAGAGGTTAATTCTGAAGGATGGCGCTGATCTCCAGTTATCATTTCAAGGGGAACGGCATGGCTCTGGGGACCCGGCTGGTACTGCCCATGCGCCATGCTGACGGGTGGGGGCAAGGGACTGGCACTGGGCTCTCACCGGCTGGCTGGTCCTACTGCCCATTGCCAGGGCCCAGGACCACCTGTGGGGATGAGCTGCCCGGCTCTAGACACAGCTCAGGGATTCGCACCTGAGCCCCCACAGCAGACACGGAGGGCGATGAAGGGAGAGCCAGGAGGCAGCATGGGGGGTGGGGAGGGGATTCCTGGAGCTCCTCATGTTGAAAAGGCCCCTAAACCATAACCCATGACCCCTCGCAGAACTGCGAGTGTGAACCTGTTAATCCAAACGGATGTGCACCTTCCTCCCTGTGCGGAGCCTGCTCCAGGAGGCCCGCGGGCTCCCAGACAGCGACGCTGATGGCTCTCGGCATGGGCGGCCAGGGACGCAGTGTGCCCCTCCGAGGTGGGAGAGGGTCCCCCACCCTCCAGGCTGTAGGAGTCATCGACGCCGGGGACACTCTGCTCTCTGCGGCCAAGCCTCTGGCCTATATGACATGTGTGCAGCCATCATACACGTTCTACTTGTCCCCCTACCGCAGCCCCCTACCCCCGCCGCCCCGGCCTGGCTGCCAGGGCTTCACTGCAGAGACGCTGGGAGCCTGGCACCTGCTGAGCCACCGGGCCACCAGGGAGGATGGGTGCTCTGTCCTTGCCACACCCGCCCACACCTACTCCGCAGCCTGGGCTCCTGGCTCCCAGCACGACCCGGCCCACAGCTGTCTCCCTGGGGCCCGCCATCCCAGCACCAGCCCGGCTCCTCCCTCTCACATCACCTGCACGCCAGCACCTGCCGGCCAATCCCTCCCCAGGCGGGGACCCTTCCAGGCTGCTCTCTCTTGGTGAATGGCAGCCCTTACCCCCCAACAAGACCCCTTGGCAGCTGCTCTCAGGGACCCAGGGACTGCACCCCCGTACCCTCAACCCTTCAGTGCACCTCTGCGGCCCGACTTAGAGGCAGGGCCTCCCCCTGCCCCTGAGGCCGGGTGCTCTGTGGCCAGAGGAAAGGACAGAGTGCCAGTGCCACCCTGGGCGGCCCACATCCGCTTGCTGCCTGCGACCCCGTGACCGCGGAAAGGACACGGCCCAGCTGGTGGGGGTGGGGGATGGAAAGCCCCAGGAACGTGCCAGCCCAGCAGCCCCAGCCAGCCCACAGACCTCACACCTGCGAGAGCCCCGCCCCAGCTGGCCGCAGGTGCCAGGGCCCAGGTAAAACTCGGGGGTCTGAGTGGGTGTCGGGGGGCAGGGGCGGACTGGTGCTACTGTGACAACAGAGAGCTGGTACAGGGTGACCGAGGCACCTGTCTTGTTGGCGCAAAAGCATAACTGGTCCCAAGTTTATCCAGAAAGAAGCCCGTCATGAGACCACCAAGCTGCACGGGTGGCGCTGGCCCCGCCTTACCGCTCTGGAAACCAGAATCCTGCTGTGATGAGCAGGTCAGGGCCACCTGTCCAGGGGCAGCTATGAAACTCCAGGGCCAAGGAAGACACCAGCTGGGCGGTGAGAAGGCCTGGCCCACACCAGGTCCCAGGGGCCCTGCTCACGTCCTCTTCAAACAGCATGGAGATGCTGAGGGGCCCTCGGCTGAGGGCTCCCAGAGTGGCTGCCAGCACGGTCCCCTGGGGTCCAACCTGTGACCTGGCTCCTACCTGAACATGGCCTTGGGCTCTTCCGTTGCCCCTGCTCATGCCCACATCGAGAGGGGGTGGTGTACCGGGGCTGCAGCCCTCGGACCCTCCCTCCCCAGGCCAGAGGCCACACCTGGGCAGCCTGCCTGCACCTGGCTTCCTGCCACAGCCTCCCACACAGCTCTTCCAGCCTTCTCAGAGCAACCCTCTTGTTACAACGGCACGTGAGCCTACCATTAACTCAAGCAGTTCTGTCACCCGCGCCCTGGCCAGCGTGGAGAACAGATCGCACCAGGCAGAGCCACTCAAAGGGGGTCAGTGAGCACATCCGGACCTGCTGGAGGTGCTGGGGGTGACAGGAGGGGCGGCTGCAGAAGCAAGGACCCAGAAGGCGGCCGGGCTTTCCCAGGGGGGAGCAGAGCGGGATGGCATCCCACCTCCCCAGGGTGACCAGCCTCGCCCTGGCTCCAGGCCGAAGCCCCAGAGCGCAGAGGCTCATATGGAAATGAGCCAAACGGAAAACTTTTGACAGGCCATTGGAGTTTGGGAACAAGGCTAGTTTGCCAAAATGATTTTTCCCTCTTTAATTAAAATCCTTTATTAACTGCCAAGCTAATACCTTTCCCCAAGACAGACGAGATAATGAGCCCACATCTGCCAGCCCAGGCAGGCGGCTGTCCAAGCAGCGGGTGGGCTCCGGAGAGGGACTCCCACGGACACCCCTTGCTCCTGGGCTGTGGGCATGGCCCCAAACCCAGGACAGGAGTTCCAATGGGGCACAGATCCCGGATCCCTCCGAAGATCCCCATGGGAAACGGGAGGCCCCGCAGGCACCCCCAGCTCAAGGCTTTGCAAGGCTGCCTTTCCTCCACTGCCTTCTCACCGCAGCCACAGCAAGGCGGTGGGCATATGCCACGGGTGCGGCGGGTCCCAGTCACGCTCTCAGTCTGTCCCGGCTGGGCAAGGACACCGCAGACAGGTTTCGGATGCCAGCAAGAGCCAGACCTGGGACCCAGGAGCCCTGGGCCACAGCCTTTATAAAGTACAGGCAGGGAGCTGGGGCCAGGAAAAGGGGTAGACAGCCAGCGCAGCAGCCCGTCCAGGCCCAGCCCACCCAGGTGGGGTCGGAAGGGGGTGCCATGGGGACAGTGACTGTCACCAGCCCGGTCCAGGCCCTCGATGATGGCCATGACCGCATTCTATTTCGCACTGAACCTGAAACATTGCAGACACAGACAAAGGGACCCATGTAACAAAGCCTGTCTACAACACCAGCCTTACCCAATCTTAAAGCCGTACTCTCTCCTAACCTGTAAGTGGGACAGAAATGCCCAGAGTCCGCATTGAGGTAAGTACGTGATTGCACAAATAAGCAAGTGGAGAGAAGACACCAGCGTCTCAAAACCTCTGCGCAGAAAAATTCTGAGTAGTTGACGAGATCCTCCTCTGAAAACGCCGGCCCCTGAAGTGTGGGCTGTGCAGCGACTTCCTCCCAGAGAGGACAGGGTGGGCGGGGCAGCAACAGCACCTGCAGGGTGGAGACAACGGCCTCCGCCAGGTGATCCAGGTCAGCCACGCGTGATGTCATGTGCACAGGTATGACGTGATGAGCAGACACTCAACTCCGTGGCCTTCTTCCCAAAAATCCATTGTCCTGGTCTACTCATGCCAAAAAAAAAACACAAACTAGGCAAATCCCAACACAGAGACTTATAAAAGACACCTGAGCAGGATCTTCAACCTGCCCAAGTTCATCAACAACAAGGAACGTCCGAGAAACCCAGAGCAAGGGGCGCCTAAGGACACGTGACCGCTACCTGCTATGTGGGGTCCTGGGACAGGTAAAGGAGATCCCGTCAGAACGAAGGTATTCTGAAAGGAGATCCCGTCAGAACGGAGATCATCCGCTAATGATACTGTATCAGCATTGGTTCGGTCATTATACTAAATGAACCACATGTGCCCACACCAGAGAAGACTGGGTGTAGGAGGGATATGGAACCCTGCCCATTCTTCTGTGAATCTAAAACTAGTTTAAAGAATAAATATTAATTTTTACAAACTAAACACCAATTGTCCCCACTGTCCCCCACAGTCCCTGGGCTCCCCTCATTGAGGGGACACTGAAGGTTCACTGAGGCTAAATAACAAAAATCTCATGGGGGCCAGATAACCCCAAAGAGGCCAGAGGCCCATGTCTGCTGAGGCGCCCGCGGGGAGCCTTGACCTGCGTCCCAAGGCACTGCCCCCCCCCCCCCCGGGCACACAGCCCAAGCGCTAGAGATGCTGAGTGAGTTGTCAAGGCAAGAGGGATGCAGGGGCTGTAACAGGCCGCTCAGAGGCCTGATGAGGGACCTACCTGGTGCTGGCAGCGGACCAGGAAGGCTGGCAGGTGTCTCACCTTCAGAATCGCAAACCCCAGGCAGACAGGACCCCTCAGAGGGCTTGTTCAGCACCACCACCTGGGCGGCTCCCAAGGATCAGGCAAGGTGGAGGGGTTGGGGCGCCCACCTTTGCAGGATCTTTTGTCCCTCCGACACTGCTGCCTGGACCACAGCAGCCCCCAAGGGCCCAGGCATGAGGCCAGGATCCAGGGGACCCATTCTTCCCATAGGCGCAGCGCAGGTCGCAGCCCCTGACCAGAGCCCTGGGTCCTGGGCTGGGAAGTGAGGCCAGTGGGCCGGCGGAGGACAGCACCTTAACAGAAGCAACATGGCCGATGACATCAGCACTGGCCCCTGACCACGCCTCCCCAGCACACGCACAGCGCACGCAGGCACTCGCTCGACTCAGCGCTCCAACACAGGCCTCAGATCTCCATCCCGGGGCCCAGACTACCATCCCGGGATCAGACCTCAATTCAGGGACCAGACCTTCATGGCAGGACCCATATTTCTATGGCGGGACTCTGACCTCTATCCAGGGCCTTGACCTCCACCCAAGGCCCTGACCTCAATCAACCCTGGGGCCCAGTCCTCTATCCTGAGGCCCAGACTTCCATCCTGGAATCCAGACCCCTATCCCGGGGTCAAGACCTCCATACCGGGATCACACCTCAGTTAGGAGCCCAGACCTTCATGACAGGAGCCATATTTCCATGGAGGGACTTAGACCTCCCTCTGGGGCATGACCTCTATGGAAGGATCCAGAAGGCCATGGAAGGACTCACACCTACATCCAGGACCCAGACACCATTCTGAACCCAGACCTACATCCGGGACCCAGACACTCAGCCCAGGGCCCTGACATCCATCCAGGGCCTTGACCTCCATCCAGGACCCAGACCTCCATCCAGGACCCAGACCTCCATCTGGGGCCCTAAACTCAATCCTGAAGCCCAGACGTCTATCCCAGGGCTCAGAACTCCATCCCTGGGTACAGACCCCCATCCCCGGGTCCAGACCCCCATCCTGGGTCCCAGATGCCCAGCGCTGGCACAAGACCTCCATTGCGGAGTCCAGAAGCCCAACCTGCGGCCCAAACCTCTACCTGGGTCAGACCTCAATTCAGGAACCAGACCTTCATGGCAGGACCCGAATTTCCATGACGGGACTTGGAACGGCCTCTGAGGCCTGAGCTTTATGGCAGGACCCAGACGCCATGGTAAGACTCACACATACATCCAGGTCTGAGACACCATTCTGAAGTCAGACCTCCATCCTGGAATCCAGAACCCCATCCCAGGGCCCAGACCTCCATACCAGGATCACACCTCAATTAGGGGCCCAGAACTTCATGGCAGAACCCCTATTTCCATGGCAGGACTAGAACCTCCATCCAGGGCCCTGACCTCCATCCGGGACCGTGACCTCCATCCAGGGCTCTGACCTCAATCCTGAGCCCAGACCACTATCCTGGGGCCCAGACTCCATCCTGGGCTCCAGACCCCCATTCCATGTCCCAGAAACCCATCTATGACACAAGACCTCCATCCTGAGGTCCAGAACCCCATCCCAGGGCCCAGACACCAATCATAGGGCCCAGACCTCCATCCCGGGTCAGAACTCAATCTAGACCCTGATCTTCATTGCAGGACTCATATTTCCAGGCAGAACTCAGAACGCTGTGGCAAGACACACACCTACATCTGGGACTCACACACCAATCTGAACCCAGACCTACATCCAAGACACAGAGATCCATCCCAGGGCCCTGACATCAATCCCAGAGCAAGGACCTCCAACCGGGAGATCAGATCTCCAATCCAGGGTCAGACCCCCATCCAGGGGCCCAGACTTCCATCCTGAGGCCCAGACACCCACTCAGGGGCCCATACCTCCACCCCAGGATCCGATCTTAATTCGAGACACGCACCCTCATGGCAGGACCTCTATTTCCATGGCGGGACTGGGACCTCCCGCCTCGGCCTGACCTCTTTTTGTGCGTTGACTTCAATCCTGGGCCAGGACTTCTACCCGGGCCCAAGACCTCCATGCTGACTGCCAGACCCCCATCCTGGGGCCCAGACCGGCATCCCAGGATTAGACCTTAATTCAGAGCCCAGACCCTCAAGGCAGGACCCCTACTCCTATAGCGGTACTAGGACCTCCATCTGGGCCTTCACCTACATCCGGGTACCTGACGTCACTCCTGGGGCCATACCACTACCACGGGGCCCAGACCTTGATCCCTGGGCCCAAAACTCCATCCTGAGGCTCAGACCCCCATCCCGGGGCCCAGACCTTCATCCCAGGGTCAGACCTTAATTCAGGGCCCAGATCTTCATGGCAGGATCCCTATTCCTATGTCGGTACCAGGACCTTATCCAGGGCCTTCACCTACATCCGGGTACCTGATGTCACTCCTGGGGCCGGAAGACTACCACTGGGCCCAGACCGCGATCCTAGGGCCCAGAACCCCATCCTGAGGCTCAGACACCCATCCCGAGACCCAGACCTTCATCCCAGGATCGGACCTTAATTTGGGGCCCAGACCGTCATGGCAGGATCCCTATTCCTATGTCAGTACCAGGACCTTATCCAGGGCCTTCACCTACATCCGGGTACCTGACGTCACTCCTGGGGCCCCGACCTCTATCCCAACACCCAGACCTCCTTACTGGGGACCAGACTCCAATGCAGGGCCTCAGTCCCCCACCACAGTCCCTCCATCCTAGGATCAGACCTTAATTGGGGGCCCAGACCTTCATGGCAGGACCCCTATTTCCAATGCGGGACTAGGACCGTCCTCCGGGGCCTGACCTCTACAGCAGGACCCAAAAAGCCATGGCAGGATTCACACCTACATCCGGGATGCAGACACCATTCTGAACCCAGACCTACATCTGGGACCCAGACACCCATCCAGGGCCCCTGATGTCAATCCTGGGGCAAGGGGCTGGCTCCTGGCTGGTCCTTGGTCTTCGCCCGCCCCCTGGTGTCTGGAGTCCGCCACTGCAGGCGGCGCGGGCTGGGCCTGAGTGCTGTGTGCAGAGCTCTCAGGCGGACACGGGCTCCTGGCACTCACCTGCGCGGACCTCGAGGTCCATGGTGGCCTGGCAGCCAGATCCCGGGCTGGGCCTTTGGCACTGGAGGCCGCCAGGCCTGAGGGGCTCTGGGGGGCTTTTTCCCTACATGTCAGGCCGTTCGCACCCCGCCCATCCTGGCAGGTGAGGAGCCCGCAGGTGGGGTGCAGAAGCGCCCCAGCCAGCCCCTACAGAAGTGGGGGCGCCCAGGCGAACCTCTCTGGCAGGGGGGTGCTCTAGGACTTAGCTCTCTGGAAGAGGCATACCCCGAGGCGGACCCCTCCAAAAGGTGGGCGCGCTGGAACCGACCTCTCCAGAGAGGCGACCCTACAGAAAGAGGGCGCAGCGGGCCTGAGAGCTCCAGGGGGGCGCGCGGAGCCTGTGCAGACCACCCCCCCCCCACCCACCCCGCCACCACCGCGCTCTCACCCCAGTGCGCATGCCCGGCTGGGCCGCGTGCACAGGGCGCTCTGCCAAGGTGGCCAGCACAGCACCCCGTGGACCGATCGTTCTCCATTCGGCGCGGCCTGCCGTCATCAGCAGGTGTATTTGTCCAGTCAGGGGACGGCGCACCTGGTAACGTTTGCTCCCGTGACTTAGAGCTTCAGTGTTTGCACTCAGCACAGGAGGCTCGCTCCCCGCCCCCCCCACCCCCCCCACCCCCCCACCCGCTACCCAGGAGGGGCAGGGACCCAGCCCCACCCACTCAGGCGAGGGACTCGGGAATGTTTCTGAACCCCTTGCCCGGAGGACAAAAAGAGCACCCGGGCACCCACTGTTGGTCCTTCGCGTTTCTAAGGGACGTGCGCATGCTTGCAGCAGCACCTGGCTTCACCCCGGGGCCTCTCCTGTGCCCGCCTGCGCAGCCCTGCCCCCGCAGGACCAGCTGGGCCGCTCTCTGTGCCCAGTGCCCTCTGGCTTCCCTCCCCACGCCGAGCGGAAGGAGCAGAGTCTGACTCCACATCCCCGACCAGGCGACCTGACCCAGGACCGGATCCCCGCCCCGCCTGGAACTCGGACCTGGAGCCGCTGCTCCCCTCGTCCCCCATCCGGACAAGGGGGCTCTCAGCCTCATCGGGGTGCGGTGAGAATTAAGTGCTGTTGCTACTCTGCATGGACACGGGAAGGCAGCGCGCAGACTCGGGACGGGCTGTTCCTCTGAGCAGTTTGCTGGAGGGCGGAGAGGATGCGCCAGCAGGTCCGTGGCTCCCTGAGTGGTTCTTCAACAGAACCTCCAGGAAAGAACACAGGTCCCGGCTTGACCTCCCAGCCGCGTCCCTCCTCAGTCCACACCGTCCGAAGCCGCGGTTCCTGGGTGTGTGGCCCCCGGGCCCTGCCCTTGGTGCGACGCTGTTCTTCAGCTGCGTTTCCTAACCGTGTGGTCTCCGGACCTGTGCTTGGTGAGTGAATCCGACAACAGAGGGTGTGTGTGAACAGAGACACATGCATTCCACGTGTCCACCTGGGCTCCAGGCCCCCCTTCCCTTCTCAGTGCTGGGGATGCCCCGTGAGCACAGGGGCCCAGGGCCTCATGTCGGGGAGCTCAGTGAGACTCAAAGCAAGTGCAGGCTTATTGACCTGGGAACCCCAGTGCTGGACTCAAGGGCCACCTCCCCAAACATGGCTCTCCTGCTCAGCCGCCCCCTCTGCGAAGCCCCCCAGCCAGGAAGGGCGGTGCACAGTGGCTGGCAATGCTGGGGTGGGACCCTCAGGACTCAGCAAGGACGAGGGCCCTGCATTGCTCCAACCCCGTGAGGTGAGTCTCCTCTGCTGGCCCAGCAACAGCTTGGGCGCCCTCCCTGCCTGCACTCACCACAGCCAAGGCACTGCCCCCCAGGGAGGAGAGGAGGAAGAGGAAGGGGGGAGGGGGAGGGAGGAGGAAGAAGGGGCTCTCTGAGGAAACCCACCTCCTCCTAACTTTTCATTATAGCATGCATGGCCCTTTATTAAAACACAGGGCAAGAGCTTAATAAACTACTTTAACTCCTATAATGTGGGGAAGCACGGGGCTAGGTTGGAAGGTCTGTTAAGAAGGGATCTCTGTAAGGTTGGGGGCCTCCGGGGGGACTTGGCCGGAGGCGGCAGGCCCTGCCGTGACTTTCCCCAACAAGTCTGAGCCTCCCCTTTCCTGGAATCTCTACGTTTAGACTTCAAACATAAAGAGCGCGATTCCTTAGGAGCAAACAGCCCTGTTCACCTGCCTCCTTGGGCTTTCATTGAAAATCTTGAACTAAAATTCACTCTCAGGTCTGCCGCTCAGCCCTGCACTATGGAATCCCAAGCTCCCTCTTCCTGATCAGATGTCCGAGTCCGGATCCCAGGCCCGAGTTCCGAGGCTGTACCTGAGGGAGAAAGAAGCCTTTACCCCACCCCATGGCAGGCACCCCCAGGCCACCCGAGAAGGCAACGCGCTCTCTCTCTCTCTCCAGGTCCAGATGGGAAACGTGTCACTCCCTCAAATAAAACTTTACGCAAAGGTTAAATGAACTACCTACAAACGATAACCATTTAGATGAAGGGGCACGGCAGAGGCCTCTTACGGGCACACCTTGCTGAGCCTGGGCACTTCGTTTTGAATTCAGTGTAAAACCGCTGTTATTTCAGAAGGGAGGCGCCTGCAAGGGGATGGCTTGGCCGCGCGTGTGGGGAGGGAGGCTCAAAGCGCTGAACCCGCTGGGGCTCCCAGCCAGGCACCTGGAGAGTGACGTCAGTGCCCGAGGCCGCCGCTGAGGACGCGACCCATGGAGAGCGGGAATGGCGCCGGGGCGCACAGCAGCACAGGCGACCCCCTCCCCCCCACACACACCCCCTCTTCACTGGGACCAGACTCCCCGAATCTGACCGTCCGCAGCTATCAGACGCAGCTGGATGAAAAAGCCCCCGGCTGTGACCCAGCGAGCGACACTAACCTCACAGACTTCTATTTGAAGCTCCCCTTTCCAGGGTCATGGGGTGCTAGGCTTTTCGGGGTGATCACTTCCTGAGCTATATAAATGTCCCATCACTATGTTGAACACGTGAAATGAATATAATACTGTATGCCAACTGTAATTGAAAAAATTAAAAGTTTTTTAAAGATTAAAAAAAGAAATTCACCATTTCGGTGAATGAGGCATCAGCAAGTTAAGGTATATCCATCCCTGGAACTCGACATCTGGAATATGTATACATGAGTGAGTTCATGTGCAAAGTACCCAATTCCTTTTATCTAGGAAAAACGTTTTCGATTTTAGTAACAATGATTAAGTTTAAGGAAACTGGTTTTAGTTCAAGATTAAGTCAGAAACTGAAACTGGACACTCAGTGGGTCCGGGCTGCCTGTCCCTACTTGAGCCAATTCAGCAGAGACAGGGTTGAATCCTATATGAGTGTTTATTCCAATCCTGCCAGCAGCGTGGGAGAGCAGGTCATGCACAGAATCTGCTCTGCCCTCCACCATAGCCCTTCAGCTGCTTACATTGGGTAGAAGGACAAAGACAAAGGGGTAAGGATGGGTATGCAAAATTGGCAGTTTACAGGCAATGCTGGCTGAGGGTCTGCAACAGTGCCCTCTTGTGGGCATTCTGAGAAGAGCACCCGAGTAATGAATTCTGCCAGTCTGAACGGAAAACTGATGGATAGACCTAGAGGGTTCTGGCCCCGCGGGGAGGTGTGGCAATTGTGCCCTCTTGTGGGCATTCTGAGAAGAGCACCCGAGTAATGAAATCTAGGAGTCTGAAAAGAAAGTCCCACGGACAGTCCTAGAGTGCTCTGGCCCTTGCAGGGAGTCGCGCAGTATTTCCCTCTTGCGGGTGTTCTGAGACCAGAACTGTAGTCATGAATTTCGCAAGTCTGAAAAGAAAACCCTATTGAGACCTAGAGGGCTCTCATCCTGCAGAGGCGTTGCAATAGTGCCCTCTTGTGGGCATTCTGAGAACAGCACCGTAGTAAGGGAGGTGTTGCAATACTGCCCTCTTGTGGAGAAGGGGCGAGCCTGGGTTTTGGGGACAGAAATCCCGGCTCCAATGCTGCCACTATGCCCTTGAATGAATTCTTATGTCCCCAAGTGCTTCGCCTGCACAATTCCTAACTCCTTTCATTGTATTTTTCTTTCCAGTTTTGGTTACCAAAGCAAAGAGTTTAAAAGAAAAAGGCCATCTCTGCAGGCTATTTCCCCAGTGAACACCAACCCCCTAAAAACCCTCCCCTGGCAAGGTCACCTTTAGGCTCCACACGAGAAGGCACCCCCCTCGCTGAGGTCTGTTTCCACTGAAAAGTCACGTGCTGGGAGAGCGATCCACAGCCGTCAGAGCCATGAGCTCCAGTCACGAGGACACACAAGCACAGCGAGGCTGCGAGGCGAGTGGCTGGGCGTGCGAGGCCCTACCCCCCAAAAGCATGCCGGTGCTTCTCAAACCCGCAGTGCAGATCGGGCTCTTTCCACACGGGAGCCCCCACCCCCACAACACCCACACTCGCTAGGGCCCTCCTGACAGAGCTCAGACCTGGGGTGACAGTCAAATGATGTCACCTCTCCTTGCTCACAGCCTTTCAAGTGCTGGTAACAACTCTCTCTAGGCTTCGTGCATCAGAGAGGAGGTCGGTTCTGACAAAACGTTACCACAAGGGTGAGCTTGATGTTCGAAAACCTACTGGGGACTGCCAGGGGAACGTGGGGTTCAGTTGGGCCCAAGAATCGCCTCGATCCTAACATATCGGGTTAGGAATGGCCTTCGGTCAGTGCATGAGGGTCCCTGACCTTCCGGGTCTAGCTGCAGACACACTGCAGGGCACCTGGAGTCCAGCAGCCCCAACAGAAGGGAGAGAACAGCAGACTGACACGTGCTGGACAGGGATGACGCCCCAAAAACTCGATCCACTCTCATCCCCACTCAAACCTGGGTGCTCAGCCAAGGGGACGTCGCTGAGGGTTCTCATCATGCGTGTCAACCTAAGGAAGGGAAGCCTGTTCTAAGTCCACGGCACAGCTGACATCCGAGCAACTGCCTTTGGTGGAACAGTGGTTCCCAAGCTGCAGGCGGTGATTGTGTGAAGAGTCAGGCATTTTACTTGAGATGCAATAGGGAGAAAACAGCTTATCAACCTGTGATGGCAAAGACATGCTGGTCTGGCTCAGTAGATAGACTTGTCCTGGGGACTGAGCAGTGCTGGGCTTGATTCTGCTCAAGGGCATATGCCTGGGTTGTGGGCCAATCCCCAGCAGAGGCAGCCAATCAATGATCCTCATCACTGATGTTTCTCTCTCTCTCTCTCTCTCTCTCCCCCTCCCTCTCTGAAATCAATTTTTAAAATTATTTTAAAGAAGATATTCTTGCTTAGGATAAGGCCGTGGTCGGCAAACTGTGGCTCGCGAGCCACATGCATCTCTTTGGTCCCTTGAGTGTGGCTCTTCCACAAAATACCACGGCCTGGGCGAGTCTATTTTGAAGAAGTGGTGTTAGAAGAAGTTCAAGTTTAAAAAAATTGGCTCTCAAAAGACATTTCAATCGTTGTCCTGTTGCTATTTGGCTCTGTTGACGGATGAGTTTGCTGACGGCTAGGGTGAAGGTAAAAGGTAATTTAGCAGAAAGTATCATAGGACAGGTGGACAGGGCAGAATTCATGAAAGCAAACGACTTAAGTTTAAATGGACCGACTCCTCCCCATGAGTCACTCAATGACTTAATGAACGCATTCCCATCTGCATTTAAAGGTTCTGCTTCATGGACAACGCAGGAGCCCTCCCACCCCCACCCCCACCCCCGATTACGCACAGGGCAAGGAAGCCCGAGATGGAGTCCGTCTCTGAGCAGGAGGCAAGGCCACGTCCCCCGCTGCGACCTGCGCAGATGCCCTCGGTCACAGGCGCCCGTGGCCGCTGCCTTGTTGACACAGGCCAACAGCAGGGCGAGCCCCCCTCTCACTCCCCCCTGCCCCCCCGGAGCCTAGGGTGTCCCGTCTCTTATCTGAATGGTGGACTGTTACCCTCTCCTTACTACCACCAGGCACTTTGGTGGGCCCTAACCACCAGATCAATAGGCTGGGAAAAGTCAGTGACCATAACAGGGCCACAAGGACCCCCAACATCTCAGCAGCATGGAGGGGAACTCGGCCATCCTGTGAACGGCATGCATGACACAGGCCTAACGGAGCACTTATTTCTTAAGTAACGTAGACTGAGGATCAAAAATGCTGCCGACATGTTCATGGGCCTCGGGATGTTGTCAACCTGTGTAAAGGCCAAATCCGTGCTGTCCACGGAGCGCTTACAACACGCTGTGATAATGAAGCCACCCACACTCTCGGCCGTGTCACGCCCTGTCCCGGCGCCCACTCCCCGGTGCCGCGGAGAGTGCCTGCTGTGCCAACTCCATCAGGCCGCTGCCTCTGCAGTGCTTCCTGGGAGCACGCGCTGCGCTCACTGGAGTCCGAGCGCCCTGCATCACCTCCGCGATCCACCACTACGTGCGTTGCCCACGCTGCAGAGGCCTCTGGCCAGTGAGGGGAGCCCTTGGCCTGGCCGGAGCTGCTGTAACAGCGCTGTGGATTCGCTCACCACAAGTCTCCTCTCCTGACGCCTGCCGATCTTTACCAGCTACAAGGAGCCCACATTATGCAAGACTGTGAGTGAGTTCATTGCGGCCACTAAGTCTACCTTCCCTGTAAAGACACACCCTTTTGCGCAGCGCTGTTAACTGAATTGGTTTATTGCGTTCTATTTTTGGTGGGGAAATGGTAACACATGTCTTTAGCACAGCTTTGTGGGACACAGCGACAGGAGGGGGCCTTCCCTCCCGCGTCCGTGGGGAGGCCTGGCCGCGAGCCGCTTGGCTGTAACGAAGTAGTTCCTGCACTAGTTGGGCACCACGCTGAACTGTTACTAATTTCCTCCTTTCAGTGTAGGCAGCAATTCACCATTTTCTTTCAGTTCCTAGAAATAAAAAAGAAAACAGTAACATGTACAGGTGCCTGTGAAAAACCATGTAGTTAGAGACGCATCTGTCTCAGAGAGCCAAACGGAACGCCAGCCTGCCAGCCTCCAGCTAAGCATGGAGCCTCACAGTGCTCACAGGACGCTGTCAGGCTGCAAAGTTCAGGTGGAAAAGGCCTCCGCAGCCGGCAGATTGCTTAGCATCAGCGAATCCAGCGGCTGGAACAAACACCCAACAAAATACCTGCTTAAATGCCACGACAGAGAGGGGACACTGTGCGGGACGGAAGGAAAAGCTCTGTGATGGGAGCGTCCGCTCCAGCCTGCACACGGCACCTGCCACCCGCCCGTCACCCACGGCAAAGCCACAGCACTGCTGCCCATACAGCGAGAGGCCGGAGCCCAGCACGGGCTGCAGAGCCTCCCAGAAATGCTGGAACACAGCCACCAGGCTTCAAGTGCGACCACGGATCCAGCTTTCTGGTTTAAAGTGAACATTTAATTTGATGTAACATGCCAGGTTCGTATGAAGCAGCCGCAACACCAATCAATAACCCCGTGGGAGCGCCTCTCTGGGTTAGACCTGGGAGGGGAGATCCTGTCACACGCTCTCGGCCAGCCCACAGTGATGTCTTGGGATCCACCACCCACAAAACAGCAGCCGCCCGCTGCACCAAAGGACCCGCAGGGCTGTCCGAGCACACGCCCAGGAGGCCGGCGGCCCTCGGGTAGATCCGGATGGAGGACGTCCTGACTGTGACACGGCAGACAGCTCGCCTACTTTACAAGGCTGTGACCCCTCCTCAGACGGGGACGAGGCCTCTCTCAGGCTGCGGCAATGGAGCAGTGCGCTGGCCCAGCGGGCAGTTTAAAGGGCAACCAGGTCTAACTACTCGGACTCCAAACTCTCTCCAGAGTGGGCTCTACAGAGCTGAGACTCACTCATGCGTCCACACTGCTCAGCAGCTAAGACTCTCAGGATGTGAGGCTGACTGGGTCACTGACTCACCAGTTCATCAGGTCAATCAATCACCCATTCATCAGAGAAGCACTCTGCTCCTAGAGGGCGGAATAGAACCGCGGGAACGTAACCCCGCTTTTAACTGGACTGCAGAGGAAGAACCCCGCTCTGCAAGAAACACGCCAGAATGCCGATCCAGGAGCTGCTCCCAGTAACCCTCCCGAAGATCACAACTCCAAACTCCTCCGTGCCCAGCAGGGGAGCATCAGGTCGCATGGCAAACACCCTGCTCTGTGCCTGGAAGAAGCGGCGTGCAGCTCAGCTGCAGAATTAAATGAGATTTATTGATTGCATCTTCCCAAGAGTTACCAATGGCTAAGGTACCGGCTATAAAACATTCAGACAAGAACAGGCTCAGGAGAATCTGGGGTCTGAAGCCTCTCTGTTTTACAAAAATAAAATACCTGTATAAAATAACAGATGCAGATCTATTTCTGTTGCTTCAGGGCTATTTAAAGCTACTAAGTGAGAACTTTTTCCACCAGGAGTAGACAGTTCACCAGAACAATGCCTCCCTGGCTGGCTTGCAAGTGTGACGTCAAATCCGGAAGCCTCAGGAGACACCTGCGCAGAGCGCAGCCTCTGCCCTCCAAGGCCATGCTTATAACCCTCTGACCACAGCACCGACGTCACCAGGTCCTGCTCGGATTCCTTCACGTTCCCAAGTGCGACTTTACAGCTTTCATTCTGCCACGTAACTAGAAGCAGTACCACTCACTACTTGCCTTCCACGTAAGCCAGAGATGTGACCTCGGAGGAAGTCCAGGCAGAGGACGAAGGCCTGGGCGCAGGAGCGGCCCGCTACCTGGCCACGCCCTGCTCAGGCCCTGCCATACCCACCACGGCCCCCCTCCAGCACCGCCACCCCGGGGGGGCCAGGTTCCCGCAGTAGTGTCTGTAGCACACAGGTGCCATCGCACCTCTAGACTTTAGATTCTAGAAGAAAAGTCATGACCAATGAAAATGCACCCGGAGCTTAAAGCCAACAAGGAAGGAAACGAATCCCTGAAGACGTGTAAGAAATGGTGTCCCCTTGAAATGTGCTCACAGTCTGAGAGGAATCCATTTTCCAGCATCTGAGGCCCAGAGGGGTCTGGTACGGCCTAACACAAGCCTGCAGTTTCCCTTCAGGAACTAGGCAGTAACCACAGGGCTGGCCTGGCACTGCGACTCAGACCTGGTGTCACCCAAGAGCATGTGAGTGAGGCAGGAGAGAGTAACACGAGAAAATCTATCTATAATAATAAAAGCGTAATATGCTCATTAGACTGGACATCCTTCCAGATGTCCTTCCAGGACGAAGCCGGGCTGCAGCTGCGAGGGAGGGATCCAGGCAGCTGCGGCTGCGAAGGCCTCCTCTTCCACAAATTTCGTGCAGCGGGCCTCTATAGTAGAATGATTACAGCACTGTGAGTCTAAAGGCACAGGAGGACTTCGGGAGCAGAAGCAAACATTTCTGGCTGGAATACTCTAGGTCAGTGGTCAGCAAACTGCGGCTCTGTTGGCTAATGAGTTTGCCGACCACTGACCTAGACTCTCGGTTCCAACAATTACAGGCTGTTGTTGTTCTTTGTGATTAAGCCCCTATCCCAGTGGTCGGCAAACTCATAGTCAACAGAGCGGCAAACCGCAGCTCCGGCTCGCGAGCCGCAGTTTGCTGACCACGGCTCTAGGTGATTCCTGACAAGTGCGACCCTGATGAATACAAAGAACAGACTGAACTATAGAACGAGCGTGCAAGGCCACCCAAAGCAGAGGCGGCGGCGAAGAAAAAACACGCAGGAGTTCCACCGGACTGAGTGCAGCGGGAGAAGCCTGAACGTGCAGCATGGCCGCAGGGTCACTTCTCTGAGCACCGCGCTCCGGCCTGGGCGTGGGCGGCATCGCTCGGAGCTGGAGGGGCTCCCGGAGCAGCAGCCAGGGTCGGGTCAGGCCCCACAGCGAGGCAGAGCCTGGGGCTCAGGTGAGCGGGGAGGACCGTCTGACATGGCAGTGACGGGGAGATGACAGATGTGACGGCCCAGACAGGGTAACATGGTGTAGAAGTGCCTGGACGTGAGGCCAGAAGAGAAAGGCGGCCAGGACAGCCCAGAGTTCCTGTTCGAAACGGGACTCTCATGTCCCAGCGCTTCAGGGTAACCGGGGGCACGGAACTCACCTTCACGATGTCCAGCCCTCCGACGAGCTCCCCCTTCACATACAGCTGTGGGTACGTGGGCCAATTGGAGAAGGTTTTCAATCCCTGCCGCACCTGCGGAAACCACAGGACCCCTGACACCTGCCCCTCAGGCACAAGGGACGGAGAGACCAAGGACATGAAAGACACAACTTACTTCCTCATCCTCCAAAATGTCAAATGTCTCATACTCAACACTGCAAAAGGAGAGAACATTGTAACAGACAATTCAGTTCTAAACAGAAACTGTAAACCTACTTTGTGCTTTTAAAACAGTCAAGAAAATAAACCATTTTGGTGCCAACGAAATTTACTGCAGAAAAACGAAATGATTTTCCTTCTTAATCCGTCTGGCACTATTCAGAATACGTCATGCCGAGACACAAATGGGTCTGAATTTTCCTCTAGGCAATAGGTTGCACAGGGGCCAGCAGACTTTTTCTTAAAGGGCAAGAGAAACATTTAGATGCCACAGGCCATGGCCGGAGGCTGCTGGGACTCACCAGCCAGGACACCGTCACTGCCAGAGAGGCCTTGTGACATGGGAATGGACTTACGCCAGGACGGTGCTGTGCTTTAACTGTGTGGTGGTCAGGGAATCAGTCGGCGTGGGACCAGGCGTGAGGGTCCTATGTGCAGGTCCAAAAAGTGGCCCAAGAAAACGCCACATACAAAATCTGAGGCCACCCTCAAGGGAAGCTTTGGTTACTTGGTAAACAAGTTCCCAAGAAATCTATCCATGGTGCAGAAATACTCAAAAAAAGACGACAGGATTAACCAGCAGCAAGTACCAGAAATGTTTGAAAGAGCAAAAGGAATTAAAAAGGACCTTCAGGGCGAACTAAGGGAGGCAGATCTTCAGCTAAACAGTCTGATAAAAAGGGCAAATGACAGGCCACCTGTTAGTGACCTAGGGAGTCCGGGGCCCAGGGGCATGGGTCAGAGTCCCAGCAGTTCTTTGTAAGGGACTGTTCACACCTCAACGTGCACCTGGGACTCCACCCTTGCGGCGAGTTAATCTGGACTAACAAGATCAGAGGAGAAAGGACAAAGAGCCGGGCCTTCTTTCTCCACGCCATGACCCCCCAAGTTCACAGTGTTCCCGCTACAGAGCCGCAGAGGCTCCACGGGCACCTACCACAGCACCATCCTGTTTACCAAGGTTCGGGCCGTGGGACACTGTCTCCCACGGAAGCCCAGCCCCCTAAGAACTGCCCTCCCATCCCATCGGACTGCAGAGATACAGGACAGAAAGCAGACAGGGAGACCTTCCCAAATCTGCGAGCTGTCAGGTCCTGGCTCACCCAGCAGAGGGTGCCCCAGGGACAGGCGGGGCCAGGAAGCAGTGGACTGAGTGTGCGTCTCCCTGGAGCTGCGGCCGAGGGAAGACAGAGGAAGGGCCATAAAAATAAGGACCCAAACCAAGCCAGCTGTCCTCCATCCTCAGGCAGAGTGAACAGGAGGGCTCAACACACAGGACCTAGGCAGACCAGACTCTGCACTGGGAAACGCCACAATCATTTTAAGACATCTATCATTTTTCTCTTCATGTCCCTAAAATTGTATGTAAACCTGCACTATCCGACTATTTCTACTCTCCCCAAGGATGTCTAAGTATTTCCAAGATTACTTTCCCTATAATTTCATAGGGCTGCTTAATCTACTTAAAGCTACGATTAGAAAACTTGTATTAAAAAGCAACTGTGAAATCAAAGAAATAAGCAAAAACACATGACAAACTCTACAAAACATGTGTAAATAGCCCCGAGTGGTTCTGTTTTAATTTTTTAAATTGAGGTATAATTGACATATAAAAGTGGTTGTTTTTAACCATAAAAATCAATCACGATTTTCTCACTTGACAGCTTATCACTGAGCAGATCAAAAGCAAGAAACTTGCATGTAATTTCCCCTCCTCCTCAGATCCGTATAACCGACCTTAATACTTACCCCGTCTGCTTTATGGACTATTTAGACACTACACTGTTTTTAAAGAAAATTAAAACACCTATAATTCACTTTCTCCAAAATAGCTTTACGCCTGTTAAGAACTCAGTTATTAACTTTCCTCTGGGAGAGTAGACCAATAGTTATTTCATTGTTGCCTGAGAAACTCCTTAATGTTACCAGGAGTTTGACAATGGACAGAACATTCTATTGTAATTTACCTTAAAGCATTCACAAAACAGTATAACGAGAATATACAGATAAAAATGCATGGGTTTAGATAAACTCAAAAGTCAGAACTTCTTAAATAGACCGTTTAAAAATAAGACTGACTTACCCAGTACTATTTAGTATTTCCAGAATCTGTTTGCTGAATCCACACTTAGCTTCCTAAATGCAAAGAGAAAGAGTGAAGATGCACGTCATTTCCTCACGGCCCACGGCCTACGGCCCACGGCCTGGCTGTCCCTCGTCTGTCCTGGGACAGCTGGTGGGCGAGAAGGAGCCTCAGGGCCCTTCACATCACAGGGCAGTCAGGGGTGAGGGCTCAGGGGGCACCTCCAGTACTGGCCCTGAGACATCGACTCAGACGCACCCCTTCTTCCCCCCAGATTCACTTCAGTCTGTAACCACGGGGAGGGCGTGAGTCTAGTAGCTTCTAATCTTTGTGGTCAGAAGTCCCTCGAGTAAACCCCATGCTCTCCGGAGAGGTCACTCACGCGGACCATCTCAATAACTCGACCTTTCGCCATCATCATCCCTTTCCTGTTCCATCATTTTCCTGTTCCAAACTTCTTTGAGGTTATGGAAATCTTACACTTTTTTCATGCACAGAATCTCAAATCCCCTCAACCCTGAGGGAAGACTTGGGGCCACACAAACACCTTAATGGCGCTAATAATTATGTTCCCCAATGCACGAATACTGTCTGGGCTTCCAGAAAGGAAAAAAAAAAAGTGTTCTGAGATAAAAATAATCACCAAAAAGAAAAGATGGCTTTCCCGCTACTGGGAATTACTAGCTTCCTCTACTTTGTTTTAGTAAGTACAGGGGAGCAGTCGAAGAATCTAGGTCCTCATCCAGGGATCACACGTCGAAATGTATCTGACCATTTCCTAGTTGTCTGCTTTCATTGTAACAGTTACATGAACTGACTCCTATGTAAACTAACTGGTGTCACTATTAGTTCTGTTAACTCCCACAGTGATGGCAGCCTCGGTCCCGCAGCCGCTGTGCGGGCGGCACCAGGCTCTCTGTGCACCAAGGGAAAGCGAGGCTCTGTGAAGTGACAGCAAAGCAGCTCCAAGAAGCATCCGCCACAAGTGACAATCGCGCTGACACCAGAGCGCAATGGGGTTTGGAGGGAAGTCGGATGTGTCAGTGGCTCTTAGCCAGTGAGGGGCAGACCCTCTGAGGACGTGATGAACACGAAGAACTCTCTCTTTAGAAAAATAGGAATATGCCGTTACAGGAAAGGAAAAAAAATGCCAAAACGATTTCACTCATCATCACACAGGCACGGAGCACACAGGCGGCAGCAGGGGTTACATGTCAAGGGATCGTCTAGAGCCGCAGGCCGGGGACCCGTGAGGCTCCCGGACCCAGGAAGCAGTGACCAGACTGCACTCTGTGGACTCGGTCATGGTCCCGACAGCAACTCACAGCCCAGGAGCTGAGAACCATGCTGACCAGTGGGCCGACAGCCTGGCCGCAGAAAGAAACGCACCCACTGCGTGCGATGCTAGGACAGAATCAGAAAATGCAGATGGCTTGGTCTGATGTCCATAAGCACCAATTAAGGCCCAGAGAACTTCCTGGGCCTCCGCGGCTCCATTAGCCGAAGCGGGGAAGATGGTAAATGTCCCCCTGCTGCACGTTACCACCAACAGAAATTACAAGTACAACCGTTTTGAGTTCTTTACCTGTTTGTTTCCTTTCATAAAGAGCATCACAGAAGCTTTATTTGTCAGTACTTTGAGCCTAAGGAGAGAAAATTGATATGAAACGGCTCAGCTCAATTATTAAGCCCCACTTTCAGGAGCGGCGTGCGTGCTGAGGGATAGCAGGAGGCTGGTTCACAGCTCTGGATGGCATTAAACAAGCAAATGCATGGGCATTTCCTTTAGTTCCCTCTCTCCCTGAGCCACTGTAAACCACAATGTGGCTTTTTAAGGCAAAGAATGTTCCTTCAAGTTGCAATTTAAGCCCATCAACTCACAGCCCTAAAAAAATAATAACACCCAATTCAATAAGGAGTGGTTCGATAGGGGCCCATCCGGAACCTCCAGCACTCCATCCTGCATGGTTCGCTCATCCTGAGGCTGCGCACGGCTCCACACGCTCAGGGCCCACAAGGCCGCCCCTGAGGGGAGCGCTACGTCTCGAACACCACTAACACCAGCTGCTACTTCACTTCAGGGTGAGTATGTCGCTCCATCTTTCAACATCAGGAGCGAACTTGCTGTCAGAATGCGCACCATCTGCCTCTTAGCCTAGAGCCCAGAAACCGGCCTCAGGAACAGTCAGTGTGGGGACAGTGGCTGCTGAAGACCCGCTTGGCCCCGTAGTGGCCCATCGCCATGTTCTCCTCCTGCCCCTGGTTCTCTGGATCCTTCGTGGTGGCTCCAAATCTCCTCACAGTATGAAGGTGTCACAAATGGAGCCACAAATCACGCACAAAGCTGTCACGTACACTTGCAACCGAGTGCGATTAGCTAATGCTCAAAACAAACAAAACACAGTGAGAAACAACATGACGCTGATCCCAGTCTCTCACCTAGCAACCACCACCTGCATCCAGGGAAGCAAAACAGGTCCCTCTGTCCCACCCACAGATGTCACCAAGCCCAGGAACTCTGGCTCCTGCACTTTTCCTCCCAGGAGCCCTTTAAATTGTTACTCAAAATATACTGAACTTACTTCCTACATAATTCCAGCCAGCCATCCTATGGTGTCTGACCACAGAGATTCGGGCGCATTCAACAGAGAGCAATGAAGAGCGAACCCAAGCAGAGCAGGTGCACAGCAGCCTCCTGGGGCCACACAGCCTCCGGGGCCGCCTGAGCGCTCAGCAGAGGACCCCAGAGTTAACAAAGGGACGAAGAGCACCACTTTCTTACCAAAAAGGCAAGAAAGGATGTAAATCATTGGAGAAAACGTGCCACCTAAAGGCCGGCGTGACATAGATGGAATACTGTTTATAAGGATTACTTCATTATTCAAGGTAGTTAAATCAGGTGTTTATTTTTAAACACTTAAAATGTCTCGCCTTAGCCAGTGTAGCTCAGTGGATAGAGCATCAGCCTGCAGACTGAAGGGTCCCCGGTACAATTCTGGTCAAGGGCACAGGCCCAGGTTTCAGGCTCCATCCCCAGTAGGGGGCGTGGAGGAGGCAGCCAATCAATGGTTCTCTCTCATCATTGATGTTTCTAACTCTCTCTCTCCCTCTCCCTTCCTCTCTGAAATCAATAAAATATACTTTTTAAAAATTTCTCAAAATGTGAAATGGCAACACAATGACATGGAGAAGTTTTACCTTACAAACTGAAGCCCAGCCATTCCCCAACAATGAATGGCTGATATGCCACTACACTTCAAAAGAAATTCCTTTTTAAACCTCTACATTAATTCATATTTATTACAATAAAAATTCCTTTAAGTCTCCCTACAGGCCAAAGTCCAAAATTTCTATAAGATAAAATGTCTAAAAGCTGATTGAGATGCTTCATAAAACGAGTCGGACAGATTTCACAGCTCCGGAAGCTCCCCGGATGCTAAGTTCTCAGCGTTTGGAGGCAAGGGGAATCCGCGTGGCCCGCGCACTGCAAGCACAGCACTGGCTCCCAACTCCCACGCCAGTGCTCCGATGGGACAGTGACAGCAGTAGCACCAGGGCCCGTGTAGGAAAACACAAGGACCAGCTTATGCTCTGAGCAGGACCGTGACTAAAACCTGCACATCAAGACAGCTGGATCCTGGCTCAGAAATGCAGACAAGTAAAATGGGGTCGCCCCATTGTAGCAGTCACATTTCTATCAAACAAAGAATACCCTCCACTTAGACAGCAAACTGACACCCAACACTCCCCAGTCCAAATCACACCTTCCTGCGTAAGGGTGACTTGTCTGACTGCAAACAGCAGAATGATGAACTTGGCACTTGAGACCAATCTCTGATTTCTGTACAGAAAGGCAACGCAAGGCTGAGAATTTTAAAAATGTTTTAAAAAATAACGACAGACTATTTGAAACTCTTAAAACACTTACCTTTCCTCTAATTTGGGGGCTTTGGGGCAAATTGTATCTAGTTCTTCAGATGCTTCCAGCTCCTGAAATAAACACAGGTTAAGCTGAAGGAAGCATTCACAGGTAAATCCTGGCCACCCTCTAACACAGAATGCCAGTCCCAATCATCTCCTCAGAAATGCCCGCCCCTGTTCCAGACTCAGCCTGCTAACTGGAGAAGTTCTTAGGAAATTGACTCTTTGGACCTAGCACAGCACTCAGGAAACAGCGCTCTAAATGAAAACTCGGTACCGATACAACTGCCCAATTCTAACCTTCACGATGTCGAGTCCTCCTATGAGTTCGCCAGACACATAGAGCTGGGGATAGGTGGGCCAGTTGGAATAGGTTTTGAGGCCCTGACGAACCTCTTCATCTGAGAAGATATCAAAACTGCTAAACTGAATATTGTGTTTGTTGAGGATTTCCACCATCTGCTTGCTGAAACCTGCACACAGAAAAAGAAAATAAAAAACGTAGTTTCTCTCTCTCTCTCTCGCATACACACACACACAACTCTGAATGCAGAGTACAGAGAACTACTAACCATAGATGTCTGCCTGTTTTACCAGTGATTTCGTAACCATGGCTGGACAGTGTGCAGAGAAAACAAATTCCAAGAATCCCTTATCGCATGCTGAACCACATACCACATGTTCACATGATTTAACTTTTTAATACACTTGTGAATTTTTCTTTAGTGTGTGTGTGCGAAAGTTCCTCTTTGATATCAGGCCCATTTTTTTTTGGTTGTAAAAGAAACAGTACAAGCCAAAAAGCGAGCCTCAAGCCCTGCCATCAATCAGGGGGACTGGCCTGGACCCCGGGACTCACCCTGCCAGCTCTGCTGTCCTGTGCGTCTGTGGGAATCAGCACTGGCAGAGGACAGAGCTCTACAACAGTCATTTTTAACCACTGCTTGGCCATACTGGAGACCCAGTTCAGTTCGTCCGTTACTACTTCCCATGTAACCACTTCAGCAGTTCTCAATCTGTGCCACCTCTAAATAAAAGAAATTAAAAAGCAAGTGAGCCCTAACTGGTTTGGCTCAGTGGAAAGAGTGTCGGCCTGAGGACTGGAAGGTCCCAGGTTCGATTCCGGTCAAGGGCATGTGCCTTGGTTGCGGGCACATCCCCAGTAGGAGGTGAGCAGGAGGCAGCTGATCGATGTTTCTCTTTCATTGATGTTTCTAACTCTCTCTCCCTCTCCCTTCCTCTCTGTAAAAAATCAATTAAAAAAAAAAAATATATATATATATATATATGCAAGTGAATGTGTTCTGTGTAGTCTAAAAGGGATACTTCCCACACTGGGTTTCAAAGCTATCCCCTCTGTTGTTATATATGAACTGTCAAACTGAGGGAGCGCTTTCTCATCTGGTGTCATAACTTGACAGTTTCTTTTTTTAAACTATTTACATTCCCCCAAGTATGTTATGTGATTTTTTTCCCTACACTGTAGTGACAATCTTATGCTCCACGGTTTTATTACATTTTAGTGACACATTTTTGTTCCATACTTTTTTGACATCATTTTCTTAGGATTACATTAGTACTGAAGAATAAGAGTGTGAATAGCAGTCTTTTATAAACCTATTGGTCTTGTCTGAAAAGAGGATATTTTTCTTTCTGTAAGCTAATTCTTCCCAAGTGTTTTCAATACTTGCAATTATCTTACCTAACAATAGACAAATATGTAAATTAACCATACCTCCACTATGCCCACAGCCAATCAAAGTGACTATGCAAATTAGAAGGCCAAAGATGGCGGCCGCCCTCCTGCTCCAGGCACAGAGTGGCCAGGCGGGGCAGGACACCTGCTATGAGAGGGAGGGCGGGGGGGTGGGGGGGAGGGATATAGAGGTACGGAGTGCCACAGCAAAGACAAGACTGCATGCAGACTCCAGAGTCTGCAGCAAAGACGAAAATGGCAGACTTCGGCCGGAGTCTACAGCAAAGACGAAGAAGGCAGACTCTGGCCAGAGTGAAGGCCCGGGTCCCGGGTGCCGGAGGAAAACCAGTGCTGGAAGCCAAGGGAAGGAAGGCCTATTGCACGAATCTCTTCGTGCAACAGGCCTCTAGTTTGTAAATAAAACTGAATCATAAAATTCAGTATAAGATTATTCCCACCCCTGACCAGTGGCTCAATGGTTAGAGCATCAGCCTGAGCACTGAGGGGTCTCGAGTTCGATTCCCCATCAGAGCACATACCTGGTTTACAGGTTCGATCCCGGCCCAGGTCAGGGTGCATGCAGGTGGCAACCAATCAATGTGTGTCTCTCACGTTGATGCTTCTCCCTTCTCTCCCTCCTCCCTCCTTCCGCTCTCTAAAAAAAGGCAGTAAGAAAAATATCCTCCGGTGAGGATTAAGAAGAAAGAAAACAAAGCAAGGAAGCAAACCAAGAACAGATGATTTCAAGACCAGGCCCTATCTGATGCCATGCAAAAGCACCTTCACTACTAAGATGTGGATCTATTAGTGAGCACCAAACATCTCCCAGCCTGCAGCCTACGGACAGCAAGCACCAGTACAGGGTGGACAACAGGGGTAACAGCTGTACGGGAAACACAGTTTATTCTTGCATTATTATTTATTAATCATTGTATTCTTTTCCATATGAGCAACTGTAAACCCACTTTTGCCCCCCTATGTTTATTCGTATAGCATAGAAGTTGCTTTTCCTACAACTGAAGTGTTAAGTTCATGTACAGCCTGAAGTAAAACACTGACTCTGAAATTT
This sequence comes from Corynorhinus townsendii, assembly GCA_026230045.1. Classification (NCBI taxonomy): domain Eukaryota; kingdom Metazoa; phylum Chordata; class Mammalia; order Chiroptera; family Vespertilionidae; genus Corynorhinus; species Corynorhinus townsendii. The sequence goes on from JAPDVU010000008.1 coordinate 146,506,334, forward strand.
TCTCATTCATCTGGGAGTTCATTAGTAAACAGCTAACGGCTGATTGCTCATGGTTATTCTGTTGCCAATATATTAACTCATTTCTACTGTAACCGGCTGAGAAAAAGCTTTCTTTTAGCTTCAGGCAATTGCAGGCAGACCAGAAAGATTGATTGGTAGTGCTTCATTTTTAAGGGTTAAAGTGGCAGACTGGAAATGTTATGCTTAAGGATAAAATAGTAAGAAGGCTTTATTCTAATAACAACATATTTACACACATTTTTAAAGGAAAAATGCATGCATGCATGTGTGCGTGCGGTAAGGATATGTAAAAGTAGAAAGCCCGTGTTTCACTGCCACAGAATCACTCCTTCTACCTGCCGTCATGTCCACCAGACAGAAGCCGTGAGTAACAAGCCTAACTGCCACATTTCGTCACCAACAACAATGAACCCTACAGAACACCCCTGAACGGCCCATGCTTTTGTGTCTGCTTTAAAAAGTAAAGCCCAATTAGATGACTCTCAATGCAGGAGACATTGCTGTACTGTGGTTCAAATACCTTTCCTTCTGCTAAAAGCTTTGTTCACTGAGACAGATAAAAGAATTCCCACTAACTTACTAACCTGCATGTTGGAGGGTTTTACATTCTGCTTAAGATGTACAGCTCGGCGCCTCGTAAGCATCTCCCCAACACACAGGGCCTCCGTCCTATCTTCCCAGGACCACAGCTGAGGGCATCTAATCCTGTCGACTGAGACCCACCGAGATGCCAGGCTCGCAGCACACTGCCATTCCCACGGAGACGCCAGGGCAGACCCGGAAATAGCTTGCAAGGGTTCCTTGATACAAAATTTGTTACTCATGCACGTTTTTCCTGATTAACTAAAAGTGAGGTAGGTGGGAGCCAGCTAATCAAAAGCAAAAAGCATCAAAGGGAGCCTGGTTATCACTGATGCGAGTGCTTTCAAAGTGAACTCAGTGCAAAACACAGAAGCACCAGCCGCCCGAGTCCACACGGCCAAGAGCCATGACAAAGGAGGCTCTGCCCACGCTTCACCTCTCACACGCTAAGAGGAGAGCAAAACCACTTCCCACGACACAGGCTCCGGAAGGAAGAAGGTGAAATGGTACCCGATCCTCTAAGAAACAGCTGGAAGAGGAAGAGCCCGTGTCACAGTGCGCACAGGAGAGGGCAAGGGGAGCAGAGCCGATGAAGGAAGTAACGGGCGGTCACGTACAACACCTCGGTAGGTGTTTTATTAGGGCACACAGCGCTGCACAACGGTCTGTGTCCAAACGGGACAGAAAGACCTGCAGCAAAAACCAAACTGTCAGGAAATAGAAAAGCCTTTGCAAATGCAGTTACAGGTACTTGAAATATCAGGGCAAACACTCTGGAAAGCGTATGAATGTCTAACCACCATGCTGAAACTAATACAAAACAATACTGAGTGTCAAGTGCCATTAAAAAATACATTTTTAAAAAATGTAGTAATAAAAATTATAAAGAATGAAATTTGTTAAATCCTTGGTACCTAAAAATCTTTTAGTTTCCTAATAAGATCTTGAATATCTATCTATATCATGTTTTTCAGATTGCTCTGAAATGCTTTAAAGCTTTTTTTTTTCATTCTAACTTGTTATTTGTACAGTCTTCTAAATGCCACTCACAGTTAATATAAAAATTGCCATAAATACATCAGGAAGTCAGTGTAATGACGTGAACGGTAAGCAGGAAAGGATTACTTCTAAGTGAACTGAAAAGGGTCTCCGAGACTGGGTCCCACTCCCACCTCCACCGAGGAAGAAAGGAAGGCACAGGAGGGTGACTGACGTGCACCTCGTTATCAAGGCAGGTGGCAAGGGGCAGAGTGGGGACCACAGCCCACCTGTGGTGACATCTAGTTGGCCTTCCCCTCCGGTGCCTCAAGCTTCAGTCGCCCACCTGCCAGTTTCCTTAGGGCAGTGGTCGGCAACCGCGGCTCTTGAGCCACATGCGGCTCGTGAGAATGCTACTGTTCGATCCCAGAGAAGAGAACCTTCTATGGGTTTTCTGTAGGTTCACCAAGTCTAACCTGTCACACAGGTTCACCCACATTTTGCAGCCAGTTCTGCAGCACTCCAGACTTAGAGTGACTGGGCTGGCGTTCTAAGTCCTGTTATTGTCACCACGTCAAGTGCCAGAAATGATTTCCATGCCTGATGGCAGAGAGGCAACCAGTGCGCCCTCCACGGAAAACAAAGCACCTCCCAGAGACTGCCCGAGGCTGCTGCGCCAGCTCTGGGACAGCCACGTTAGCTTCCGTACATGAGCAGCAGGCCTCCTGATATGTGGGTGTTGGCAAGGAGATTGTTCAAGTAGAACTGAGAGATAAAGAAATGATTTTCTTGTGTCTTTTTAGGGTAGAATTCATCATGAAACTTTCTTTTTAAACTAGACATTTTCATAACTTAGTATGTAATTTGCTAACCACATGGGGAAGAATTTACAATTGAATTTATTTGGAAGCGTGGCTATTTTCATGGTCACCCTAGACAGCCAGTAATCCCACCAATAGCACCCACCTAACCAAGTCCCTCCTATGCAGCTGAAACATACTCAGATTCTCAGCAGCGCATCAAAAGGCAATAAATGCTCAATTATGCAGCAGCGCACTGTATGCGAGGCATAGAACAAAGAAAACCACGTAACCCCCAAGCCAGAGGCGTCAAATAACTGTAAAACTTACTTAAGGACAAAAGCACAAGCAGCTATGAGGTTCAGAAAACAAGAGTGACTGTAAGACACAATTAGGAATCTTTAAATTAGCAGACGCTAAAAACTGGAAGTGACAGCAATGGGTAATAGTCATTAGCTGCTGGGAGACAAGGCAGGCAGCAGTACCAGGGCAGACACAGGAACACTAGCAAAACTCAGTGAGCCTGTGAACTGATAAATGGAGGAGGTGGTTAAAAGGGGGATGCCAGGACGGAGAGGAGGCTGTTAACAGCAAAGGTAACAGACAGGCAGGAAGCCCATTCAGGGGGCCGGCAATATGCAGCTGGAAGGTGATCCCAACTCCGCAACCAGGAGACAGACCCTGGGCAAGCTGCCCTCACACCTTAGGGTGCTCACGCAAGCAATAACGATCCTGAATTAGATGACTTCTAAGATGCCTTTTGGTTCCAATATTCTGAGTCTCTAGTGCAAACTAATTCATATCAGCCAGGTAACTACCTAACCTTTACAACCTTCCTGGCTTTTTGGAGGTATCTGAACCCAAGCATAGGAGGATGGCCAGCTTGAAACCAGCGCGGGCTCCTAGCTGACCCATCCTGGTGAAGGCCCCTTTGTTACAGGATCTTAACAGCAGCTTCTTACCACAGCGCGGCTCCTGCGGAGTCCCTTTCATAAACAGCATGCAGGGGGCAGCATGAATTAATTTCTTCAGGCGAAGGTTGAGGTCTTCTTTGGGGTGCTCGCTACCACTGGGTGGGAAGGCGCCCACAGATGCATGTCGCTGAACTTTTTTGGTCAACTCTGGGGCATGTGCACCATCTAACTGGTCAATTTTCTGAGAATTCTAAAGTTAAAAAACTCGTTTAGTATGTGAGGCATTCCTCCATCACCTCTATATTTTAGGCTCCAACATTATAACAATTACAAATAGTTCTGCCAATTTTTAAAGGGGTCAACACTATTACTGGAGAACTTTTTAGAAATCTGACTACCAATTGCCTGCAATGCATCTCAATTTTAGAAATAATTAATGTTCTTGTTTTCTTTTTTCCCTTTTTGGGAACATACGAGGAAAACATCTGTTAATTTCCAAATATCGAATCCCTTCAAGTAGTCGATGTTTTTCAAGAGTGGTACAGAAGTTTCTGGCACGTTTACGTGAGACGCATTGGGCCGGCTGTAAACATCACCCCATCTCAAACTCAAACCAGATCAGTCTCACCTAAAACAGAAAGATTTCCCCACCCTGGCTGGGATGCGTCCTTTATTAAGTATAAAGGAGGCATCTGGGGACCGTGGTAACACCCAGAGGGGCCCTAAGGCAGATCCGCATGGCTTCATAAAGGAATCATTAATCAAACCAGGACCAGCCCACTGCTTCATTCCATCCACACCGCCCTAGCAACCAACTTCTGACCCAGCGCCAAAACACTGTGGGTCTACAGCATGTATCTGAACTGTTCTCAAGAAGCTCCAGTTCTGGTTGCTGGACCTCCAATCCCTGTCACTTTGCCAGGACCCCCAGGACAAGCAAACACTGCGACTACAAGAGGGGACAAAGCCAGGAACAAGCCAATGGGAATGTTCAGGGGTCAGGGGAGAGGGTAAAGAAACCCAAACAGAAACCCCGCGGCCCAGGGCAGATGGAGACTCTCTTGTGCCAGCTTTATCCTTACCTTGAAAAACAGAAACGTGGGAACAGAACTAATTTCATATTTTTCAGATACTTCCGGAACAGCTTCAGCTTCCAACTTTAAAATAAGAGAATTTAAGCTTGATTATAAAAAGGTCCTTTTTTGACAACTTCAATATGTAAATCAGTTTCACATGCATTATTCCTTCTAGTAGTTGACGTTTTTTAAAGAGCGCAGTACAAAAGTTTATGACACATTTACATTTAAATGAGACTCACTGGGCTGGCATATCATCCACTGAGTCTGCGGTGTCAAAACAGGTTCAGAGGTTTTTATTTTGTTGCACATTTCAAAAGATGCCTGGAGGCTGTGAATAAAATTTTTGGTGCACTAGTGACCTGGTAAATTTTCAATCATATGCAGCTACTACTATATTGAAATCCATAAATCACTGACCCCAGTTATGTCATGATTACGGTGCTTATTTTCTGCCCACAGCAATTCTTGCTGTTTGCTCTATTGACTAATTTCAAGAGGCAGTACATCATGACTGACAGTTGCAGCCTTCTGCAAATTATGAAGCAAAAAGGAGTATTTCTTCAATAAACTATTGATGTCTGATAAATTTTACTTTTAACTCCTGCAAGGCTGCTGGGCCTGAAGCAGATCCCTTGCAGGTTCCTGGCTGCTGGTATCTGCGCCCACGTGAATGCCTGTGAAACGAGGTGAGTGCACGCTCTGTGATAATTCCCCTCAACAAGACACCGTGTGACAGCTGATGCGCGAATCTGAAACACATTAAGTAACACAATCTCCCAATAATTAAACACAATTACTATAAGCTATTATGCAAGACTTTAAAAACAGCGCACTTTGAGAAAAACCGATATCTATTGCATCTTTCCCTCATAGGACTGTCAATGTAATATAAACTTTTTAAAACCAATAAAAACCTGTATTTACATTATACCTGTAGGAAATAAAATTTATTGATCAATTACATTGTTAAAAGTTTTAAATATAACTACTGTATTTTTCCAAGAGTGAAAGATTTCCACTGGGCTTGAAACCGTTTTCAGCCCGAGCTTTAACCAATCCAGCATATCCACGCAAATGAACCTCGACATAGTGGAGGCACAGCCATTTGTCTTTGTTTTGATTCTCCCACCGCATATGCTCTTGGGTGCTCTTTTACTACCTTAATTCTGTTTTTCTCGAGAACACCCTTTTGAAACAATATTTTTAATTATTTTCATTCTTAAATGTGTTTATGAGAAAAACTATACACACTGCAAGTCAACATCAGCTGTCCAATAAAAGTGAAAAAAAGAACAAAGAGAAGGCTAAGCAATGGGAGACAACTCTTTAGAACAGACTCTGAAACTGCAGACACATCTGTGTTTTTCACACAATTCCGCAGTCAGACCAAAGAGGAGCAGAAAAGGTGACCACAAAGGCAATTCATTACCTTTTGTCTTTTTTTAAAAAATATATTTTATTGATTTTTTACAGAGAGGGAGAGAGAGTTAGAAACATCGATGAGAGAGAAACATCGATCAGCTGCCTCCTGCACGGCCCCTTCTGGGGATGTGCCCACAACCCAGGTACATGCCCTTGACCAGAATCGAACCTGAGACCCTTCAGTCCGCTGGCCGACGCTCTATCCACTGAGCCACACCGGTTAGGCTCTTTTGTCTTTTGACTGAGATCTGTGGCATGCCCACCGCACACTGGGCACTGGGCATTGAGCTAAGCTCACTAGATTCCCATCTTTGGTACAACTGGATTCTAACAAAAAAATTACAGGTTACTAACCTTTTTACAAAAAAGTAAAATCCATAAAAGGGCTACACTAAGTAGAAACAGCGTAACTGTGGTCTTAACCCAGAACATGCATAAAACGGAAGTCTTGTATGCTTTTAAAAGTGGTCTCTTCTCACATTCCTGGTTCCCAGTAGGGTCCCTTACTGACCACTCCTCTGGGAAGCAAATAAGCCTCTTGACATTTCCGCTGAAGCCAGAAGGATCACTACATGAGCTCCAGAGACCGGTCTTACAAAGACAAAGGCAATGGTGACAGGCAGATCCTGCTGAGCATGGGCCAGGAGTACCAATGAAGGACAGCCACTCTCCAGGACGTCAAGGGCATCTGAAGTTCAAAAACCTTTGCAGCACTAAAATTCTTTGGAAATATTTTTGTTGAATGTAAAACATGAGTTATAATAATGAAAATGGAAACTAAGTATATAAATATTTAATAATGATCTACATTCAGAAGAGACCAAAGATATCTTTGATGGATAATAGATATCTTTCATGGAAGACCTACTCTGTGTCACAAGTCATGACAGGCCCTCTACATAAGCGTGCGCAGTCTACTTACACCCTGGACAGGTATGCAGCATGGCATCTCAACTTGACAGGCGGCTGGGCACAGGGTCACTTGTCCAAAGACACACAGTTAATAAGCAGCTGAGCTCAGAAAGGAAATAAAAATTGCCAGGCGTGGCAATGAGGCTCCAAGGTTGAGGAGGGAACTTTTAAACCTATACTCAGGGACCTTTCGTTAAACCTCAAACAGAGGTTTTTTTCTACTCATGGCATGTTGACAGTACAGGAAGAATTTTCAAAATCTAATTCTTTGTCAGTCAAATATCAATTTCAAAACACATTTAAATTAACCTTTTTGATAACTTTTTAAAATTTCTTGCCAAACTTAGTGCAGTAACAGCTAATAAACTATGTTCATTGGGTTTCTTTTGTTACCGCAACACCACAGATAAAAACTAGGATTATCTGAGAGGCATTTTTAGAGTTCCTAAAAAATAAATTCTACTATGATAAGATGCCAAATAAACTGGCGAATACCCTCCGACAGAGAAAAACAGGAAGTCAGCTGGTCAGCTGGTATTAGTTGCACAGCTAGTTGGCGCCCTGGAGACTGCCCTATGTTGTCTGCTCGCACACACCAACTGCACAGACATTGCGAATTAAACAGTGCAGGCTCCAGAGATGATCTATACCGACTGCCAAGAGCTTCCGAAATTAAACAGCGTGAGCTGTATCTTTAAGATGGCTGCACATTTAAGAATAAATCAAACTATAAATATTCCTATTTTTTTAAATCAGAAAATACAAACGTAAGTATATTAACTCCTTCTGTACCCTTGATCTTACAATATGAAGTTGCAATGAACATAAAATGCAAGTACAGCAGCTACTATACAAACAAGATTAATGCTAAAAGAAATGTAACAGCAGAAAATCTCACTAATCAGGTGGCTGATGAGTCTGACTTGGAGAATTTTTGTACCCAAGTGCATTGCATAGTAACCACAGCCCAGCACCATCAGTGTACTAAACTTGGGGGGGAGGGGGGCCTGGCATGGGAGGTGGGAGCTACCTGCACAAAGGAAAGCAATTAAGAAATGGCAGGGTACAGGCTCCCAGCTCAAGCATCTAGTCCAGAAACCAATCAAAACAAGAGTTAAAGATGTTCCCTGACTAATAGTCCCACCAACCGCACAGACTAAGTTCAAAGGCCACCCCCTGCCCCCCAAAAAGGCCACAGGGGTACATGGGAACGACTTCATATAAAATGGTTTGATATAAATCAGTTAGACACCTTAAATATAGACTTTTATTTTTAAAAATAAAATCAAATAAAAAATTTCAAAAATTGCCACTCCTATAAAAAACATGGATTTGATTTGGACTTTGGATATGACTAGGGGAACCCAACTTGTTCGTCACCCAAAAAACCTTGTATAATTCTTCTTCTTTCCATCTTCTCCACTAGGCACTTTATCTTCAAAGATTTTATCTACCGAACAATTGATAAATGATAAATATGTATTCCCATTTTTGTTAGTGCTAGCAAACCAACTTTACATAATTCAAAGAGCAAAGACATTTGACATTTTAATTAACGTTTTAAGTTTATTCTGAATAAAAACAGGTTTCTGAGGCTTAGCAATAGAACTCATGTATCACCTCAAAACCCTTGTAGACATGAGAACCTCAGGATCTGACCGAACTTGGTGGCTGAGCCAGGCGAGGGGACCACCATGGGCATAAACAGGGCACCAAGGGAACCCATGTGGCCTCCATCACCACGCCAGCAGTCCAGGAAATGAGGGCACTCGGACTCAATGATGGGAAAGCCTCTTCCAGTGAGCACAAACGTGGACCAAAAAAGCATGCTAACTTTTCTCAGGTATATTTTACCGTTATCTATAAAATAAATTACTGATGGTCACAAAACTTTACATCAAACTATTGAAAATATCAAGTGTAAGATAACCTGCATAATGATTCTGTAAATCCAAGTCACAGAATGGACTAATCTCCATATTTCACATGTCAAAAACGCCAAACTACTGCAGTCATTAAAATAAAATAAAAAAGACTAAGAAATCAAATGAAAAAACACAGAAGTCACAGAACACCAGTTCCATAGCCCAGAAGTTTCAAAAAGCTCCCAATAAGCCAGCTGTTTTAAAAGGAACCACCTGCCTCTCTTACTAGGAAATGCCAATAGCTCTCGCCGGTATCTCCTTTCTCATTTGCTCACTATGGTTCCGCCATCGCAGCCTTTGGAACAATCCACCTCACAGGCTCCAGGCAAACTGCCTCTGCCCTCCTTGATGTCCAGGGCAAGAAAGCCTGTGCTAGACAGTGAGTGACCCACCACACCGTCACCCTCCCCGTGAACGGCAGATGCAGTCGGGCTCAGGTATCTCCGACAGATAAGGGCTTCCGACCTTGGCTTGCTGAGACACTTAAGCACTTGAACAACTTAAACCCTCACTGCCAAGTCTGGTACCAATGTGAGAAGTAACTGTAGAGTCACTTTAAATAAATCATTCAGATGGCAGCCAGGAACAATGTGCTACCTACACCAGTAACATTATACATATAAAAGCAGACTTACAACAATTACCATCATCTTGATTAATCTTATGATTGAAATGTTTAATCATTCATTTCACTTGTAATCGTTATCTTTTATCACTGACCAAACATGCAGTTTTAATGTTCCCTTCCATTATTTATATTGGACATTTTAGGGTTACATTCTAAGGTTACATTACACATTTCATTGGAATTTTAAATAAGTCCTTAAATTTTAAAAAGCTAGCCATTATATTCACACTTGCTCTATCTGCATAAAGAAGGATTCATACAAAATTAATGCAAGCAGTTACTTATGGGGGGACAACAGGACTGATGGGAAGGCGTGTGATGAGCCTGCTCTCCACAGCTTTTCAGTTTTGATTTTTGAGCCATCTAACTGCAATACCTATTCACAGCACACTTAGCTGGAGAGAAACTGTCTGATAAATTATACACCTGCTGTACAAATGAGTTAGCCTGTCCAGATTCTGTGTTCAGTTTATATATCAAGTGGCATACTCACCCAGCTGATGTCACTTTTAATTCTATGTGCAGGTATACTTGTCAGCATGTCTTATAAACTAATAAATTCTGGTTTTAAGAAATAAGGCTTTGGTTTTTTAGTTTGTTTTAAATCCTAAAGATCCAGGCTTTTGAATACAGGGTGTGCCTTCCTTCCCAATAATTCATTTCTAAGACTCTCAACTCATATGCTAACCTTTTGTCTAAACCAGCACTAAGTCCTGAATAATATTATGTGTCCTAAACCAAGTGGGCCACAATTACTACTTTCCTAGTACTTACCCATCCAAGAGATACTACAAATATACAGCATGTAAAACTCAGTACACACACAGGAAGCAAGAGAGAGATGGCTTCCTTTGTCCTCTGCTTCCTGTACAAGTCAGAAAAAGCTTCGGTGTCTCCTGCGGGTCTGCCCAGTCCCAAAGAGCACCTCTTCCCAACCCCCCCGGTTCCCAGCACCTGGGACCCCCTTTCTTCCATCACTTCCCACACCACACCTACCTGTTCCATGAAATGTATCTGCTAATGTTTTTCCTTTATTAAAATCACAATTGTCCAGTGAATGATCTAGTCTGCTTTTGCTCATCCCCCGTGGCCCATGCTGCTCTGTATTGGTCCTGTCCGCCCCCACGCACGTAGGGGAAGTGTGGTGAGTTTTACACTCCTGATACCAGAGAAATGCAAAACTATTTTAAGATTTTTAAGAATAGTCTACGACAAAAATAACAGATTCCCACCTCAATTATAAGCATGTGGAATTCCTTTCACATTAGTTCATATAAACTCCCAAAAGACATGACACAGAGCATGAAATACCTTTACAAACGAAACCTGGGGGTGCTCTTTGGCTAACTCTGCCATCACGTCGTTCATCTGAGCACACTGCGGAGCCCATGGTGCCCAAAAATGGACCACAACGAGGGACCTGTAAGTAAGTAAAATGCCGTTTTAAAAAGATATGGTGTCTTTAGAAATAAGCAAATACTGATAGACTCAAGTCTTCCCCACAGTCACGAGAATGCCTGAATCTTTTCGTTCTGTTAGAAGTTCATTCATTGTATTACACACAGACTAAGATAGAAGGACTTGCAAGGTCTCGGGAATCTTCTAGGTGAATTTTCAAGTTAATGGTATTTCTTGAGTCAATACTTAGCTCATACAAAGTGGTTCTGAATATTCATCCACCTTAACTAGGAGTCATGGAAGTCAACTACCTTTTCTGACCCTTAGGAAAGGTGGAGACCAGATTTCTGTAGCTGAGGTACCATGTTCGTAAAAAAAAGACTGCAGAAGCATGACTGCTGTTACTGATAGCATTTACCTGCTTAAACGCAGAACTATGATGAAGGGGCATAATGTACCATCGGAATAGGAATAAAATACTGAAAATGAAAGCACGCAAGCAGCAAACATGGAAAAAACTGAACTGCTTTGTACAAAGACATACTTTTTATATTATGCTACAAAGATTTTCTAAAAATGGATCGTATGAACAAACAGAATAGTAGATTAATAAACTGTTGATGAAATTCTTAGGAATCTCTACTCTCATATAAAATTATCTCGCCAAAGATATCTCTAAGTCTATCTTCATATCCAACTGAAAAACCCTACAGTTTTATAGAATTCTAAGCTCACATATAATGCGCCAACAACAAAAACCCACAAAGAAACAAACAAAAAAAGATCTGAAAATTCAGGAAGAAAACACGTTTTAAGTATGTTACATGGAGGGAGGAACCCAGGGGAGTAACCTGGGGGCAAGGAAAATAACACCGTGAAGTGAATCGGGTGAGAAGGAGCCCACCACCCAGCAAAGGGAGGCCCTGGGGTGCGAGGCGGGAGGGGTAGGATGGGGTGGCATTGGAGGCACAGTCTGGCGCTGACTTTAAATTTCTGGCCGAGTGGCCGATCCCAGCACAGAAGCTGCCAACCTGAGAGGAAAGGGAGTCTAATGGCTGTCTGTGATGTGATGGTCTGGAGCTTAGGAAGGAAGTCTGCACTTGATCGGCAGACTCGGGAAGAGATATTCTGCGCTGGCACCCCGCGCACCCATGCAGAGGGACAGAGGCCAGGTCAGTCTCTGGGCTCCTCAACACTAAGCTGCCGGACAGGTGGCGGGAAAGGCCCAGGTAGTGGCCCACAGGTACAGGACGGTTAGAGGGCCTCCCAGAGCTGAGAAGGAAGAGGTGACGACCATCCAGCTCAGCAGGAAGGACAGCTAGCAATGGTAGGGGGGGGGGGGCGGGGGGGGGGAAAGGGGAATTCCAGCGGGAGCAGGGCAGTGTGGGAAGAACTGAAGATGAGGAAGTGCAGACTGCTAGAACTCCACTCTTATGAGATCTGGCTGTAAACAGAATGAGGCAGAGGCAAAGACAGGATCAAGGAATGGGCTGTTGTTTTTTAAATATATTTTTATTGATTTCAGTGAGGAAGGGAGAGGGAGAGAGGAACATCAATGGTGAGAGAGAATCACCTATCGGCTGCCTCCTGCATGCCCCACACTGGGACCAAGTCCACAACCCAGGCATGTGCCCTGATCGAGAATCAAACCGTGACCTCCTGGTTCATAAGTCGACGTTCAACCACTGAGCCACACCGCCCAGGCAGGAATGGGTTTTATTAACACAAGAAAGCCTGGACAGTTTACTTTGTGAGGGGACACGGGGAGAAGCTGAAGAAGACAGCGGGGTTGAGTGTGCGAGGCCTCAGAGGCGGCACGGGAGGAGAAATCTGGAGGAATCCACCTTGAAAAGAGGGACCGTCTCCTCTGGGTCAGAAGCAGAGGCATCAATAAACGTGTAAGTGTTGGGGGAGGGACAAGTACAAGGATAGCTTGGGAGAGGCTCTGGAAGTCCTGCTTTCCCAGATAAGAAGCAAGGTCATTGCTGAAACAAGGAGAACGGCGGGCAGGGGGCAGGGAGGACTGATGCTGAAGGGAGAGCTACACCAAGGAGAGCAGGAGGCTCTAAAGGCAGGCCACCTAAGGTGGGAAGGACACACTGAGGGGCCCCCAATCCGGGCGTTACCATTTGCACCAGCAGAGCGGGAAGCGGCAGTGTGCAAGGAGAGGCTCAGGGTCTAGGCCAGAGACGCTGTGTGTCCCCTGGCACTGCTTCCTCTTCCTCTGGGACAGACAGCTAGGCTGCGGTTCCATCTTCCTTACAGCTGTTCGGACCCTGCCAGCTGTTTGGGTCTGTCTTCTGGCTGCTGGGATGCAGGCCAGAGGTGATCTACCTGGCCCCTCAAAACCCTCCCACCTGAGCCTCTGCCTGCCCCAGCCACCTCTCTCAGAGCCCCGGCAGAGGATACGGGGGCCCCAAGACCTAAGGCATAATGAGTTGAGAAGCGAGCCCCCTAAAAACCCATGCAAGAACGTTCACAGTAGCCTTGGACATAAAGGCCAAATCCTGGAAATAACTCAAAGTGCACAAGTTGGAGAACTTGTAAAATTCATACAATGGAATACTACTCAGCAATGAAAAAGAACCAGCTATAGACACACTCAACAACATGGAATTATCTCAAAAACATACTGGGCAGAACAAGACACAAGATGGGGAGCTGTGTGACTCCACTCACAGCAGAGTCTACTTTCTGGGGCTCTCTGATGGCTACTTGTGTGTATCCATCTAATTGCCAAGTTCACTGCACCTAACAAGATCTGGGCATTTCATTATAGTAAGTTAATACCTCAACTTTTTACCAAGTTGAAAAAAGATTTTTAAGATCATAATATCTACAATAATAAAAGTGTAATGTGCTAATTAGAGCAGACGACCTTCCAGACAAAGCCAGGGCTGTGAGGGAAGCCGGTGGCGGCAGCCAGGGGAAGGAAGGCCTACTCTTGCACAAATTTCGTGCATGGGGCCTCTAGTTCAATGCTAAAAAGGGTAAAGTGAAATATCCTGCTGGTTAAAATCAGACTGGAACCTTTCAGAAAGTTGTTACACTTTCAAGTCTCCATCCTAAGAACACAAAGAGACAAAGATATATGTATACAAATACTTGCCTATTATTTTACATAGCAAGTAACTGTAAACATAGATTGCCCAGCCCTGGCTGGTGTACTAAGTAGTTAGAGCATCCCTCCTCCTCTCGTGTGCAATTCCTGGTCAAGGGCATGTACCTGGGTTGCCGGTTCACTCTCAGCCCATGGTAGAGGAGGGTTCGGTTGACAGCCAATCAATGTGTCTCTCTCACATGAATATTCCTCTCTCTCCCTCCCTTCCTCTCTCTCTCTGAAAAGCAATGGAAAAAATATCCTCGGATAAGGATTAACAAATAAACACATATATGTATATATGCATATATATGGTCCAACAATATAGTTTTTAGTAGTCATATAGCAAAATAAAGCTATTAAGATATGTTAAATATGTCAAAGGATTTTTAATGACATGGATCTGATTATATTTTTTTAATTAAAATAGGTTACTAACCTTTTTAAAAAAATATTTTTATTGATTTTTAGAGAGAGAGAGAGAGAAAGGGAGAGGGAGAGAGAGATATCCATGTAAGAGCAGAACATGGATGGATACATCGGCTGCCTCCTGCACAACCCTACCCACCGGGGATCAAGCCTGGCCCAGCATGTGCCCTGACCGTGAATCAAACCAGCAACCTTTTGGTACACCGGCTGATGCCCAACTGAGCCACAGGGGCCAAGTTCAAAATTCCGCTGCCCCTGGGCCAGTCAAGAGCATTTCTTGCCTGTGAGCTGCACGCAGACACTGAAGCGTGCTGGGCAATGTGTGTGTCGCCTCACCTGCGTCACCTCGTTTAACCCCCAACCCTGAGCTGGGCACTGTCCCAATCGGTCTCGCGGCGAGGAAACAGAGGCCCGGGTATGAAACTTGCCCAGGGATTAGCTGGCTAGGCAGGGGCTGAGATGGGGACTGCACCCAGGCCAGGGACGCGGAAGCGCGCTCCCCTGCCACCCACCAGTCTCCCCGCCCAGAACCTCCCAGGCCTGGGCCACAGGACCCTGCAACCCTACGAGGCCAGGGGCAGTATCACCAGGGAGCCCGCGAGCGCACCCGCAAGCCCTGACTTGTGAGTACTCGGACAGCCCGGGTCCCTATTTGTCCCCAACGTGGCCTCGGGGCAGCCCTGTGAGTGTCCTTCCCAAGGGCGGCAGGCGCGCGCCCCCGCCATACGGACCCCAGCAGGCCTTCCTTCAGCGCGGGCGGCGACGCCGCAGAAGGGGTCTCCGCGCCCCTCCCGATCCCGGCTCGGTCACCGCTTCGCCGCGTCCGGGGTCTGGGGCCGGGCGGGAAGGTGGGGACCCGGGCCTACGAGCGCCCGGCGGACCGGATTCTGGCCCGGGATCTGGGGTCGGGCCCCGCTCCTCAGCCGGCGGCGGGAGCCATGACCCGGGGGCCGCGCCCGCCACTCCGCCCAGGCCAGGCCGACCCGTTCCGCCCGTCGCTGCCGCGACCCTCACCCCTGCCGCCCGTCGCCCCGCTCACTTGGCTTTGAGGCGCAGCAGCTCCTCAAACTGCTGGGGTGAGCCGACCTCCACTACCACCGCCGCCGCCGCCGCCGCCGCCGCCCCAACCGCCCCCGCCGCCATGCTGCCGCCACCAGACTGGAGCAATCGAGCGCGGGCGGGGGGCGTGGCCTACGGCGGCTCGCGCGGAGGCTCCGCCCAGGCCCCGCCCTTTCCCAGGTCTGCGCAGGCGCCATCCCGGATGGACCACCGGGGGCGGGGCTTACGGCCGCCCTTTGCTCCAGAGCCCAGGGCAGCTGCGGGGGCCGCTCTGGGCTGGGAAAGGGTGTGCGAGCGATGTGAGTGTAAGTGCTGTCGCTTGTACTTACTGCACGTAATACGCCGAAGTCTTAATCTAAATCTTAACCTAAAACTACACCAAGGCAGGGTTGGAGTGAAAGGTCAGCAAAAGGGAAGCTCGTCTCGGAACCTCAGCACTGACCATGGACTGCGAACTAGGGCCTGGGGAATCCCAACCCGCGCCACCGCGTGTCCGGCCATCTGCGCCCAAGGGTGCAGTGACCGAAAGTGGCCTTTAGGAGCTGTTCTAGATGTGCCTCACTCTGAGAAATAGGTGTTACCGAAAACGGTAAATTACAGTATTTATAATGCAACAGGGGAGCGATGCGGAACTGTTTTGTATTCTGAAGGTAGATACACAAACCTAAACACGTGATAAGATGTTTAAACATGGAACAAAGTGCACACACATGTACGGGGAAAACAGGGGAGGTCTGGACAAGATGGGCGGACAGTACGAACGTCAGCATCCTGGTTGTGCAACCGCACCACAGTTGGCAAGATGTCCTTGGAGAAGGCTTACCCAGGATCTCTCTGTGTCACTTCTTACACCTGCATGTGACTACAATTATTTTAAAATAAAAAGGTTAGTTTTTTTAAGTTGATTTGAGAGAGAGAAAAACATCGATTTGTTGTTCTACTTACTTATGCATTCATTGGTTGATCCTTGTATGTGCCCTGACCAGATATCAACCCCCAAACCTTGGTGTATCAGGACAACACTCAAAGCAACTGAGCTACCCAGCCGGGGCCAAAAGGTTAATTTTAAAAAAATCTAGAAATAACCATGAAAAAAATGCAACCCCAGCGTGTTGCAAAACGGGATTATATGCCAATAACCATTTTGCAGCAGAACTACAGGTAAGTAAAATACATGAGTATATGGAACTGAACATAGCATTTAAAAAGGTCTTCAGCCCGGCTCAGTGATTAGAGCATCTGTCTGCACACCGAAGGGTCTTGGGTTCGATTCCTGGTCAAGGGCACATACCCTGCCGGGGTCGGGTGCATGTGGGAGGTGTCTCACACTGATGTTTCTCCCCGCGCCCCCCCGTCCCCCCCCCTCCCCGCTTCCACTCTCTGTATTTGGCTTACCCTTATGCCCCTGTTACTGCTCAGAAGTTCAAAAACACAGCAAAGCAAGATACTGGGGCTGATTTTGGCCTTGTCTCCAACGTGAGTTCATCACTGGCCTTGTGCTGGCTCCATGTCAGCATCCCTGGGCCGCATCCCATTCCCTCTTTGGGGCTAGGCAAACGGGGTGACGCTTCATCTTCAATGCCGTCTTGGTCAGGAACCAGGAACAGCTCTCCCCAGACAGCAGCACAGCCCTGAGAAGGATGGGACAGTTCGTTCTCTGGGTGCTGTGTGCCACTCAAGGGCCAGGAGCATGAGGACCAGGAAGCTGGGGCTCTGGGTCCTCGGGGCTGAAGTCCCCGGGCTGGGCAAGCGAAGCTCCAGACAGGACTGCCTGGGCTGTGGATTAACCTCATTTCAGGAGGAGGGGTGTGTGTGTGATTGATTATTCTTCCTGGTAATGACAGCTGATATGCTCCTACGTGGGCAAGGAAGTGCTGTAGCCATGCCCTGCGGATGAAGAACCATTCATTCCTGTAGCCAACCGGGTGCCACTCTGCACTCTGTGGCAGGGCACCGTGCTGAGTTCCAGGGGGGACATATATAACCCAGAGTAGAGAGGAACAGCGGGCAGCGGAGATGAGGACTTGGCATTGAATTCCCGGGCCGGTGGGAGCTTTGTAACCCCCACTCAGAGGGGCTGAGAGACACGGCAGTACAGGAGGGAAGAATTCAGAGGACGCTTTTAAAAATACATGTATTTTTATTGATTTCAGAGAGGAAGGGAGAGGGAGAGGGAGATAGAAACATCAATGATGAGAGAGAATAAAGGATCAGCTGCCTCCTGCACGCCCCCTACTGGGGATGGAGCCAGTAACCTGAGCTTGAATCCAACCTGGTTCAACCACTGAGCTACACTGGCCAGAGAGCACTTTTCATGGGCAAAGCATGGCACTGCAAAGTGTTGTTACTCAGGTAAAGTGGCTAATGTTTCCTTTCTTTTAAGAGAGACTCTTAAATTCCAATTACTCTGCCCCAGAAGACCAGTTGAAAATAACCCCAACTGGAGGGAATTAATTTCCGTAGGAATTTCACCGCTGGAAGATGAATGGAGCCCCCCTGCAGAGAATCAGGAAAACTGTAAGTACAGTAGATTTGCACCTGAAGAATACATATTTTAAATTTCTGTTCTCAAGCTGCGATAACATCTCTGGAGCTACTATAAAAAGCCCAAATGAGCACCACAAGGCTGCTGGGAACCTGCTAACAGAGCTCCCCAGGAGGAGCCCAACCCCTGGCTGGGGACACCAGGAGGGACCCCCACCCCCAGTCTATCCACAAAGGTGTCTGGGAGCCCAGGGTTCCAGCCAGGGGCACAGTGACCACTGCTGGGCACCTGGCTGGGAAGGGCCCAAACAAAGTTGCCTCCCCATGAGCCCCAACAGGCTGACCAAATCCCAGAGCATCATCCCTGGACTCGACTCTCCAAAGCCCATCCCCACGCCCAGCCCTGCCACTAACCCTGGCACCTCCTTCACTGGGGGACCGCCTGCCTGGGCTGGGATGCAGAATGGAGGAACCAAGAGGTAGACAGTCTGTGTCCTGCCCTCATGCACCCTCCACTATCCATCAGCTTGGGTGGCTCCAAGATTGGGCCTTGGCTCACAAAATATGATGAGAGCCCAGCCGGGCGTGGCTCAGTGGTTGAGCATCAACCTATGAACCCGGAGGTCACAGTTCGATTCCCAGTCAGAGTACATTCCCAGGTTGTGGGCTCCATCCCCATTGGGGGGTGTGCAGGAGGTAGCCAATCAATGATTCTCTCTCATCACTGATGTTTCTCTCTCTCTCCCCCCCCCCCCCACTTCCTCTCTGATATCAATAAACACATAATTTAAAAAAAAAAAAGGATGGTGAGACACACTGGACATGGGTCCCGCCGCGCAGCCAGCGCTTCTTCCCCTTAGCCCACGGGCCAGCCTGGCAACCAGGATGCTGCAACCGTCGCCCTAAGAGCCAGGAACTTGATCTCGACACAAGTCAGCCAATTTTCTGTGTTGTCTTTCTTACCTGGAACTGCTTTTATTGGAAGGACTCTATGTATATGCTGGCTATAAAGGTGGTTTATGCTGTCATAGCCAGATTTTTATTGGTTGTATTTTTGCTGTACTTGCTTGAAAAAAATTATTATCTTCAAAGAAAAGAAGAATTACATATCCGGTAAACTAAATAAGGCTCGTGTTTATCAGGGGCCTCTGACAGCTCCTCAAACGTGACAAAAGATCCCGGAGCAGGAATGGACAATTTATGTGGCAGGCTATTTGTAAAACAGATTTCAAGACATACTTCATCTTGGCTCCGCCAATAAAAAGACATTTCATTTCTTCTCAGAGGTGCGCTACCGGATGGTTTCACAATAATCCGGTTTCCTCTCGGAAGATAAAACAACCTGGACCAGGAGGTACCCACTGACCTGTCGTGTTGGGGTGGATGTTTGGGGGTTGTAGAGATGGAGAGGGGCGGGGGGGGGGGGGGTGGGACGTGGCCCATCCGTCAGGTGCTCTCTAGAAGAAATGAACTTCTAAGAAATGTGGTCCATGGGCCTTAATCTAATTGCTGCAAGCTCCAAAAACTCTTCGGCCAAAATGAAGTTTACACGTGTTTTTAAACTGTTTACAATTCGTCAGGAAAGAATGCATCCAGAGAGCCGACTGGCCTTTTTCCACCCCCCCCCCCCCCACGTACATCCTCATGGCCTCTCCCCCACAGCCACCAGCCGGTGCAGAGCCATCTCCAGGCTGCAGGTGGCACCCGCGCCCGCCAGGCTGCGTGCGCCTTCTTTGTTGAGTGCTCTCTCTTCAGCCTGGAGAGGTTCAGCGTCCACACAGCCTGGTGCTGCCTCTACACCAAGCGCAGGTGCCTTCTCCGGCCTGTGGACACGCACACCTTCCCCCCACTCCCCCGGCCTCTCATTCCCAGGCGTGGGTATTTGAGATGCTGCCTGTGGTTTCCCAAGCCTGTGCTGTGAACACGCTGGCACTGAAGGGGGGCGTGTTGTCACCTGCACACTCGCCTCCACGTGCATCCTTGCAGACCGCAAGGGCCAGTTCCCCGTGTGGTCACCCCAGATGCAGCGTCGGGGACACACTGGGACCAGGAGGGTCCGGGATAGCTGTGTGTGTGGGTGTGCAGCTGCAACGGTGTCCCATCAAATGTTTTACCTGAAAATGCGCTGGTGTGCGCTCCCACGTGTGTCTGTGTATATTTATTCTTCAAGTCCACCGGGAGTTGATTTTCTGCTCTTACTTGGAATTGTTTCAAATTTGACAAATGAAATGAAGGGCCTAGGTGAGCTTGCCTTTGGTACCACAAACAAGAATGCTTGTGAAGTCAGAAGTAATTCTTTTTTTTTTCATTAAAAAAACATTTTTTATTGATTTAGAGAGGGAGAGAGAGAGAGAAACATCAATGATGAGAGAATCATTGACCGGCTGCCTCCTGCCTGCCCCACACCAGGGATCAAGCCCGCAACCCGGGCATGCGCCCTGACTGGGAATTGAACTATGACCTCCTGGTTCACAGTCGGTGCTCAACCACTGAGCCACATCGACTGGGCCAGAGGTGATTCTTAAAAGGGCTAAGAAGTTGTAACCAGGCGTGCTCCAGGAGGCTCTGTGGCCCCAAGAGCTCACACCTCAACCAGGAACCTTCCAGACGCTGGGTCCCCATGGACGCTGCCTCATTCGAGCTGACGGGCCCTCTGTCCTGCTGACCTGGGAGCTCTCGCACAGACTGCTTTTGCACAGAGACGTCACCTCACGGAGTGGACATCTGTAGTGTCCAGTGGGCACCACAAACAGAGCTGGCCCTCCCCACCTGTAGAAGGAATTCAGGGTGCAGAGGGCCGGGACACGGAGAACACGCATGTGCGCCCCTGAAAGACACAGCTCAGCGACATGCCGCAGAGTTCTGGGGTCCGAGCTCTGGCCAAGGACAGTCGCTGGTCCTCCGTCACATGGCAGACATCATCCCAACGTGGAAAGTGAATCGGCTTCCCTAGTTAAAGGACTGACCACGATGTCTCCTACCTGCCACAGAGCCTCCAAAGGGCCACACCTACGAGGGCTTCCTCCCTTCGTCTCTGTCCTCTAGCGGAGAGCATGACATTTCCCCCGAGTGCAGGGCAAAGGAACACCACGTATGTTTTTAAGAGATTTTTGATTGACTTGTTAGAGAGAGAGGGAGAGGGAGAGAGAAACATTGAACCGCCCATCGGCTGCCTCAGGCACGCCCCCCACTGGGGACGGAGCCCGCCACCTGGGCATGTGCCCTGATTGGGGATTGAACCAGCCACCTTTTGGTGTGGGACCGTGGTCGGCAAACTGCGGCTCTTTGGTCCCTTGAGTGCGGCTCTTCCACAAAATACCACGGCCTGGGCAGGTCTATTTTGAAGAAGTGGCATTAGAAGAAGTTTAAGTTTAAAAAATGTGGCTCTCCAAAGAAATCTCAGTCGTTGTCCTGTTGCTATTTGGCTCTGTTGGCTGATGAGTTTGCCGACCACTGATGTAGGGGCTGGATGACGCCCAACCAGCTGAGCCACAGCGGCCAGGGCCGTACTCTCGAGCCCCTTCCACCTCCTGTGCCCAGGAGTCAGCAGCGAGGCTCAGGGGCCCTCAGGAAGGTGGTGACAGTAAAGCAATCCTGGAGGCGGTGCGGGGTCCAGAAGGACCTCCAATCCTGGGAGGACTCCCAGGTCAGAGGGCCTCCAGTCGGGGCTGCCCCTGCGGGCTGGGATGGCTGGGATATGCTTTCTGTAGAGTGATTGCTGACCTCAAATGCCTTCCTACTGTGCAGAACCAAACAAAAAAGAAAGGAAAAACGCCAACCAGTGGTTTTCAAATGGTGCGGAGGCCTACCGCCCGGCGGGAAGGTGTAATAACATAAATGGGCTTTATTTCACGTTCTCACGATCAAGTCGCTGACGTTTAAACCTCGGTGGCTGTGTCCTCTCACCAGATGAAGCAAACACTTGTGGTGGCTCCATTATCAGCCCGAGTTTCAGTTGGTCTCTGCTACGCACTCATTCCTGTGAGATACGCGCTTTACTTCAATCAGAAGCAGCGCCTCACTTAGAAATGTCAATGCCGACCTGACTTCTAGACTTTCCCACGTGACACCCATGCCTTTTTCAGTTCATGTATGAACTAAGAAACTGGTGACGGGAGATGAGGGGAGCCTCCTTCCTGTGATAAAGGACAGATGTGGGAGACCCTAAAATGGGTGCTGCGGATCTGAGGGACAGAGGGGTGCTAAGCCACACCTGGCCCATCGGCAGGCAGGACAGGAAGGCTGTGCCAGGCCCCAGGCCCTCGGGCAGTGAGGCGCAGCTGCCCGGAGGGTGAGGAGGGCTAGGCAAAGAGATCTGGGTTCCCCGGGGGTCCTCAGGCAAGGCCTGCTACCCGCCCATCCTCATCCCCCCCTCCCCCCATGGCCTCCACATGGTCCCACCGTCTGAACTGCTGGGCTTTCTTCCACTTGTCCCAAACCCCGCCTCCTTCCCAGACTGGGGAGGACCAGGAGGGATGCTCTCGCCCGCCTGGAAGAATTGTTTATTTTCTCCTTCCCGCACTCTCGCCATCGCGGTGTCGCCACTGCAAGTGGCTTCAGGCGGCACTTGTCAAGGGATTCCAGGCCACCCGGCCTCCTCTCTCCTTGAAGCAGGTTCTTGTATCATTCCCTACCCAGAGCCGAGTTATTAGCCATAAATGTATTTACCTACAGAGATATGCCCTTTTATGATGGGGCATGAATATTAAAGAGCGTGTTCTGGAATACCCGGCCACTAACACGGCAGGATCAAGCCGGCTCCTGACGTCCCAAGGCCCACGCCTGGCCTTAAAGGAAACATCCGATCTTCAGGAACCGCCACAGAAATCCTTAACACTATTTAGCAGTCTCGTCAGAAGGAGTTTCTCTCTCATTTACCAGGACATGAAATACATGAGTTTGCGGTCTTTGCTTCTGCTTTATAATTTCAAAGAGTCAGAAAATATTGCATCCGCCGGCAATCAATTTATTTCGATTGACAAAAAGGGGTTAACAAAACCCCCTTAGAAATACAAACCAGGTGGAAGTGATATATCTTTCTGGTACCTTCTTCGGGCTGCCCATAAAGAGAGCATGCTGTTTCTTTCTTCCCAGCAAGTCTCCCCCGGTTTTCTATACCTAGTGAGTCATCTATAATCATTATTGCCAAGCCACACGCTAATGCGACATCCGTCATATTTCCACGTGCTGGGGGTTTCTCCGTACGATGGTGTGAGCGCTGAGAGGCACACCACCCTCTAATTTATAGGAAAATCCATGCAAAAGTGGGTTATCAAGCATAACCAATGTGACTTCATACACTCGAAAATAAAAAAAAAAATTTAGGATGAAATATAAAACATGCTAAAATTTAATCTCTCGTTGAAGCATAGCATAGCACAGAGAGCACACTGTGTGTGACACACAGGGAATGCCACCAACAGATCAAAAGCAGGGATGAGTTCAAATGAGGCACAATTAATACTTTCCAGTCAAACCTAAAGCTGTGGCATTTAGGAGACACATTTGTGGTTTATTGATATTGGTATTCACCCACAGCACCTGTGAAGAAAATGCAAAGTGACAGATTAAAAATCCCCCCTACATACCCAGCAAATGTTTACATGAGGGGTGGAGCGGGGCCCGTCTACTGCCCGGTTTCATGTACATCTCTCTTGTGCACCGGTCAGTCTTTCGATAGTAAATAATTCTCTATTTCTGGTCATTCCTGAAGAGCACACATGACGTCAGGAAATAATTTAGGGCACTGGGTCAGATGACAAAGGCCTCCACATAGAGGTGTTATTTAGGAAGGTGAAAAGCAGTGGGTTATTGTTTTTTGCCTTAAGGAAGTATGTCTAGGTTATAAGGATTGCATCTAGGAAAATCTTATACTGAGTCTTGTCATACATTTTTTAAAAAACCCCAAAAAACCAAACAAGAAACCTGAGCTAAGATGACACTGGAACAAAACCACGACTCTCAACAAACAGATGTGTGCTGACCTCACAGAGACACGTTTCCTGTCGATCCAGTCCTCCGGGATAGACACCTGTCTGCCGAGAGTGGATTGTCCGCCGAGAGTGGACTGTCGGCCGAGAGTGGACTGGACAGGTTACCTGTACGCTACAGAGCTGATCACTGAGGCAGAAGATGAGGGCCAAGTATGGGCCCAAGACAACCCTGATCAGCCACTCTGCAGTAACACTGTGATTTGAATAAAGACAAGAGGTGGACAAGTGCCACACTAGACATCTTTGGGGTCAGCAGCTGGAGGGCGGGGCACCCCGTTGAAGGCCTTCCTAGGCCCTGGCTGGAGCAGACGCCACACAGCTAAATGCTGGACTCATCATTGACGGGCCTTGCCCTGAGTACCACCTCTTTTACATCCCAAACAAGATAAGAGGACAGGAATTTTTGAAAGAGGTCATTAAAGATTGAAAGGGGGAAGGTCACGTCAGTGGAAGAATAGAATGGCTTTGCAACAATTGAATGGAAACTGTTACTCACGTGCCCAGCCAGTATGGCTTGGTGGTTGAGCATCAACCTATGAGCCAGGAGCGCATGGTTCGACTCCCGCTCCGGGCACATGCCCGGGTTGTGGGCTCGGTCCCTAATGGCGGGTGTGCAGGAGGCAGCCAATCAATTATTCTCTCTCATCATTGATGTTTCTCTCTCTCTCTCTCCCTCCCTCTCCCTTGCTCTTTGAAATCAATAAAAATATATTTTAAAAAAAAAACTTTTTAAAAAACCTCAGTCCCGAGAGAGAAACCAAGATGGCAGCATAGGTAAGCACCTAAACTGCTGCCTCGCACAACAATTTCAAAACTACACCTAAAAGACAGAACAGACATCATCCAGAACCACAGGAAGGCTGGCTGAGTGGAAATTCTACAACTAGAAGGAAAGAGAAAAGCTCACGGAGAGTCAGAGGAGCTGCAAAGGGCTGAGGTATGGAGACAGGAAGGGCGGCTGAGTGCATGGCTGACTTTCTCTGGCGGGAGGGGGAAGGAAGCCACCAACTGCACTGAACCCCAGTTCCGACTGCACTGAACCCCAGTTCCGGGCAAAACCCCGTGGACCCAGGCTCATACAGGGGAGCCTGGACTGTCAGGTAGAGAGAAAGGCACACAGAGACTTGGAGACTCGGGGGAACCATGGCGGGCAGGGGTCTGGAGGCGCGCACGCAAGTGCTCGCACAAAAGACTGAATGCGGAGGTTGCCGCAGGCTTTCCCTAGCGGAAGGGAATTGGAAGCTCTTGACTGCGCTGAACCCCAGGTCCAACTGCTCTGAACCCCAGTTCCGGGTGAACCCCTGGGGACTCATGCTCTTACGGGGGGAATCTGGACTGTCAGGCGGAAACTCAGGGGAGGTCTGGAGAGGCCCTCGAAGATATGAAAAAGGACTAACTAGAAATTAAACATACACTGACTGAAATAAAAAATATTATACAGAGACCCAGCAGCAGACTAGAGGAACGCAAGAATCAAGTCAAAGATCTGAAATACAAAGAAGCAAAAAACACTCAACCGGGAAAGCAAAAAGAAAAAAATCCAAAAAGTTGAAGATAGTGTAAGAAGTCTCTGGGACAACTTCAAGCGTACCAACATCAGAATTATGGGGGTGCCAGAAGGAGAGAGAGAGAGCAAGATACTGAAAACCTATTTGAAGAAATAATAACTGAAAACTTCCCCCACCTGGTGAAAGAAATAGACTTACAAGTCCAGGAAGCACACAGAACCCCCAACAAAAGGAATCCAAAGAGGACCACACCAAGACACATCATAATTAAAATGCCAAGAGCAAAAGACAAAGAGAGAATATTGAAAGCAGCAAGACAAAAACAGTTAATTACCTACAAGGGAGCACCCATACGATTGTCAGCTGATTTCTCAACAGAAACTATGCAGGCCAGACGGGAGTGGCAAGAAATATTCAAAGTGATGAATAGCAAGAACCTATAACCAAGATTACTCTACCCAGCAAAGCTATCATTCAGAATGGAAGGTCTGATAAAGAGCTTCACAGATAAGAAAAAGCTAAAGGAGTTCATCACCGCCAAACCAGTATTATATGAAATGCTGAAAGGTATTCTTTAAGAAGAGGAAGAAGAAAAAAGTAAAGATAAAAATTATGAACAACAAATACATATCTATCAACAAGTGAACCTAAAAATCAAGTGAATTAAAAATCTGAGGAACAGAATAAACTGGTGAATATAATAGAATCAGGGGTGTAGAAAGGGAGTGGACTGATAATTCTCAGGGGGAAAGAAGCATGGGGAGTGCAGGAAGAGACTGGACAAAAATCGTACACCTATGGATGAGGACAGTGTGAGGGAGGTAAGGGCAGAGGGTGGGGTGGGAACTGGGTGGAGGGGAGCTATGGGGGGAAAAAGGAGAAACAATTGCAATAACCTGAACAATAAAGATTTATTTTAAAAAAATGAGTGCATACATTGAATGTGGACAGCCTTCCCATAACATTATGGGCAAGGAAGTGAGGGCCTTTTAAGAATTAAGCTTTGTAATTGCTCTGTTGTTGTTTTTGGAATCCTGTTACTATTTACTCATAGTATTTTCCCATAGTGACTGACAGACAAACCCCTAAAATAAGAAGGGTCTGTGGGTCTGTCTGTGAATGACAGTATGGAAGGAGGGATTCAGAAGCTAACCTGGCATGGAAGGAGAGAAGTGTGTGACTGGCACCCAGCCCCCACCTCATTTCCACCCAAGAGAGAATGAGTCTGAGTCTAAAGATAGTGTAAGAATGGGCTTGGTCCCTAGGAAAACGAGATAAAAATCTAAACTGAAAATATGTGTAATTGTATTTATGTATTCTTTATATGAGAAGGTCCATATCTTCTATTATGTTTTAAAGGGATCTCAAAGATGGCTACGAGTGAAGGTTGGATAGGTAAAAGTAGGCTTTGAAAAACAGTTGTAAAAACCTCTACTTGCTCTTGGAAACAATAAGATATCATTGTTGAATTTTTTACGGCAGCTATATTGATTCCTTGCTACTTTGGAATTCATAAAACAATAAAATGTTAACTTAAGATTTAAGTATAAAAAAATAAAAAATAAAAAACCTCAGTCCCATCCCCACTATACACACACACACACACACACACACACGCTTCCTTGGCCAGGAGCTGAGCCACTTATTAAAGGTAATCCACAGCTACTCCTTGAAGTTTTGTCTTCCCTGGAAGGCAGGCGACAGGAGCAGGCTGTTGCATTCCTATTTACAGAGGAGGGAACTGAGGCTCAGAGGTCAACACTCGCCCAGCACACATCCTTGGTTAGGTGCCAATGAAACCCCTCCTGACCCTTTCTGAACTCTAGCTGGTCCTGGGCTCAGCTGGGAGAGACTGGAGATGGTGCCAGGAGGGACAATGAGCGAGAGCTGACTGTGTTCTGGATGGCAGGCTCATCGCTGCCCAGACGGCTCACTGAGAGCCCAGAGCACCTCCTTGAGGTAGACCCCTTATCAGCACCCCAATTTGTCACCCAGGGGTGGGGCTGCCAGGTGAGAGCACTTTGCTCTGGAGCTGGAAGTCCCCAAGGGGAAACTGGAACTCAGGTCCCCTTCCTCCTGAGCCACTTCCCCTGAAGGTGGTGTGCAAGGCGGTGTCGGGAGGTGGTGCACAGATAAGCAACTTGTAACAGGAATGTCTTTACTGTCATAAAGCATACACAACAGCGCATGGGCCATTCTAACCATTCTTCGATGTGCAGCTCAGAAGCATTAAGCACATTCACCTTTTTGTCAACCATCATCCCCGCCATGTCCACAACCCTTTCCATTTTCCAAACTGAGGCTCTGTCCCCATTAAATAATAGGTCCTCTGCCCTCTCCCTTCAACCCTCTGAAAATTCTCTTCACGGAGAGAGCCCATTCTATTGTCTGTCTATTCCAGTACTTCAAATAGTGGCATTGCATTGCATTTGTCTTTTGTGGCCAGCGCATTTCACTTAGCATAATGCAGCTGCTTTCGGAATTTCTTTCCTTTGTAGGCCGAGGAATATTCCATGGTAGGTATCTGCCACGTGTTGTTTATCCATTTACCCATTTATGGACACACACGTCACGCCTACCTTTTGGCTATCATGAATGGTACTGTTTTGGACATGGGTACTCTAATCACTGCTTTCAATTATACTCAAAAGGGGAACTGTGGAATTATATGGTAACTTTATTTTTAATTTTTTTGAGGTGCTGTCATACAATGCACCAGGAGTCCAATTTCTTCCCATCCTAGCCAACGATTGGCTTTTTTATTACAACCCTCCTAATGGGTATGAAGTGGTCTCTCAATGCGGTTTTGACTTGCATTTCCCTAATGATTAGTGATGCATCTTCTCGTGTGTCTGTTAGCCATTTGTATCATCACCTTTGATGCATAAAAGTTTCAAACTTTTCCATAGTCCAATTTAGGTATTTTCTCTTTTGTTGACTGTGATTTTTTAAAAAAGTTTATCTTTATTGTTGAAAGTATTACCTTCGTCCCCTTTCTGTTGACTGTGTTTTACGCAAGACTCCATCGCCATGAAAGTCTCCCTTTTGCTTCCACTGGTTAATGCAGTTAACGTTTAAATAACGAGCACTTTAACTATCATTTTATTATTTTTAAAGTTTTTAAAACTTTAAGATATTAAGAATTCAATAAACATACTAGGTAAATAGGGTATAAATTCCCACTTGTCTTTGAAGTCAAGAGTTGAGTCCATCCTCTCTCCCTACTGCAAACCCCAATACCTGTCATGATGGACCCCCGGGGAAAGTCTGCCTTACCATTTTTAACAAGTGTCACGAATATCTTTCCTCTAACACGACATACAGTAGGTGTATTTAGAAGGATGCGGTGTAGCTCAGCACTGTTTACCAACATCAGTCACCTGGGTACCCCCTGCTCACTATGCGCACAGCCGGAACCCCACTCCCGAGGGTCGGGCGAAGAGGCCATGGTTTCCCCTTGTATATAATCCAAGGGCCCCGCAGCGCTGCCGTCAGCCAGCAGGGAAGTACTGCCCCTAGGGCCTCCGGACCGGAAGCCACCGTGCACCTGGCCAAACGCGGCTGGAGACCGTGGAGTCCCCACACAATCATCCTTGCCAGCTCCGGCCAGGAAGTGAGGCCGCCTTCCTGGGACTACAATTCCCAGAGACCCCGCGGTCTCGCCCATACCGACTGGCTCACTGAGCCTTCTATCAGCCAACCAGCCAGGAAAATGGCCAATTACGAGGACGAGAAGGCGGGCGCTCCTCCCTCCGTTCCAAGGTGTGCAGTCGAAGCGTGGTGGGTCCCTTAAAAAGTTAAGTTCTCCCGAGCTTCACGACTAATTTAGTGATTGTAGAAGCGATAGGCCGGCCCTCGTTGCAAAATAATGACCTGGGACAGTCGTCCTTTAAGTCCAGAAGACTCTGGTCTCCGCTACTCCTGCCTGAAGCGATCGCCCGGCAGGATTCAAGTGGTCCGACGGAACCCCGCCCCCATTTCTCATTGGCTCCCTCGGGACACGTGGAGGTAAGGGGCGCGGACGCGGCGGCGTGGGCGGGGCGCCCGGCCTCTGGTGGAGATGATAGTCCCGCGGACTCGGGCCTGTGGGTCGCATGGACACCCTGGCGCTGGGCCGGTGGCGTCGGCGGAGGCCGGAGGAGTTGCAGGTTCCGGGGGACGCGGTGAGTCCCCGGGGGCCTGGCCGTTAGGAACGGGAAGGCTGTGTCCTCGGGCTGACCCACAGTGGGCTTTGCGTCTCCTGGCGGCCCCTTCTGTGAGGAGGCCTGGCTGGCAGCTGCCCGCGCGCACCTGTTGGGGCGGGGCCAGAGGTGGGGCGGGGCCCTGAGTGGGCGGGGCCCCGGTGGGCGGGGCCATCCCTCATGCCGCGCCTGCGCAGAAATCGGGACTCGTTTGCCGCCAGATTCGCATGATGTCAGGGACTGCGAGAGACCAGTGTCCCCATAGGTGCGCGGGCCTCCCTGCAAGGCTTGAGGACTCGGTGTCTGAGCGAGGGAGTGGCGTTCCTGCGTCCCGCCTCCATGTGCAGGCGCTGGGCTGGTGTGTTAGGAGTGCTGGTTGGGCAGACTGGTCAGTCCCGCCTGGGTTGAGTGCTCTGACGGGAGAGAACCGGGTGGGAGGCGCTGGCGTGGGTGGGTGGTCTGGCCGGTGCGAGACTGGGAGGGAAAACAGTGTAGGACGTGGGAAGGCACCTCCCCTTTCCGGGGACGGAAAGAAGTCCGTGGGCTTGAAGCGGGCAGCACTGTCATCTTCTGCCTCGGTCTGCGAATTGCTGGCTCCTCTCCACCTCGGTGATACCGCAGTTCTGTCCCAGAACATGGGCCAGCTGCCTGCACACCCAGCGTCGGACTTTTTTCTGTCTGCTTCTCCTGGACCTCCAGGCTCCAAGAGACAGGATCTCGCCCGAGTTACTGCGGGCAAGGGCAACGCGTTTTCGAATGTTTCGCCCAGGAGGATAAGTGGCTTAACTTTCTACCTTGCAGCATCTCTTTCTTTCCTCACCACCCACTCACTCACTGCCTGATCCCTAGGCCAGCATCACTTAACGTCGCAGCCACACTCCACTGCCAGGGACCATGCTACTAGGGCACAGGTGTAGCATCTGTAACAGGGCGACGTCATACCACATTGGCTCAAACAAGTTGGATTCTCTCACTTAACAGTGCAGTGGTGAGGTACCCTACATACAGGTATGACACCGCTGCTGCCCAGAGCAAAGACATCCAGGGAGCCCAGGCCCTTCTGTCTCAGCTCTGCCTCCCCCCCCCTCCCCCAGTGCTGTCCCCTTCTGAGGTCAGCACCGGCTCATCACTACAGTCCTCACGTTCCAGACTGGGGAGTAAACAGTCAAGTGACGTGATCATACTGACATTTTGAGAGCTTACTCTGGCAGCTGTGTAGGAAATGAAAGGGGTGGTGGTCAGAACGAAGGTATGGGTCGAGTACGTAGATCAGGGAGGCGACAGAGGCTTGGCCAGAGGACAGTGAGATGGTGAGAGTAGATAGCAGTATATTGTGGAGGAAGAACTGACAGGTCCTCCTGCTTCTGGAGTGGATTATTGTGAGGATCAAATGAGATAACAAATAGGGAAACACCCTAAACCTTAGTTTTTTATGATGGGAAGGGATGTTTATTAGGTTCTACCTGTTGTAAGTAAATTTGTATACTCGCTTTCCTTAGGATTCTTAATTTTAACCAGGAATCTAGACTAATAAAAGGGTAATATGCTAATTAGACTGGGAGACCTTCCAGGAGGCCTTCAGGACATCCTTCCAGACAAAGCCATGGTGGCGGGCCGAGGCAGAGGTGGTTAGAGGCGATCAGGCCACACGGGGAGGGCAGTTGGAGGTGATCAGGCCAGCAGGGGGGCAGTTGGGGGTCATCAGGGGGGCACAGTTGGGAGTGGTCAGGCTGGTGGGGGGGGGGCAGTTGGAGACAAGCAGGCCGGCAGGCAGAGTGGTTAGGGGCGATCAGGCCAGGCGGGGAGGGCAGTTGGAGGTGATCAGGCTGGCAGGGGGGGGGCAGTTGGGAGTGGTCAGGCTGGTGGGGGGGGGCAGTTGGGGACAAGCAGGCCGGCAGGCAGAGTGGTTAGGGGCGATCAGGCAGGCAGGCAGGTGAGCAGCTAGTAGCCAGCAGTTCCGGATTGTGAGAGGGTTGTCCGACTGCCGGTTTAGGCCCGATCCCAAAAGCATCGGGCCTAAACCAGCAGTGGGACATCCCCTGCGGGTCCCAGATTGGAGAGGGTGCAGGCCAGGCTAAGGGACACTGCCCTCCTCCTCCCATGCACGAATTTCATGCACCGGGCCACTAGTATAACAGATTTACATTGTACTTGATAAATATTGCAAGCCTAGGATTACTCCCCAATAAGTATAGTATGTGCATTTATGTCTTTTTACTTTAATTCGAAATAAAAGTCATTTTTCTTTGCTCTTCTTTGCTTATCTTCTTCTAGATAACTTGCTCTCATAGAATGAAGTTGGCATTCTTACTTCTGACCACTGGCTTGCCTTGTCTCCTCATAAGTTTCCTTCTCTTTGCCAGGCTAGATTGGTCAAGAGTGTGGACATGCACAGGAAGGCGAGTGTGAATGTGTACAGAAAGCTGAGCAGTCTTAAGACATGGTCAGAGCTGGCTAAAGCACAGCGTCAAGATATTCAGACTTGGTTGACGTCCTCTATGCCCTGATAACATGAGAGTTGGTGGCGGGACTCCTAATTTCTGATCTTCTCTGTAGTTGACATTGTGCCAGATTTCACTGTGTTGTAGAGCAAACTTCCCAAGTGCAAGGTCATTTTCCAAATGAAAGTGTCATCGAGGAGGAATCTTTGCTTGATGGAAACCATGCTCTCTTTCTAAATGGCGGTCTGTAGGGCCTTATTAATCTTTCTCATTTGCATTAACGGTTCTGTACTCAGGGCTGATGGACGTCCGTATCAGCTACTCCATATCAGCAAAAGTAAACTTTCCTTACTGTGGTAGAATTAAAACCAAACTCAACTAAAATCCTCACTCAGCAAACTGTTTCTAGTAACTAGGACTCAATTAGCCAGCATTACACATTTATAATACAAATGAATAAAGGCCATTAGTCAGTAAAAACCCGCAAATACCTTCAGTCGGAAAGGTTAGATGTGTGTGTGTGTGTGTGTGTGGAGACTTACCATTAATTACATTGCTGAGTTCTAATGACTTACCTTGGTATTCTAATTCGTGGTATATATGCTTAACTCATACATTAGCATATATATTATATACGTTTAGTTCAGGGTGTTCAATTTTTAGGAACGTGGCATTTTCTTGCTGTGCTGATTGAAGAGAACACACGGCCCTCTTCTGTTAGTGTTCGAGGAAGTTGGTGTCTCTCTTCTTTATTCTCCACATTCTGCTCTAGTGAAGAGTGGAAAATGGGTTTCTGGAGGTGGCAGCCTGCGGGCTCAGCATAGCACGGCTGGCGCCGGCCTGTGCTCCGCGTGCTCTGTTCCTTGTACTGTTCCGTGGCTCCCAAGTACGTGGGAAAGCACCTCCAGTCTGATTGCTACGTGGGCTCACTCACATCAGCACCGAAGCCGAGGCTTTGAATTTCATTTCTGCCCAATTGTGAACCCTTTAACCCCTCCCCCCTCCTCCACGTCCACTCGCCAGCTCACTGGGCCCCATCACTTCCAATAAAGAAACAAGTCCTCGGCGACACAGGCGCGGTCGCACCTCCTCGGCGAGGGCGGCTGGTCTTTCCCAGACCTGTCTACTTTGTTCCATCAGAGGCAACGAGATACATATCTTCAATTTTAATTTATGCGTCATATCAAGTGTCTTCTCTTAATCACGTTCCTGCTTCAGTTGTTCTCTGGCGAGGTTGCTGTTCGATTGATCTCCTTCAGTTATTGTTAAGTAATGGGGTCTTTGTGTAGACGCGGGGTTTTAATTTTGTTCATACAGTGCGAGTGTCTTTATAGCCGGGCAGTAAATCTCCATCTGCCTTATGAAGGCTGACAGAGCCTCGCTAGAAGGGACGGGGCGGGGCGGGGTGGGGGGGGAAGCCGTGTCACGCAGGCATCCAGCGTGCGATGCCTCTGCAGCCTGCCTTTTCCTTTGGTCCAGGCCAATCCGCGATGACCCGACTATTTGCCGAGTAAGTGTACAGGTCAATCTCATGCAGTCAGCTCTCAGTAATCCACAGTAAATAGCAGAAAGCATGAATAATTTAA
Source organism: Corynorhinus townsendii (assembly GCA_026230045.1). NCBI lineage: Eukaryota > Metazoa > Chordata > Mammalia > Chiroptera > Vespertilionidae > Corynorhinus > Corynorhinus townsendii. Next base: position 146,539,774 of record JAPDVU010000008.1, read on the forward strand.
TCCACTCAGCTGGCTGAGGGCCATCAAGCCGGTGATCCCCACATTCCCTGGGGAGCCCAACCTTAACCCAGCACCTTGGTACCAGCGTGGGTCCTCCTTTCACCTGCCACAGAGGTGGGGGGCTGGCCTCCTCGGCCACCTGAGCCCCTCCAAGAGCCTCGGCTCGTCACCATGGATACTCACAAGTCTGCTGACCTTCACGCGCCAGTTGTTCGGTGACCCCACCCAGAAATACTTCCAGATGTCACCCTGGAGTGCGGGGTGTGTCACAGAGGCAGTGTCTTCTGCCTCCCATCCCCCACCCAGCCCGTGCTTTTCTTCTCAGCGAGTCTGATGTCACTCAGAAGGCAGGGAAATAGTAGGAGTGCTCGTTGCTGAGTGATATTGCTGATGGGAAGTCCACGCCCATGTATAAAATGGCATGGGCCACGTGGTATTGCCACTGTTTCCCTTCAACACAGATTATTTTTTAGTTAAATGTTTCTTGTTGAAAGTATTACATCTGTCCCCCTTTTTCCCCCACTGATCCCTTCCAGCCTACCCCCACCCCCCACCCCAGGCCTTCCCCACCCTATTGTCTGTGTCCATGGGTTGTGGACATGATTGAAAGCTGACAATAAGCCAGTTTTAACATGCCACGCCTCTTTTTTAAATAAAATTTATTGGGGTAACAGTGGCTAATAACATTATATAAATTCCAGGTGTCCAACTTTATCATGCTACATCTGTTCTGTGCTCACCACCCCAATCTAGTTCTCTTCCTCCCCATGTATTTGACCTCCTTTACCCTTTTTTATGTCACTTTCATTCTCTTGGTTGTGTTCCTTCTTTCCCCAAGGCCCCTTACTAGTTTTTGTTTGAATTCTCCTTGGGTACTTCACAATTTATTCTTCATTTCTGACATAATCTGGATTTCCCCTTCCATTATTTTTCCTGGGTTCATCCGCCTCTTTCCTCCTTCCTCCCTGTTTTTGTCCCTTTCTGTTTTTAATTGACATCTCTAATTCAAGGTGATTTTCGTCCCCTCCAGTGTTGAGTTTGAATACGTTTAGTTTTGTTTGCAGAGTACTGAACTGAAGTTTTCTTTGGTTCATGGTGGTTTTTCAGGAGGGAATTTCTATGGCGTTGGTCTTTCTACAAGACCCTGGTCTGATGGCACCTGGTCCAGTCCGTGCAGCCGCTGTGTGTGTGTGTGTGTGTGTGTGTGTGTGTGTGTGTGACGGGAGGGCGTGAGCCTCCTGATATTATGGTCCTCTTTACTTGGAGGACCCGGAATTTTCCCAGTTCTTCTTCTGTTCATCTTCACCACCAGTTGCCAAAGGCCACTTCACCCTCCTCTTTCCCTTGTTTGCTCCCAGAAGCTGTGAGTTTTTAAGAAGGCCTCTTTCAATGGGGTCTGTGCCTTAGAATTGTGTGGACTCTGAAATCCCTCCCTGTGTCCATGTTCTGGGCCACACAGGTACTGTCATAGCTCTTCCATGTTTGTAGTGGTCTCTCCCGGGCCATGGAGATGGCTCTCACCCCTATGTTAGTGGCTCATCACAGAGCCCGCCTCAGTGGGTGTGGGCGGGGAGCCCGGGGACCCACACTCAGATTTGGTGGTGTTTCTCTTTTTACTAGCCTTATTTTCAGATTTTGGCATTAAGTTTTGCTCAGGGTGTGGTTTGGTGTAGAATTTTGAGAGTTTCTCAGGCTTTAGTTTCCTATCATTTGGGGAGAACTGTAGGAGGGGGTAACTGTGTACCTGCCCTTGTCTTCTGCCACCTAGAGTTCAAGCGCTCACCCCGAGAAATTACTACCAAGTGGCTTAAGGGTCTCAGAATTTAACATTTTTCATTTTAATCTCTACGTATCTGTTTTAAGGCATGTTAGAGAATAGTAGAACCAGCAGCCTAAACCTCTGAGATAAAGCTTCTATATTGAATAAACCCATTAAATAAAAAGGTATCCGTTTAGAAAATATTAAATAAATGACAGTACAGATAATAAATAATTTGGCACAAATCATGATGAGGGTTTGCAAGTGACTGAAGAAGTTGTAGCCACGGGTGTCATGGGCAGGAGCTGTCTAGCAGCCGGGCCTGCAGGCTGCCCAGGGATCCAGAGACACCGCTGGGGCCGGGCAAGGCGGTGACCTTAGCTCTGTGTCAGTGCACGTGGTGCCCTCAGTACCCAGGCTTGGCACTTGGAGAGCCATTTTCCCTTTAGCTCTAGGGGAGTGCCTTCGTAGTTTACCTTTAGCTCAAGTGGAAGCAGAAACCAAATGCTAACTTTCCCAAAGGTTATCAGTGAAGACTGGGCGTGCAACTTTTGAAATAAAAGGAACTTGGTCTTCGGTGTCCGTAAGAGAAAGAATCATTCATGTGTGGATTATTCCTGCTCTGTTGAGAAAGTGTGTCACTTACTGCTAGCAGAATGTGTTACAGCGTAATACTAGTTTCTTGAACAAAATGTATGGGTTTTGTACATTTTCAATATCAATAAACCCGTCACGATAGTTTACGACAAGATTTTCTGCTCAAATTGTTAAAACGACTGTTTTAAATCTGTAAAGCTAAGTAAATAGCAGACAATTTAGGAAGTAATGAGGTTGAATGTAATTGATGGTGGTTATTCCTGAAGATAAAGTTGAAAGTCATCTCCTCAGATGTCCTATAAACTTTCCAGCTCCACAGGGTCTGTATTTGCAGCCGAAGTTTTCAGAGAGAAAGCAAATTTAATTAGCGCTGTGTGCTTGACGAGGCCACCTCAAGTGACATTTTGTTCGTTTCAGAAGCGGGCGTGCTGGAGCTTCGAAGCAGCTGCGCAGGAGCGGGGCTGTCCCCAGGTGAAGGCCGGCGCCCTGGTGTCCTGGGGCAGCGGGGAGCTGGAGGCGCAGCCTGGAGGCCGCCTCCCTGCGCCAAGGCCACCCAGCGGCCAGGGGCCACCAAGTGTGGGGGTAGGTTCCTGTTCCTGCCAAACCCGCTGGCAACCCATTTAAATATTCTGATAAAAAGTGTCAAGAACCGTTGTGCTGATCCATCTGCGGCTGTGATCTGTCAACTAGGTCCCTCCGCCCGGTGGAAGGAGCTCCGCCCAGCCCTGCCTGAGATGTATTGCAGGAGAGTCTGTAAGTGCCTGCACCTTCTTGTGTCACATAAAGGGTAGACTTCTTCTTAAATATTAGATCCATAAAACAAAGTTAATAAAAAAGGCAATTACGCTTCTAAGGAATGAGGGATGTAAATAAAAAGGTGCCGTTTGATTTAAGCTTTCTTAGCATTCTACTGGGGTGCAAACTAATTTGTCTCCAGCTTCAAGTTGGAAATAGAAATTGCAAATATGTTTAAAATTCTTTTTAAAAGCAGGGCTCCGGGAAGGGAACAGGCCACTGGATGGGATGAACACAGATCTTTTGAGGACGTCTGGGAAGAAAGGCCTGCCCTCATTTAATTACCCAAATAAGAATCGGTGTTGTTTTTTCTCATCTCTGATAAGCGTTTCTTTCATGTTTCCATAAACTTCCCATAAACCAAAGATTTCAGGGGAAATGCAGTGTTCACGCCATTAATTCAAAGTCAAGGGCAGTCTAACACCGCCAGGGCCCGGTTCTCAGTCTCCTGTGTCAGGTGGAATATCATAAAGTATACATTAGCATAATCATGCCTTGGTTATTAATTTTGAGCTTATTCTAAGAACAAGTTAATATATCTTTGATAACCTCTGTAATTCTTGGGGGTTTTTCAATTTAAAAATTGGAATATTAATATTGTAATAAAATAGAATTATGTTTAATTTCACGTAGAAACCAGGAGTGTGTATAAGTGTGTGTGTGCGCGCATGTCTGTGTATTTCTGCTTTTGCTCCTTAAAGATTTTTACAGAAGCACATTGTTCTGATTTTGATAAGCAAAAGATTGAGTCAACAAATTAGCTCTTCAGTTGACAGATTGCAAGTTACTATGTTTTACAGTGATAGGCAATGATTTTGTTTTATTCCAAGAACTGAAAGCGTGTCAGTTGTCACCTCTGCGCAGCTCTGCTCCTGTGAAGTCATTCGTCATAAAAACAAAGGCCCGTGTCAGACTCGCCCGCGAAGGCGCGCTCTTCTTCCTCGGCGCTGTCCTTAGGAAGCTCTGCTCTCGCAGGTGATGTGCTTCCGCACAGTGGGGAAGGCAAAGAGCCAGCGCTTGAACTTCCTCTGTTTAAGATGACTCACGTGACTGCCACCCAGACCTTGCAATGCAAAGAAGTAATATTTACCTTGAGAAATGTGACCCTTTCTGGGCCCGCTGCTTATTGCTGCTGCCCTCCCTTCTCATCCCATTTCAGTGTCTTCCAAACCCCCACCCATGGGGCACACGCTGGGAATGAACCGTGGATCTTTGTGCTCTCAGAGCTGTGTGCTGGCATGAGTGGCTTAAAGGAAAAAAATTTGGCTCGAGCAACTGATTGGATCATTTTGGCTAATGTTCTGTTTAAACAACAGTACCTGTTTGATTAGGGTTTTTCCTTCCTTTATAATTCCCCAAGCTTGCCTCTGTTAGGTTTTATAGGAAATGAGTCTATGAGCAGAAAAACCTATATTGATATGTAAATATATCAGTTTTTGGTTAATGCTTGATATTCTTTTTCATCTAAATTTCAGAAACCGACTTTAAAAAATCAGTTTCTCTCTATTTGTAGTTATTTTCAATAAAATTTCACCCAGCCTTGGGTGATTTAATATTTACACCCACTATTTCTAAAAGTCTTATGTAAATAAAGATTGAAATATGAATTCGAAAAGTCACCCCTCTTGATATTTGAACAGACTCTAGCTGCATATATCTTCTTTTTCTAATAATATGGCTACTTCCCTCCTAAGCTTTTAAAATAATAAGACACTATTTTTGCATTTTAGAACATTGAAAGTCCAGTGTTAAATAAAAAGCAAATAGTACTTTTAGCGATGCAGGATCCCAGGGAGCAGTGCTTAACACAGATCACCAGTGGGCATAGCCCTGCATGTCAGACGGCTTCATTAGACATGCCATGCCACGCACCAGGCTGCGCCACACACCAGGCTGCGCCACGCACCAGGCCCCGCCACGCACCAGGCCGCGCCACGCACCAGGCCGCTTCAGGCCAAGTGCCTCCTGCCCGGGCCCCATCCACACCACTGGCCCAGGCGTAGTTTGTGTGGGTTTCTTAACGGGAATCTTGTGTGTGGTTGTGAGCTTATTTGGTGCTTTTCCCCAGGAACCCTTCACATCCTAATTCCCTGGTATATTTCTGATCCTCAAGGAATAGCAGCTGATCACTTCTGCCCTGAATTCTCCACGTGGCTCTCAGCTCAGTGCCCGAGTTCCTGTTCTCCTCCTGTCCCTAAGCTTTTCCTTATTTTTATCCTGAGTCATTTCTCACATATGCAAGGTCCTGACTGCTCACATCTGCCAGGACCTCCCCCTAGACCTTCTCATGCCAGGTCAGAGTTACAGTGAGCACTATTTCAGTAGTCGCTGATGTTGTCCTTTATAGTAGTCGCTGTTAAGGTCGAACTCATATGTATTGTTATTTATAAACATCTCTCAGCCCTGAGTTACTCTGCGCGTGTTGCTGACAGTGGGAACGGAACCGCTCAGGGTCTCTCCCTGACACGGGCCAGGTTGCCCTCGCTCTGTGCACCATCCCGTGCTGCAAGTCTGGAAGCAGTGCCAGCGGTCACTGTTATTGGCAGGTGTCCTTTCCTTCCTCAGAGGTTCCGACGCCGGACCAGGGCCTTGGAGCAGGCTTCCCTTCTCAGGCCAGCTCAGCTGGAGGGTCCCAAGCATGACCAGGAAAGCACACCGTTCGTTGTAAATGCAAGCCCGTTAAATGAAACCTCAGAAGGCTGCCAGTGCTCTCCTGGATAATACAGAGCAATACACGAAAGGGGTGGCATGATGGGTACATGAGAAGGGGTGGCCTTGTGAGACACAAACCATGGGAAAGACAAGTTGGGAGGGTAGTGGAGGGGCAGGTCTGTATTCTCAGCACCAAGTGTTGGAGGGGGGTCTGGCCCCTGCCACTCTGTAGCTCCTCTGAGCGGGAGCCCTTCAGGGAAGGGGCCACCCTCAGATTTCATCGGGTCAGCGGGACAGTCAGGGGCCTGCTTTCTCTCCGCTCCGTCCCCCGGCTTTGTGTCCCCCGCTCTGTTGTGGAGGCTGCATTTCCGGACTCCCTTGCTCTGGTTTCTGACACTGGACACCAGCGTGGTCGGAGGCGGGTGGCAGCTGGAGCATTTCTCCCTCCTCTTTCCTTAAGGGCAGCCTCTCAGTGCCTCCCTCCAAGGTCCCAGCTCCTGCACAGGGGTCCCCACTCTTGCTGGCCCTCCCCGCCCAGGGTGAGGCTTCCCACAGTGGGCATTGCTGGGTTGCCTCCCCCTCCTCTGTGTGACTACGATTTCTTCCACCATTTGTGTACTTGAATCCCATGTTAAATTTCCTGTGTTGGGAATACCTAGATTGGACCCCACCTGGGCTAATCAGCGAATGCATGGACAGTTGCCCTGGAAAAGAAAAGAGAGCATTTTTTTGTTGTGTTTTTAGTTAATCCTCACCCGAGGATATTTTTCCATTGATTTTTTTTTTTTTTTTTTTTTAGGGAGGGTGGAAGGGGGAGAGAGAGAGAGAGGAACATTGATCTGAAAGAGACATGTGGATCAGTTGTCTCCTGCACGTGCCCTGACCGGGCCGGGGATCTAGGCTGCAATCCATGCATGTGCCCTTGACCGGAATCGAAACCCAGACCCTTCAGTCCGAGGGCCCACACTCTACCCACTGAGCCCAGCTGGCTAGGACAAAGGCTGCAGTTGTAAATGCGGCCCTCTGGGCCTCTGGGTCTCCCCTCAGGCTCAGGATCTTGGTCCAGGCTCAGCGTTGGGAGTGTGGCAGAGCCAGTCCTGGCTGTGAGTCACGTGGGGGGCGCTAAATTGAAAAATACAGTCAGGCCCTCTACTGTGGCCCATCGCTGGGGTTCCTTCGCTTCTTTTAGCGGCGTTAGTGGGCTTCACCGCCCAAACTGGAACCCAACATAGAAACCATGATAGTTGGCATCACTGACCAGCACCCCACCCCCACTTCCCACCGAACTGATTTGGGATCCCAGCCTGTGTGTGAGGGGCTGAGGGCGGCTGCTGAGGGAGTGGTCTTCATCAGACTCTGTGCTGTTCACTGTGTGACACTTACTTTTCGACTCCATTGCCTGGTGGCGGGGCGGGGCCACTGCCGGGGTAGGAATCGAGGGCACGCGCGGGGGTTGTTGGTTCAGTGTTGCCCTGTAGGGCTAGCAGGAGGAGCCAGGCGTGATGATGCCTCTGATTCTAAATGGACATACATTTTTTTGTACTTTTATCTCCAAGTGGGTGACCTTTAAAATATTTGCTTTATTTGTTTGCCTGCCTGTCTCATTGGTGATTGCTTTGCACGCCTGTAGCGTCTAGAAGCCCGTTAGCAGAGCAGGAGTGGACCCCGGCCCGGCGGAAGGAAGACTCTGCCTGTCGCCTGTGCTCAATACCACAGGCCCAGGTGTCAGGCCGGGACCAAGGCCAAGGAGGGAAATGTGATGTCCTGACATAGATTAAGAAAGATCGATGTGCAGTGGGTCGCTCCGTGTGTCCTGTTTCAACAGCTCGTTCGTGTCAGTCCTTTATTCTTACGTCCTGAGAGAAGAAAACGCAATCATGGAGTTATCAACAGGATTTCATTGATCATTCTGTAAGAATGGAATTGTGCTCCGTGCATTTCCCCCCCGATGTGTCAGGGATCCTGAGGTCATCGGTCTAACCCCGTCACGTTAGAGATAAGGGCAGTGAGGTCCGCGGGGGGTAAGTGCCTGCCATGCAGCGTGGTTGAGAGGGAGGCTGGCCCCAGCACGCACTGCGCCCTCCCGTTCTGTTCTTCTTGGCTGGTGTGCGTGTTGACAGCTAGTGTGCCAGCAGCACTTCCCAACACTGGGTGCAGCGGCCTGCTCTAACACCCCAAGAAGGGCAGCGGGGAGACTGTGGGTCCTCGTGGACCTCATTCCCAGACACAGGGAGCTGCCTGGCTCAGACGCAGGGCTGCATTATTCAAACTGTGAACGCATAAACTGGCCAAGGGGAAACCTGGGCTGTGCCCCTGCAGCCAGATGTGAATCCCAAAATAGATGCCTTTGAATAGACTCACTGACACAATCTTCCGATTGCGCTGCTGATAGAGAAAGCTTTCTCTGGAATGTGGGTACCAGAACAGTAGTGTTAAGAGACAAGTTTAACTTCGATCGTCGCTAGGCTCTGAAGGAAGAGAGCCTTCAGATGATGAGACGAACAAAACAAAAACCTTTCTCTAGGAGTAAAATGTTACTCCATGAGGGGCTGGTGGAATGGAATAAAAGGGAAGTTAGCGCACTCTAAGAAAAATGCAGTTTAGACTTCTTAGAAGCATGTTCGACTAAGCCAGCACAAACGCGTCCCTCCTGCTCAGAAACATGAAGGGCGTAGTTAATCCTGTACCTGAAGGGGGAGCACAAAACACACCCCGCGCCGCCGTCCTCTGTCTTGGCCTTTTTGGGTTTGGTCCAGGGGCTGGGGCTAGGGTTCTAATTTCCAGTGGCGGTGTGGGAGCCAGAATTTGCATAAAGCTCAGAGCCTTGAAGACCTGTCTGGACCGGAGGGCTTAGAAATTAAAACACTAGCCGTGCATGGGGGTGGGCCTCCAGTTTTAGTCTACCTCAGCAGCACAGGAACCAAAAGCCAAACATTGGCCTAAAAACAGGTACAACTGTTGAAGACATTATGGTCTTCCATCGTGACAAATGCAGAATGATCCTGCAGGCGTCTCCCACCGGAGCAGGCAGGATGCAGAGATGAAACAGCAGCACATAAACAAACCAGCCGTGGTTGAGGATTAGGGGGTCAGGAACTACACCAATCAGGAGAATACAAGCCTCCAAGAATCTGACATAAGAAATGAAATTTACTGTAAAGATAAGTATTTTAATTTTTAAGTCATCAAAGAAGAAATGGAGCCATAATGAAAGACCAGAAAAGTATGAAGAAAAAGCCATTGGAAGATTTTAAAAAAAAAAGAACTTCTTAAAGTGAATGATAAGGTCATTGAAGTTAAAAAACCATCAGGTTAGACACAGTTGAGGACCAAATTTGTGAATCAGAAGATAAATCAGGAAAGTTTCTAAAATGCACCAAGTGAAATAAGTGGAAAGTAGGAGGAAAGTGTTTAGGAGTCACAGAGGAGAAAAAGGGAAGATCTATTAGGAAACCCAGAATGGAGGAATATTAAAATGGGAGAGGAAAAGGAAATAAAAAGATTGGAAAAGAATAGTGACTTTTAAAAAGATAATGGCTGAGAATTTCCGAGAACTGGAAGGAAGCCAAACAGTTTTGAAGCAGAAGAACAAGATGAGGGAGATCACCTATCAGATATCAAGACACATGACAAAGCTGTGATAATTAAGATGATGTGTTATTAGTCCAGCAGTAGACACATGGACCAATGAATAAAGTCAAGGGCTTTAAACAAACATACATGGCAGCTTATACCTCACAGAGAAGATATTACAGATCAGTTGGAAATGACAAGGAATTCTGTAAATTGTGCTGAGAGAGGCCCTGTCTTGTCTCTTGACCCCATCCACCCCTCCGCCTCGCCCCCAGCAGCTCGGAGTGAGCTTCCCAGACGTCTGTCTGACCTCACCTCTACAACTCTGACGCCCAGAGCTGCTCTTCCCTGCTGCTGCTGAGGGTCTCAGGACAGGTTTCTAGGTCAAAGAAGTTTGAGAAATGCTGAGTCCTTTTCCTCATTTCTTTTTTTTATTATTATTTCTCTTTCTGTAACATATTCTTTATGGATTTCAGGGAGTAAAGGAGAGGGAGACAGAAGCATCAATGATGAGAGAGAATCATTAATCGGCTGCCTCCTGCAGGCCCCGCAGTGAAGATGGAGCCGGCAACCCAGACATATGCCCTGACCGGGAATTGAACCTTGACCTCCTGGTTCATAGGTCAACACTCAACCACAGAGTCATGCCGGCCGGCTCCCACTTCTTTTTTAAAATATATTTTTATTGATTTCAGAGAGGAAGGGAGAGGGAGAGAGAAAGAGAGAGAGAGAGAGAGAGCGAGAGAAACATCAATGATGAGAATCATAGATCGGCTGCCTCCTCACTCCCCACAGAAGATTGAGCCTGCAACCGGGCATGTTCCCTGACCGGGAATTAAACCTTGACTTCCTGGTTCATAGGTCAATGCTCAACCACTGAGCCATGCTGCTGGGCTTCCCCACGTCTTGTAGATTTGCTGTGCATTAGACGAGTAAAGACCCTGAGACTCACAGTGAAGAAGCCTGTTCCTTCCCTTCAGTGTCCTCTTGTAAAGAGTGCTCGCCACACATGGACTTCCGAGACTGTTGGGAAGCAGCCTGATGGGTAAGCTCAGCGCCCACAGTCATCATGGTGCTCATGCTCAGGGCCTTCCACAGCCTGGGCACCGCTGGGCTCTTCAGGCAGGTCTCCCATCACTCCCCGTGTGCGGCGAAATCACAGCCTGTCCAGTTCTGGAACGTTCTGGCCTCATGCCGTTCTGACTGCCTGGGATGGCCTCTCCCACCCTATAAGACTCTAGTCCGCCTTCGCGGTCTACTCGGGACACCTGGCTTTGTGGGACGCCTTCCCTGACCCTCGTCAGGTGGAATCAGTGCCACCATCGCTTCGTTCCCATCACCTGAATGAACCGTCCTGTATGATGGCTGCTGTCAGGCCTGAGTCTCTCCTATTGGTCCCCGTGGCTTCGGGCACAACCTGCCCCCCGGGAACTGGGACACCATCGTGGACCTGGCTGCTGTTCTCCCCGCCGCTGGCCCACACCAGCCTTCATGGCATCCAGGGGCCCACTGCCATCGCAGTGTGGTCCCGGAGAGCAGGGCGGCCTCTGCCGTTGGGCCACAGAGCCACAGGTGTGACAAAGGTTCCTAAATGCTGGAGAGACCTCTCATTTCACGGTAGCACAGTGTCTGGCCCCCTGTCTGCTCCCCCAGCTATTTCTGCGGTGAGGTGAGGAGACGCGAGGCCTGGTCCAGGAGACAGGGCAGGAGGCCCTGGCCGGATGGTGATGAACCTGTGCTACTTCCATGTCCCGTCCCCCCAGGAGACACTATTGTGTTGAATCCCGATTCAGTATTTGGATATCATTTTTAAAAATTCTATTTTATGAATATATAGATATTTTTATTCTCTTTTTTCCCTCAGGCAAGAGGAGAAATAACATTTATTAAGAACATGCTACATACGGGCACTGTAGGAAGTGCTTTAACTATCTTAACTATAATATTTTTATATTTATAGGCATACCCCATTTTATTGTGCTTTGCTTTATGGTGCTTTGCTGATACTGACTTTTTTTTACAAATTGAAGGTCAGACCCTCCACCAGCAAAAAGGCTCAGATGATGCATAGTATCTTTACCAATAAAGTATTTTTAATTAAGAGATATGCATTTTTGGGCATAGTGCTATTATTACTTACTAGGCTATAGTACAGTGTAAACAACTTTCATGTGCACTGGGAAACCAACAGATTCGCATGATTAGTTCTATCGCGATACTCGCTTTATTGTGATGGTCTGGACCCGGCCACCGTGTTTCCGAGGTCGGCCCTGTACACTCCGTAAGCACGCACCTGCCTTAGAAGTGAGGCCTCATTCACCGGGGTGGCCGGTCACTTCAGGGGTAGCAGGTCTGTGTGTCGGTGAACATGCAGCCACAGTAGATGAATTTCACCCATGAAAATTAATTCCCACGTGTGCTTTTTTTTTTTTTTTTTTATCATTTTAGGGCCACTTTAACCATACCGAGACTCATTAGAAGATGGGAGATGGAAGAGGAACATTCCGACTTTGGTTTGAATCTCCATGTGATGGCGAACGTAAGCCTCTTACAGATGGGTGTGGCTGCACACCTGTGCCAGCGTCCAGGTAACCCACCGCCCTCCGCGACCCAGCCAGGAGGACCCTGTCACTTCCAGAGAGACTGTGGACCTCTCGCACCATCTGAGCCGTCTTCCCGTGCATCCCGGTGGAAAGGAGGTCACTTGTGTCATTGGAACGTTTTGAAAATTTCAGTCATCAAATTTCCTATGAGGTTGGAGAACCCTGTGGCTTCTGGGACCATATCCAGATGTGGCCTCCCTTTTGTACTTTTCAGTGGCTTTGTGGGTGTATCCAGGGCTGCTTGTGCATTCTTTTTAACGAAGACTTATTTTTATACTTAAATGCCCCATCACCTTAAACTGAACCTTACCAAATGCTGGTGTCCAAGCCGTTCTGTGTGATTGCGCCCCTGAAGTTCATCAGGCACAGGGCCCCTTTGACATTAAATGGCAGTTTCTCATTTTCTTGGGTTTTCCATGTATCGTCTGACTGCGGAGACCGGTGTCATTTGCCCTGAGTTGGAGGCTTCCCAGGGTGTCCCCGTCACCTAGGACAAGGCCCTAACAAATGGAGCTGGTTAAGGGATTGCTCTCGGGTCTTCCCCTTCCCGAACCAGAGGCAGACGGAGCCCCTGAGCTCAGGTGATTTCATTGTGTTACCCACGTGGGCCAGTTCTCTGCCGACCACCAACCCTCCGTGGTGCTCTGAAGAGCCCGAACCATAAACAGTCACAATGTGTAGTTGTGGAGGGAATGCACATTGGAAAGACAGACAGAAGGGGACAAGGAGCCGAGGACGCTAATTAATGCCGTCAGTGACGTGGGCTCTCAGAACCCCTGGAAAGGAAGCTGGTGCTCCAGCCAAGCCAATGGCCAAGGCAGTGGCGGGAGGAAGGGGAGGTCTCGGGGGTGCAGGTCATGGGTTAAGGGGTTCCTGCTCCTAATTGGCTTGTCCGCCCTGGCCAGTGGATGGGGGGCCCACAGACTGGGGTCCATCCTTGGTTTTGGTGGGTGGGGCCAGGGAAGGGACACAGCCAGACCAGCCTCCCCTCGTCCTGCTGGCCTCCAGCTCAGAGAGGGAGCGGGACAGTCAGTGATCCACAGAGATGGAGGCAAAAACAAATGCCATTGGGCTGAGCCCGAGGGTGACGCATGGAAGAGAGGGCTAGGTCCTTGGGAGGATGCTGCGGGCACTGTTGGGGCCTGAGGCGCCTCTGGGAAAAGCCGAGCTCAGAGTCCTGGGCCTCCCCATTGCCCACTATTTCCCCACTAAGCACCCAGCCCGCCCGGGCCTTGAACAGACCCTGAGGTGTCCTGAGCGGACACAGGATGAGAGAGAGCAGATTGCCTTCATGACCCACGCAACAGCTATGACGCTAACGCGGTAACATAGTGAGCGCTGAGGTGCAGCCTGCATTTCTCTGGTACGGCCTTTGACGGACACCTGATTCCCATGATGACACCGTGGGCATGGTCCAGCCTCGCCCACTTGACACATGGCACCAGGTCCAGAGAAGCTGTGCCATCTGAGGCCGCTCAGCTGGTCGGAGGGCTGCTCGCAGAGCCCACCTGGGATCAGCAGGGGTCTAGGCCAGTGGTCGGCAAACCGCGGCTCGCGAGCCACATGCGGCTCTTGGGCCCCTTGAGTGTGGCTCTTCCACAAAACACCACGGCCTGGGCGAGTCTATTTTGAAGAAGTGGCGTTAGAAGAAGTTTAAGTTTAAAAAATTTGGCTCTCCAAAGAAATTTCCATCATTGTCCTGTTGATATTTGGCTCTGTTGACTAATGAGTTTGCCAACCACTGGTCTAGGCCACTCAGATCTGTGATGTGACAAGCCAGGTGAGCATCGTGTTCAGAAGACACGCCTCTTCCTTGCAAACACCTGGGTGAGAATGTGTGTGTGCCTCTCCTTGCAATCAAAATGCTGCCTGTTTCTAGAATTCAGAGCCTCAAAAAGCAAGAGTGCGCAGATACGCACACACACCTGCGAGGGGATGGACACTGCCCACTGCCCGACCCTGGGCAGGTAAAGGGACTCCCCTGCGGAGACAGAAGTGGCCCCTCAGGGAGACGGGAAGCCCCACCCTGTGCGGAGGCGTGATGACTAAGGCGCTCTCATCCGCTCGCTGTGCAGCGGGTGCCTGGCTGGAGCCGCTGGAACTCCCTGTGGCCTTGCAGCTCCAGAAGCACGCCCAGCCCGTCACCGGGGCAGCTGGCGGCAGCGCCGCCCGTGGCTTGCACGGAGATGGCAGCTTTACACATGGAGAGGAGCATGGCCGGCTTCCTATCCGAAGTATGTTTCCCCGGAGAGACCACCACCATTTGATCTATTTTTGATTAAAATGTAAAAATTAAAAATTAAATCAAATGGTGTAACTCCTTGGGGAAAACACACTTGGGTTATGAAGTATTCCCCACAGTAACCTTGAGACTCTCCGACAGCATTGTCGCATCCGCGGGTGGTCCTTGTACGTCCCACGTAATTAAAACGAATTGCCTGCCTTCCCATGTGCGGACGGTGGGCTGGTGCCTCCGGGGCAGGTCCTGGTGGGGGAGGCGCTGGTGGAGGGGACAGGTGGTGCTGCCCAGCCAGCCGGGACCCCACGGGTGTCCAGCATGGCCCCTTCCCCCTGCCAGCTCCCTGGTGCGGTCTCACCTGCTGTCAACAAAGGTGCTCCCCGCTCCTGCTCAAGCAGCCTGAGCACATTTCATGTAATATCAGCAGTGACGGACATGGCCCCAGAAACAAAGCAGGCGCAATTGGATTTCCTAGGAAAATGTGCTTTGCAGAATCGAATCTAGGACTTATTTGTATCCGACGACTTTGTCAGTCTTCCTCGGCGTCTGGGAAAGCCTGTGCTTGATGGGATCTGGGCAGGCGCCTGGCAAATGAGATGCCAGCATTTGCATCCACGCTACCCACGGGCACGCGCCCCGCGGGCGCGACGGGATGTGACTGAGCCGTGACTTTATCTCCACTCGTGTGGGATGTGACCGGGCATGGGTGGCTGCCTAGTGACACTTTCCTGATGCCACCGAATAATGACGTTTCTGGAGTAAAGGGTTTAGCGCGGCACAGCAACACCGGGTGGCATCTCTAAATGAGTGAGTGTGTGAGGGTGCCGGGCCCAGGGGTGACCCCAGAAACGCTGAGCCCAGTGTGTGAGGGCCCCCGGGGCTGCGGCTGCTCTGTCGTCAAGTGCACACGAGTGGGGCCCACGCCGTTTTAATCAGCTAGTGTCAGACACGTGACTCGTACATTTCCCTCTGGTCTCGAAGGTTCTGGCCGCAGGTCTGGCTCCTGCACGTGGTTAGTTGCAGCCCAACCTAACAAACAGTGATTCCCTAATCGAATCTGATACCAGTTCAAGGTCAGTTTCCTCCACGTGATGCGGTCCCGCCTTCCTCCCCAGGGCTTCTTTTCCTTCCTTCGTGGCCACTTTCCGTTCTCACCTTCGCACGTCTCCCCCAGTGAGCGCCACGTGCCTGAAGACGTCTTCCCCGTGACAACTGAGAAGTTCTGAACTGGAAGCCAGTGCGTGCCCGGAGCCCCCTCGGGCCCTCCTGCCACCCGTGCGTGGGCTGGACACCTCGGGACCCCCACCCTCTCCCTACGCCTGGACCTTCTGGAAGCCGGCGCTGGGTGCCTCTCCCTGTCAGGAAAGAATTAAAGACAACATCTAGGGTAGGAAGCAATTGTGGAGGGTGCAAGTTTCTGGCCAGGCAAATAAATTGGATTTAAGTATATTACAGTCATAATCTTTTTCTGCCTCTCTCCAGACGGTCTCTGTACATGGAAAAATGAGAATGTATTCGCAGACAAAGCGTGACCTGAGGGAGAAGCCTGCCGGAAGCTGGATTTTCAATAACATAAGACAATAAAGCTTAGACGCCTAACCTGCTGCAATATGGTCAGAGCATAAAGAGCTTAGCTGCTAATAAAAGGGAAGGGGCTTCCCCTCCCGCCTGACGATGCGGACCCCCCAGAAGGACACTTCATAAAGATCATAATGGGTTAGCTGGGATCACGCAGACACGGGGCCCCTTGTTGACCAATTGTCTGACACTTGTCACCTATGGGTCTGATATTAATAAGTTCCATGTTGATTTCCTTGGGGTATTTTTGTCCCTGTAATTGCACACCTTCCTGTGGTGACCCTAAGCGGAGTGACATGTGGGCTACAGGTACCTGATGGCAAGATGCATATGCATCACGCTCTTCTTTCCGGGCTGTGCTCACCGTGCCATGGCACCTCCCTTGGCGGACAGAGGACAGAGCCAGCTGCCCCTCCCTGGGAGGCCAAACATCCCAACTTCTCTCACAGCGGGGGGAGTTGGTGCAATTCAGGATCCGGAGTGATTTTCCTCTGAGTGTGTTAGCTTTTCAAATGCTTTATCAGGGGATTAATGGTTGCCAAGCTATTCCCCAGACAGTGTAATTGAGCAGATTTCATGAATGTACCAGGTGAGTGTGATGCATAAAGACAGCCGGGAGAGGGGCAGTGCTTGGATACAGATGTTCTCTGACCTATGAGATGCCACTGAACCAGAGCATGGCTGCAGAGAACTGTGACATCACACACACTTCCTGCCTGTCTGCCCCTTCCCGTGGGGCAGAGGGCCTAGCCACTGCCCCCGTCCCACAGCCTCTCCACCTGGACTGTCTGGTGGTGCCAGGCTGGTCCATGCCTTACTTATCCTGCCAGGCTCTTCTCCTTCATCTGCAATTTAAAATGATGTTGAAGCCAAGTTTTCCAGAACATTCTACTTCTGCTAATTCCAGGCGTTGCTTCATCCCTTGAGCTGTACCTTGGAGAGCCTGCCCCATTCCACGGGGATGCACCTCTGTTGAGGTTTCATTCCCGGGGCAGGCCCTGCTGAGGAGAGGTGCATATGGGAGGGCTGATGCTCCTGGAGACCCACACTGCATGCTCCACACTACCCTTCTCCGGGGACCGCCGTTCTCTGGGGACCGCCATTCTCCGGGGACCCCACCCTGGTCCACTTGGAGAGGGAGCCACACGGCACAGCGTGCACTTAGGTGGGCTGCACGCCCGCCTCACGGCCAAGTCCCCCCGAGGGGACTCGGGACACTTCCACCCTGATTCACAACACTTACGGAGCTACGTGGCTTCTCCCTTTGATGGTCAAATACAGACCATGGAAACGCGGGTGCTCACAGGAAACATGGCCATGAGGCAGCTGACGAGGAGAAGGGGAGGAAGCTGCTCCCCTCGGGGAGGCATAAGGCAGGGCTTTTAGAAACGTCCAGGCCCTGGTGTCGGGGGACTTGAGAGGGAGCTGCCTGCCTCTGGGTCAGGTACTGTGGCTCCAGGTGTCAATGCTGAGCCACACACAGGCCCACAGAACCCTCCAGCCACGGTGGCAGCTCTCCCATGGTGCTTATGTTTCTCTGACGGGAGGTCCTGAGGTCTGAGGGTGGTTCCTACAACCTACTGGGCCCAGAAGGCCAGAGCCCAGGACCCACATGGGCTCCTGGTCAGAAAGCCTGGCATGGGAAGTACCATCAGGTGTGCCAGCCATGCCCTCCAAGACTGATCTTCCTGAGCTTCAGTGTCTTCATCAGAATATGGGATAACAGGTGCCATTGGGCAGATCAACTGAACTCAGTGCAGCTTTTTTAGTTTTTAGTAGTTTGTTGATTTTTAGAGAGAGAGGAAGGGAGAGGAAGAGAGAGAAACATCAAAGTGAGAGTGAAACATTGATCTGCTGCCTCCTGCATGCCTCCTACTAGGGATCGAGCCTACAACCTGGGCATGTGCCCTAACCAGGCATCAAACTGGCATAGGACAACACCCAACTGAGCCACACTGGCCAGGCCAGTTGCAACCTTTTAATAGAAGATAGTTCTCAGCCTTTGAAGGGCAGAGTTATGGAATTAATTGTCTCTCCCTGAATTTCATATGTTGATGTCCTAACCTCCAGTATCTCAGAATGTGACTGTATTTATGGATGGAATCATTAAAGGCAATTAAGGTTAAATGAGGTCATTGGGGTGGGCTCTAACCCAATATGGACATTGTTCTTGTAAGGAGAGGAGAATAGCCCTAACTGGTTTGGCTCAGGGGATAGAGCATCGGCCTGTGGACTGAAAGGTCCCAGGTTTGATTCCGGTCAATGTCATGTACCTTGGTTGCGGGCACATCCCCAGTAAGAGGCGTGCAGGAGGCAGCTGATCGATGTTTCTCTTCCACTGATGTTTCTAACTCTATCCCTCTCCCTTCCTCTCTGTAAAAAATCAATAAAATATTTTTTTAAAAAAAAAAAGAAGAGGAGAATAGGACACACACACACACAGAGGGAAGACCATGAGAAGACAGAGGGAGAAGACGGCCCTCTATACACCAAGGACAGAGGCCTCTGAAGAAACCAAACTTGCTGATACCTTGATATTGGACTTCTAGCCTCCAGAAAATAAATTTCTATTGTTGAAGCCACATACTCTGGTATTTTGTTATGGCAACCTGTGCAGACTAATATAGGCAGGTTTTCTGACAGCTGCCTCTGTTCTTAGCCTTTATTCCTCAATGTCTTCTGAAGGTGTTTCTGTCACTAAGTCACATGCTCAGGGGCCTCCCAGCCTTGTGACAGGAGAATAGAACGCCTGTGTGGTAGAAACAAGCATATGAATACAAGCACAAGCCAAGCAAACTTATGCTGGACCTAACCCTCTTGCAAATAAAAACTACAAACTCTGGTCAGAAAGAAAAATAATAACCTCCACTCATGTCTCTGGCTGACCCCTGAACCACACATGCTTTTTCATAGACTTTAAGCAAGTTAGCTAAAATAAAATATCTCAAGTGTGATTGGTGCTTATACTAAAGACACAGAGTTTTCACACTAAATCCAATTGTGTGAATTACTTCCTAAAACAACAAGAACAACAACAAAATCAACACTCTCTCTGGGGCATTATAACAGACTTCAGACTCTCCACAATGTAATAGCCCAATACATCCATTCTAGGATACAATCTGAATTTGCTCAACAGGAAGAAACAGGAAAATGTGACCCAGTCTCAAGAGAAAAGACATTCAACTGAGAACAATCCTGAGATGACTCCAAGGTGTTGGAATTAGAAGACAAGAATTTTAAATATTATAACTATACTTTAGGAAGTAAAGAAAAATATGCTGGCAGTGAAAGAGGGGGAAAGAAATCTCAGCTAAGAAATTGAAATCATAAGAATATGAACTACATGGAAATACTAGAACCGAAAAAACACACAACAACAACAGTATTTGATTTTGAAAATTCAGTGAATCAACTTACTACCAGAATGGAAATAAGAGTCAAGAGTCCATGAACATGAATATAGATGATCCAATATGACACTCTGAGATAACACTCCGAAAATAATGGACAGAGCCTTGGGAACCTGTGGGACAATATCAAATGGTCGGCAAACACAGTGGTCGGCAAACTCATTAGTCAACAGAGCCAAATATCAACAGTACAATGATTGAAATTTCTTTTGAGAGCCAAATTTTTTAAACTTAAACTACATAGGTAAGTACATTGTTATTAACTTAATTAGGGTACTCCTTCAATTGCACTGTATGTGCGCGCCCGCATGTGGTATTTTGTGGAAGAGCCAAACTCAAGGGGCCAAAGAGCCTCATGTGGCTCATGAGCCGCGGTTTGCCGACCACTGGTCTAACATCTATCCAATTAGAGTCCCAAGAAGAGAGGAAACAGAGAATGTAGCTGAAAAAGTATTCAAAGATATAGTGATCAAGAAATTTCCTAAGTTTGACAAAACACATAAATTTGAGTTTCAAAAAACTCGGTGAACCCCAAACAGGGTAAATAGAAATAAACCACACCTAAGCATCTTAATCAAACTGCTGAAAATTGGGAGAGAGAGAGAGAGAGAGAGAGAGAGAGAGAGAGAGAGAGAGAAATCTTTAGAGCAACCAGAGAAAAACTATACACAGTGTACCCAGAGCAGTGTTATTTGAATGACTGCAGACGTCTCATCAGAAACTATGGAGGCCAGAAGGCAGTGGAAGAATGTCTTTAAAGTGCTGAAAGAAAAAACTGTCAACCTAGGATTCTATCATCAGGGAGAGATAGTATCCTCCAAAAATAAAAATACTTTCCAATTAAAGAACACTTAGTGACTCTGTTGCTATTTATAAGAAATGCCAAAACAAGTTCTTTGAAGAAAAATAAGGCCAGTTGGAAATTTAGATTTTAGGGAAGAAATGAATAGTATCAAAACTGGGAAATATGCGTAAATATAAAATAACTTAAAAATCTTAATCTCTTTGAAATACATAATACTGTTTTAATCCCAAAATTCCAATATTGTCTTCTGGGGTTTACCAGGTATGTGGACATAATATAAAGGACTGGGGAGCAGTTAGACCTATACAGTTATAAGTTTTTTGTATTTTACATAATGGTACAAAGTTAACTCTAACGAGAATGAAAAATTAAATATGTGGGATGTTCTCCAAGATTGATGACCACAGGCTGGGCCACATATCAAGCCTTAATAATCTAAAGGATTGAATTCCTGCAGAAGATGTAACCTGACAGTATGGAATCAAATTGGAAATCAAGAATAGGAAGATGCCCAGGAAGCCTGCTATGGTAGACAGAATCATGATTAAAACCCCACCCTGGGGTGTCCTGTCCTCATCCCTGCAGCCTGTGAATCTGTAAGGTTCCATGGCAAGGGGAATTAAGATCGCAGATGGGATGAAGGCCGCTCTGCTAGGACCTAGAGATCGGATCCTGCATTATTCCAGTGCCCTGTGTCATCAAGGGTCCTTGTAAGTGGGAGAGGGAGGCAGGAGAGGAAGTCTCAGTGACGCGGTGTGAACAGGACTTGACCTGCTCTGCTTGCTTTTGGGATGGAGGAAGCCACAGCCCAGGAGTGCAGCCAGCCCTGAAGCCAGTGGAGGCAGACATGGACTCTCCCCTGGAGCCTGCAGAAGGGTGCCTGTGCCTTTTCCTCTGTGTTCCCCAGGTCAGGCAGAGCCAAGGGTGCCTGGCCAGCATCCAGGGAGATGATCTCCAGAGGGCCCGACTTGCTCTGAGCCCACTTCCCGCTCCAGCCAGATGGTGGGCCCAGGAGAGATGGGTGGTGATGCCAGTGAGATCAGGCCCTGCCCTTGGGCTTGGCCGAACAGCTCCTGCCCAGTTCCCTACCCAGCATTCCAGGCTACAGTGCAGAGCGGAGGCCAGGGAGGGCCACGCAGCAGCTGCCCAGGCTCCCAATGGTGGGGTTGCTGCCACATCTTCTGGGAGGCAGTGGAGCAGGACTAAGGGAGAGACCTAGTCCTCAGTCTGGGGTCATCGTCATTTCTGTTTATCATCAAGGCCCATAACCACACCTGGGAGTGGACAGCGCTGCGTGAGTCTGGCCCTTAGGAGGCTGTAGCTGTTAAACTTCACGGCAACACAGCTGCCCTCAGACTCAGTCCGTTCAGGCCTGTGTTAGTGCAATGGCTGCTCACCCACCTCCTGCTGACGCGAGGCAGAGCCACAGCCAGCCTGCTGCCTCCTACCGTCCAGGGGGCTGCTCACAGAGCCTCGGATGGGGGAAGTCCCCCACTGTTCCCAACGCCCAGCGGGTTTGCTGGAGAAAGCGAGAAGCCCAGTGGAGCTGGGCACCCAGGCCTGGCTCACTGAGTCACCTGCTGTGCGAGTCACTGCCCAGCCCCCTCGTCACAGCCATCACACCAACAGCCCTACTTCTCATGGGGCCACAAGCACATGGCTGCACTCTCCCTTGTCTAGCTCGGTATGCACGCCCAGGGTTTTATCGCCTGAATCTGGTGCCCAAACTGCCTGCGGCCCCTCTGTCACAGCAGCTAGGGCTGGAGCTCTAATCCAAACCTGAACACTGGGATCATTTGTGCCAGTTCTTGGGAGCTGCGAGGGGAAACATTTCAAATTAAGGAGAACATTCCAGTAATCGGGAGCCCCTGGAACCCCCAACGCAGCCATTTCTAAATGCATTCAAAAGAGAGAAAAAGTCTCTCTCCAGGAACGCCCCGTGAAATCGCCGGGCGGAGAACATGCTGCAGATTCTTTGGAAGAAGATGGGAAGCTCTCAGAGGTTGAATGGAGCCGGAGGAAGCCCTGGCAGCGCTCTGGCAGCACCCAGGTCCTGCCCACCGGAGGCCTACGGCACCTCCCCGCCAGGATCCCCGTCAGTGCCCATGAAGCTGAGTCCTGGACCCTCATGCTGTAAATGTGCAGTCACTCTCAAACCTTTGGACCCAGGTGGCTTCCACAAACGTTCATGGGCACCATCCGCCTGGACACATAGACTTTAAAACACATTTGTCTCGGAATGTGGCAGGATATCACTCAGTCAATTTCAAACACAATTTCAAGGACAAATAAGTGCGAACAGTGGGCAGAGCCCTCGGTGACCAGCGCTCTCGAGGGAGGAAATGGACCCAGGGCCCTCCGTGGGACGGGAGCTCGAGACAGCAGCTGTCAACCGGGAATGTTCGATGACCTCGTAGGGAACAGTACTGCCCACCGCCTGGTGTGCGGGCTGCCGCGGTGCTCCTGTGATTGATTAGCGGAGGTTCCTTGGAGGTGCTTCTGAGTGTCTGTGGGTAGAAGGGATGGCCCGGAGCCTCTGACCAGCCCATGTCCTCTGTGCTCATCTGTCAGGAGCCCCAGGGTGGTGGGGGCCCTGCTGCCCGCAGGTCCTCTCCGCCCATAGCTAGTTGGCCCTGCAGGGCATTGATCCGGGGGCATCCCTGGGTCTAGACCAGTGGGGACCTGCCCCACCCCTCCCCACCCTGCCCTGTGATGGGGGAGCCATGGCGCTCTCAGGTGTGGGCACGTTTGGGTTGACTTTGGTGAATCCTGAGTGTGCGTGGACCTGAGCACAGTTTCCCCTGGAGATGCACTGCTCACCGCTTTACTTCTCGTTTCTCCTGGGGAGGGTGCAAGTTCTCCCCACCCCTGGCTTCTTTTGTAGCTGCCCGTAGCCAGGACGTGATGGCTTCATGAACAGGCTGCAGATGAGGCCGCGCCTCTGATATTGAGCACGGAGCACACCGCGGGGCAATGAGGATGGGAAGTTTGGGGCGATGCACTTAATGAATTTTGTACTAAGATATAACACAGCTGCCGTCATTTGCATTTCACAGTGTATGTAGAGCAGGTGTTTAATACTTAACGCATGGAATGTATAGATGAGGCGATGTAGTTGACACCTACCGTTAGAGGACAGAGCTTCAAATGCAGGGAAATCTTCTTCGAGCCGCAGTTTGGAGGTTTAGACTATGAAGCCTCCAGATGGGCCGGGGTGGCGGGGGGGGGGGGGGGAGGCCGGGGGGTGGGGCAGCAAAGACCTCTGTGGAGACAGCTCTGCGCCTGGGCTCCCTGCTGCTGGCCGGAGGCACTCCCGGGGCCCCGCAAGCCCCTCCATCCCAACTGACCGCTGCCCTTTGCGAATGCTTCACCTCATCCAGAGGAAGCACTGGGTAAGTTTTTCTCTCGAGCAGAGAGAGTTCCAGAAAGGCACCCGTCCCTTGCAGGGCTGATACAAGCAGTCAACACAGTTCTGACCACCCCGCAGCCTTCTGTGTATTAGCACGTCTCCTGTGCTCTGTGGGACTCTGCAGTGTGCTTGTTATAGCTTATTTCCTAAGCAGATGCACCTTAAGAACAATTTATTGGGATATTAATACCTCTTACGGGAGACATCATCAGCCTGACTAGAAAACGTGATTATGGGAGAGTCCTGGGGAAAATCTTACATAGCAACAAAGTCAGTAAAAACCCCCACATGCGGTCCATGTGATGAAAGACAGGATATGTCCCCAGGCCATTGCTGAGCCGCCTCAGCCCCGGTGCACACAGAGCTGGCCCCTCCCACCCGGGCCCCACTGCGCTCCCCAGCCTCTGCCCAGGGCCCCCTGCCCCCTGACTGCAGCACATGGAGGCCAGAGCCACCCGGGAGCAGCCATGTGGCAGGACAGACCCATATGCAGACTCCGTGGGGCCCATGTGTGGCGGGAGGAGCCTGGGGAGCAGCCTCCTGGGTGGAGGTGGAGGTCCCGGTGCCAACCCGGAGAGGGCAGGAGGAGGCAGCTAGCGTTCTGGCCAGTGTCCTGTCTATGCTTCTGACACTGAAGGCTGGAGCCCCGCCCACCTGGCATAATTGACAGCTTCCCACTTCCCAGCCCCAATGCCCTGGGCGGATTTCTCCAGGTTGCTATGCCTCAGTTTCCTCCTCTGTAAAATTCGGATAACAAGTCGGGGATGTGAGTGACAATCAACTGTAGTGATTGATGCTGGAGCACAGAGGGGTGCCCGGCATAGCACAAGGGGTGCCCAGGTACTTGCTGCGGAGCCGCGCTCTCACAGGACAGGTGGCCGCGGGACTGCGGACAAGGCCTGCATCGCTCTGGGCCTCTGAGTCCTCATCTGCAAAATAATGATGATAATAACAATAATACGTTGTCATAGTAGTTAACATGGTGATGAGCGGCAAGGCGGACACCTGCCCAAGGCAATATCTGGGTAGGAGGGGGAGCTATTTGGGCTGAAGGCCTTCCAGCCCTGCGGACCAACCCTGGTCGCTGCCCAGCCCGTGGGCTCACTTGTCTGGAAAGGCTGGCCAGCGGCAGCCTGGGCTGAGAGGCTCGTATGCAAAATAGAGATCAGGTCCTAACCCCATTTGTCATATGATCAGCGCTCATGACAGCGTATGGCGCCCTCCAAAGGAAAGACTTAGCCCTAGCAGGGGGATCCGTCAGGCTGTCAGATCCGTTAGGAGACCTCAGCCTGAGCACACTCCTCCGTGTGCTCTAGTGGCTTCTCGGGTGATGAGAACCAATGCCTCAAGCTTGCCAGGAGTCCGTCTCGTTGTGTTACGAGGACTGTCTGCTTCCTAATCCTCCCTGCTCGTCCTTCTCCAGCCACTCCAGGAACGCCGAGGCTGGCCCTCGGGGAGGCCGACCCGAAACCAGCCCGGGAAGAGGCACGATGAATGGAAGGAGGCAGCCGGCTTCAGATGGCCCCTTCTCCCCAAAGGTGCGGACCTTGTCCCCATACCCCTGTCCTGGGCGGTACTGTCCCGGCGACCCAGCTCCTGGCTGCTGCCCACACCTGCCTGCCGGGCCTTGTGGATCCGTTACAGACCGGTCCCTACCGCTTCCTCCTGCTTTCCTGGTCCCTGTGCTGCTCTTATGGTCCTCACGTGGGACCAGGAGAAGAGGACAATCGTGCCCACGAAGGAGAGAGGCCACTGAGCGCTATGCCGATGGGCCAGGTTTGCCATGCCCTCTGTACGTGGGGGGGGGGGGGAGGGGGGCGGGGCTGACCGAGGGCGGTGGAGAGGCAGAGGGACGGAGGGACGGGCATGGGGAGACCCAGAGGGAGGAATGACAGGAGCAGCCTCCAGACCAGCGAGCTCTCAGCCCCTGGCCAGCGTTGCCCTGGTTCCAGTGTGCCCAGAATGACGCCCCAAACTGGGCACCCAGGCTCAGTCACGTGACAGCGTGTAGGTCCCATCGGGGGATTCAGAATGAGCTCCTCCTCTCAAGGCCTTCACTCCGTGGCACCTTTTGTCACCCAAGGTCATGGTCACTTGTTTGCCATGAAGGTCAAGTCAGCGGACCTAGCGGTTAGCATGGGGACACATTTTGGGGGGCCACCATTCTGTCCTCTCCACCATCTCTCACAGGCGAGGTGGGATTAGACAAGAAGTTACCTGGCCTCCCCTCCGCCACCAGGAGGAAGCCACTCTGTGTGCCCTCACCCATGGGCTCAGGCAGCAGCTCTTGGGGTCCCCGGCCGTCACCACAGGGGCTGTGTTCCCAGTCACATCCCAGTCACTGGTGAGTGGCACCGTGTGACACACGCCTTGTAGGCCCAGGGTTGCAGGCGTGACTTAAAGACTCCTCTCCTGATGGTGTTTAGATGGACCAGGCCACAGCAAACATCTCCCAGCTCACAGTGGCGGGAACAGCCCAGGCTGTGCCCAGTTCACGCCGGGACCGCAGGTGAGCCGGCCCCTCAGCGAGCTCAGGCAGCTGCCTCCTTCTGAGAGTGGCTCTGGGCCGGGGTGGCATCCACTGGTTCATCCCGGTGCCCTCGGTGCGACAGCCAGATTGCCCTTTACGGTGTCTCTCTAGCTGGAGCGGAGAGTTGAGAGCAGTGCGTCACCTGCTAAATATGGCATCAAGCTCCTCCGTGGCCTATTTCTAAAAGGGAAGAGAGTCGGGGGTTTGCGGGGTGCTGCGCGCAATCGGGAGCCTCGCTCTCTCTGCTGCCATGATTCCATGCACCCTCGTGCTGCTGACCCGGGAAGGCCCTCCCTCCCAGGACCCACTCCCTGCCCGGGTGCTGCCCGGAGCCACACCACTTCACCCCGGAGGCACAGTATGAAGGGGAGCGATCGCACTGACCCCATCCTTCTCCCATCTTCCTTTTAGGACGAGACCCTGTGAGTTCCAGCCAGGGCTCGGCATCCGGCAGAGGCCCCTCTCATGGGCCTCTTGCACCCGGGCGACTAGGCCACGCCAATGGGCCTCACAGAAGTGACAGTGCCACCTCTGAGCAGACTCCTCACAGACAGAGCAGCTGGCCCGAGGCCCTGAAACCGGGACATCGGTGGCAGTTGCCATGGACCTGACATGGACCCCGTGGGGCTGCCCAAGACGATCGGTCCATCTGAAGGCTGTTGGACAAGGGCATTGGTTTTCTAGGACGTGTCACGAGGTACCACAAACTGGTGGCTTATAATAAAAGTGTATTCTCTCCCAGTTTGGAGGCCAGCAATCCGAACTGCAGGTGTTGGTAAGGTAACATTCCCTCTGAAGACTCCAGGGGAGGGTCCTTCCTGCCTCCCTCCAGCTTCTGGTGGTCCCAGGTGCTCCCTGGTGGTCTAGGTGTTCCCTGGTGTTCTAGGTGCTCCCTGGTGGTCTAGGTGCTCCCTGGTGGTCCCAGGAGCTCCCTGGTGGTCCAGGTGCTCCCTGGTGGTCCAGGTGTTCCCTGGTGGTCTTTCATTTATGGCCACAGGCTCTGCCTCTGTCCTCACACAGCTTCTCCCTTCCCTTACATGTCCTCAAGTCTCTGTTTTCTCTTCTCATTGGATCGAAGTACATCCTTGCACACCTAGGTTATTTCCACAGCCTGGATGCCTGGAAGCGAAGCTGCGGGGCTTTTGATCATGTTACCCAGTTGGCCCACGGACGGTGGTGTCTCCACCCGCAGAGCTCCGAGGCCAGGCTCCCTGGTCCCCCCTCCCCCCCCCCCCCACGTCCCTTGTGAGCTGTCTCCTCCCTGCCACACCCCATCAGTTTCACTAGGCTCCCTGGTCCCCCGCCACGGCTCTTGTGAGCTGTCTCCACCCACCCCACCCCACCCCCCGCAACACCCCCCTTGGTTTCACCAGGCTGAGAGGTGCAGTGGGAATTTGCTGTTTCATTTGACTGCTGGTATTTCTTCTTTGGTGATATGCTTTGTGTCCTTTATCCTTTTTTTCCACTCAGGTATTTAAGACTTTTTTTAGGACTTTTTTTTTTTTAGTAATTTGAGAAAGTTTCTCTAAGAAAGTCAACCCCTTTGTCCTTTCTATCTGTTGTAGATATATTTCCCCCAGTCGACACAAACCTTTTGTCAGGTGAGGAATTCTCGGAGAAATAATGAACACGAATGTCTTTTATTGCGGTTTTCAAACAATATAGGCATAGTCTTCAGATGGCCATTTTTTATATTGACCCTCTATAAAGTCCAGTGGCATAAGGCTAAATCATAAATAAGTGGGGACATTTTACAGGAAACAAGGACATTGAAGCCTGTGCACATGGCATTTTCTCCACATTTTTTAAAATTACAAAAGAAATATACACCAAGTAAAAAGATTAAAGCGGGGTAGACTGATAGTAAATGAAAAAGCGAAGTTCCCCACCCCCTTTCCACTCTCAGGACTGAATTCTCTGAACAGTTGATGGTGTCAGACCTTGGTGTTACCACCAGTAAAATGCCTTCACTTCTGTTTCTGCTTTTGTCAATTTTAAGCCACTTCTGTGTGGCTTCTCAGGAGAAAAGAGGAGTTTCAGTCATTCCCACTTCCTGCATTCTCCCCTTAATCTTATGATATTATTTTTAGCTCTGCCATTTTTTCATGAATAGCTTGGAGTCCTGTGCACGGAGCTCCATTGCTGTGACCCACCTTGGACACAGTCTCGTGGCTCCCGTCTGTGTCAGGTGAGGAAGTGAGGGCTCCTCTGCTCTGTGCTGTCCCCCTACCCAGTGGTTCTCAACCTTCCTAATGCCACGACCCTTTCATACAGTTCCTCATGTTGTGGTGACCCCCAACCATAAAATTATTTTCGTTGCTACTTCATAACTGTAATTTTGCTACTGTTATGAATCATAATGTAAATATCTGTTTTCCGATGGTCTTAGGCAACCCTGCTAGTGGTTCTCAACCTGTGGGTCGTGACCCTGCTAGCGGTTCCTAACCTGTGGGTCATGACCCACAGGTTGAGAACCGCTGCTGTAGAGCCTAAGACCATCGGAAAACACAGATATTTACATTACGATTCATAACAGTAGCAAAATCACAGTTATGAAGTAGCAATGAAAATAATGTTATGGTTGGGGGTCACCACAACATGAGGAACTGTATGAAAGGGTCGCGGCATTAGAAAGGTTGGGAGGAAGTCCTTCCCCTTGAGTTGGGGAAGGACTGGCCTGCCTGGCCCCCAATATTTCCAAATTATTATTTTCTAGTCTCTTTCATTTGCGTGCAGCCTCCTCCAGAGTCCAAACCCTGAACCTGAACCCTGAACCACGTGGGGCGTGAAAGGGGTTCACTACAAACTGGAGCTCAAACATGGGACACTACAAACTGGTGCCTTCTATGTGGGACCTCTGGAGGGGATGATATTTTTGTCTAGAGTGAAAAAAGGAAGACTACACCAAAAAGGTGGGGGAAAAAATACACCGAAAAGGTGGGCAAAAGATCACCATATAGGTGAGGGAAATTCACTGCACGCAAAGCCCACGATCAGCTGCAGAAGTCGAGATCTAAAACAACTCCAAGACCATGTGGATTCCTGCAACAACATATCCTGGAGAGGAGCTGACAGGACTGCTCCAGCCATGAAGACAATAGGAGAAACAGTCCAGATAAGGAAGATGGTGAAGACACCTTGCCATGCTAGCAGTCAGCAGCTGTGCATCACTGCAGGTTGCCCTGGACTAAACCAGAGAGGGTTAGACCTGCATTGCCACCATTTGTCTCCTATCCAGAACTAGCATATCATTGCTGACATGTATACATAAAGAACTGATGGACATTGAAATTGGGTCACAAAATTGTTGGACATTGAAATTAGGACTCAAGGAACTGTTGGCCCAGAAAGAAACTTACTACAGACTGGTTCATTTGCCTCTCAGCTATACCCACTATTGCTTATCTCATTTTTGTTCTTATATGTTTATTTTTAGTCTGCGGATGCAAGAATTTTTAAGGAAAAAAAAATGGGGAGATGTTGGAAGCCTCCCATTGTCCTCACTAGCAGAGAGTTGTGTGGACAAGGAACCAGGAAGGCTGGTCAACCTTGAAGCTCTGAAAGGTCAGAGCCTCCACCCACTGTTTAGTTGAGACAATGGTAGCTGAAGCAACTTCCACCTTCTAGTTTTATGTAAATTCTTGCTGATAGGCTATTATTGGAATTGCCTGCCTAAAGGCTATGGGTGTATCCCATAATCTTAATAAAAGGGATTGCTAGGCTGGAGCAAGGTGAAGTCCTTCCCCTTGAGTTAGGCTCCAGCCTGGCCCCCAATATATTCAAATTAGTATTTTCTAGTCTCTTTCATTTGCATGTGGCCTCCTCCAGAGCCCGAACCCTGAACCTGAACCCTGAACCACGTGGGATGTGAAAGAGGTTCACTACAAACTGGAGCCCAAATGTGGGACACTACAGTGATTTTAGGCTTTTGAGGTGGAAATAACTGTAATTATAGAAATCATTATTTTGCTAATCTATTTTGAAGGATCAATGTAAGAATTGGTACAAAGACTGAATAGACATGGAAACAAAATTTCATTATCACTGAATGCTCAAAGCTTGACCTAAGAGATCACTACCTTATTCTGTTTCTGAATAGCTAAATAGATTTCATTATACCATCTGTGGGGTTAGTGGAATAAATATATCATGAACTAACACAATAAACGTAGTGGTTTTTTTTTTTACAAAGCCTTATTTTGATAGACTGTATTAATAACAAATAAAACATTTTCCATGTAAATAAATCTCAGTAAATGTAATAGCTCAGAGCAACTCATTGCTCTTTCAAAATTGGTGAATTAGGCACAAACTAATCATCTGCTGGAATAGTAGATTTTCAAGCACAGTTGTAAGTGCTTATACATCCCATAGTTACTAGGTGTGTTCATCATGTTGGTGGTTTTGATATGTAATTCACCATTAACTAACATTACTTGAGCACCTATTCTGTACAGAGCACTAAACTAAACAATCTATCTCATGTAAGTATGTAGATTGACAAATGATTGCTATTTTATTAAATATGTTCCAGTAAATATAAAAAGTCCTTGTTACAGCTTAAAAAAAAAAAAAAAAAAAAAGAAAGGTTGGGAACCACTGCCCTACACCATCCTGTTTCAGCGACACCCTGGCACTTCAGACCTGGACCCAAATCTCGGATCTTTCCGACAACTTCAGTTTGTACCCCTCCTCGGGGAGAGAGAGACCTAGGCAGAGAGCACTTGTTGGAAATGGTTTGAGCCTCTGATGTTGGTGTCCTTGCCTTGCAAACGGTTTCTGACTCCACTCCCTGGCGGGCTGCCGGCCACCGCAGGCTCGCAGGGTGCTCCCGAGCGAGGGGAACTGGCAGGGCCTTTGCCTGACCTGGCAGCCGGCCCACTAAGACCTGGAATTCGTTTCGCTGCTCGCTGTGTCCCGGCACCTGAGCGTCAGGACGGTGCCTGGCCAGTGGGTCCCGGAATCGAAGTGCTGGCCACTTTGCCTGGCCCTGGTCGCCAGGCTCCCGGCCTGGCAGCGAGCAGTCGAGGACATTCCTGCACACTCCAGTGCCGGGCCTTGCCGGGCCCTGCTTCCCAGCAGCTGCCCGCCTGGCTCAGGGCTGCCACTGCAGGTGCCTGGAGGCCAGCCTGGTTTGGGGATGCAGTCTGGGCGAGAGAGCCTGCGCCAGGTGGTGGCAGAGCTGGGGGCTGGCCGCCTTCCCTGCACCGGCCTCTCCTCTACGGAGGGCACACGTGTCCACCTCGCAGCCGGCCGTGGGGCTGCTGGTCAGGTGGGCGCCCTGGGAGCCCAAACCGTGCCCAGGTGAGGCAGCATCTCCTTTCGGGGTCCCAGGGAGGGCCTGGGCCTGCGGCCAGAGGGTAGCCAGCCCCAGGCTGGGGAGAAAGCTGCAGGCTCGGGGTTTCAGGGACAACAGCCTTTGCCCCTCCGCAGCCCACGGAAGTGTTCTGTTGGGCTGGAGTCCGTGGGATGGTCAACACCTGTTTGTTCAAAGTGAAATGAATTTCTGCATTTTCCCAAGGGCGAAGGCGCTGAGCTGAGGCTGCTGAGCTGAGGACGGGTGAGAAGTGGGGAGAAGCGGGTGCAGTTCCCACAGGCTGGGCCAGAGCCCACACACAGCCACTAAAGGGGCAGAGCGCCGATCCATGCTGCAATGTGGATGAACCACGAAAGCACGATGCAGAGGGAAAGAAGCCAGACACGAGGCCACGTATTGCCCGATCTCGTTTATATGAAATGTCTGGAATAGCACATCCACTGAGACGGAAAGCAGATTGCTGATGGCCAGGAGCTGGTGGGAGTGAGTGATAAAAGGTAAACTGAGGCACACGGAAAGTTTTCAGAAATATCAGGGGAACGCTTTGTAAAGTATCCGATTGTCTCACCACTACGCTGTACACCTGAAACCGATACAAAATAATATTGAATGTAAACTGTAATGGAAATTTAAAAAAAAAGCTTTTCAAGAGTTTATTTGAGCGTACATCTATTTCATTTGGGCAGCACCTAGCCAGAGGTGGTAAGGAGCTTGCCCCCAACAGGAGTGAGGGGAGGGGTTTTTGTACAGAAGACAGGGAAGCAAAGCAGAGAGTATTTGATTGGCCAGAGTTTAAGGAGCTGCCTTCCTGGGGAAGAAAGCCTTGTTTGAGGAAAGCTGCTGCACACATTCACATACAGATTTTCAGTGTGAACACAAGTTTCCATTTCTATGGGCTGATGCCCAAGGGTGCTATGGCCAGGCGGCGTAGTGGTTGGATGTTCAGTTTTTAAAGAAACCACCAACCGTTTTCCAAAGTGGCTGCACTGGTGGGAATGTACACGAGATCCAGTTTCTCCTCATCCACGCCAGTGCGCGCCTGGTGGTGTCACTGTTTTTCCTTTTAGCCATTTTGATGGGTGTGTAACTGTATCTCATAGGGATTTTAATGTGCATTTCTCTAATGACTAATGATGTTTTGCATCTTTTCATGGGTGAGTTGCCATCTTTGGTGAAATGTTTCTTCATGTTTGTAGCCAGTCTTCTAATGAGATTATTTTTTTCTTTTATTTTTTTTTACTGTTGAGTTTTGAGCATTCCTTACATATTCTAGATACTAGTCCTTTGTCAGATATTTGATTTGCAAATATTTTCTCCTAGTCTGTATCTTATCTTTTCATCTTCTTCTCAGGGTCTCTTGCAGAGAAAGCCTAAAAACATTATTTTTCTAAGCAAGTGGCCTCTGTCCCATCAACAGGAGTGGAAATCTGAGCACATTTGCTCTCTGCATCAAGTATCATAGTCGCCAAGGAAATAGCACAGTCTAGCAACACAACACTGGATAGAACAACACTTTCCTCAACAGAGGAGAGGCAGTGCAAGATCTGTTTCAGAAGTGGGCGTTGGCACCCCCGTGACCAGCAGGCCCCTCCCCTGCAACCTGTGCAGGGTCACGTGCCTTGTGCGGCATCAGAAAGACCCAGTTCACTCCCTGCGGGGGACAGGTGCAGTAGGGGGTTTGGCTAGGTGCCATATGAGACACACAGAAGCAGAACAGAGGAGACACACGTTGAGTTTGAAACAGGACAAGATATTCTTCACAGGATGACAAGTTCAGCATGGGCTATGCGGGCTCCGTATTTCTTGGTGAGGAAGCGGCTAGGGGAGGGTCAACAGACTACATGCAGGAGACTGCCTTGGCCAACGTATTTTGATTAAACCCAATTTATTCATTTTTCCACTTATGGATTGTGCTTTTATGTCAAGTCCAAGAACTCTTTGACTAGCTCTAGTTCCCAAAGATTTTCTTCTATGCTTTTTGCTAATCGTTTTGTATTTTTACATTAAGTCCATGATTTATTTTGAATTAATTTTTGCTTAAGGCATGAGTCTTCAGTTGAGATGCATGTGTTTGCCTGTGACTGTCCACTTGGTCCAGCATATTTCCTAATGTATGCATTTTAATGCTATACATTGTCCTCTCAGCACTACTTTAGCTGCATCCTACACCCTTGTAATATGCTGTCTTTTAAGCTTCATTCAGTTTAATGCATTTCTTTTTAAAATTTCACTCAAGATTTCTTTGACTCATGGTAGTATTTAGAAGTACCTTATTTAGTTTCCAAGTGTCTGAAGAGTTTTCTGTAACTAAATGCTAGTTTGATTCCATTGTGATCAGACAGCAAACTCTGTATGATTTTCATTCTTTTAAATTTGTTGAAATCTCTTTTATGGCCTATATTATATGGTTTACTTATATTGGTATATGTTTCATTAATAATTAGAAAGAACGAGTACAATGCCATTGCTGAATGGACTGTTTTATAGATGTCAACTAGATCCTAATTAGATTGAATTGATAGTTGATGTTATAGTTGAGTTCTTTTATGTCTGCTTACTTTCTGTCTAAGTGCTCTATCAATTGTTGAGAAACTTTTCAACTATAATTGTAGATTTCTCTATTTTTTCTTTCATTTCTATTAGTCTTTTTGGAGCTGCTTTTTGGTGCAAGCACATTTAACATTGATATGTCTTCTTTTATCATCATAAAATGCCTCTCTCCATCTCTGGTAATTTTCTTTGCTCTGAAGCCTATTTTATCTCATATTAATATAGTCAATTATTTTTTCTTTTTGATTAATGTTTATGTGATATATCCTTTTTTCACCCCTTTACTTTCAACCTGCATATATCATTATATTTGAAATGAGTTTCTTTTAGAGAGCATATTATTGAGTCATGTTTTTAAATGTGTTTTGCTAATCTTTGTCTTTTTATTGGTGTATTTAGACCATTTACATTTAATGTAGTTTTTTTTATATGTTAGTGCCAGCCTGGGAAGCCCACTAGCGCTTCAAGGTCCAGAGTTTTTCTGGAGGCTTCATTACATAGGCATGACTGCTTGGTTGACATAAATCCCCGCTTTTCCTCCCAGACGTGGGATGATATTATGTGGTTCAATGCACCAACCCTCTGATCACACGCGTGCTCTTTCTGGCATGGCTGGCTCCCACCCTGAGTCTTCTCATTAGCATAAACTATCGGGTAAGGTCCCAGGGGCTCACAGATAACACGACATACTTCCCACCTGGTCCTATCGCTGGGGTAAAGGCCACGCCTCTCTTGGAGGGCAGATTCCTTACTGTAAGGCTTACTGTAGTGGCCATCTTTGCAAAGCTGTCTGCCCCGGCCCCCAGCCCACTCAGCAGTTCTTCCCTTTCTCCTGGGGAGCTTGGGACCAGGAGGGGCCTTCCACAGGCAAGGTGCAGAAAGAAGGTCTGGGGATGAAGCCATCCCTTACACGGGGAGGCAGGTGACCAGGCAGGACAGAGCCATGGCCACCTCTCACGGTGAAATCCCACCTGTGGGGTTGGCCTCTCTGAAGGCCAGGGCTGGCTCAGAGAGTGCTTCGAGAGGGTTGCGTGCTCTGGAAGCGTGTGGGTGGAGACAGAGGAGCCTAGGATGCAGGCGGATGTGCCTGTCCTTCTCAGGCCTCCAGCACCAACAGGCTTGGGGCCCATGTGGGCTTCTCAGGGCTCTGATGCCAGTTCACACCCCAACCCTCCACCTGCTCATATCCATGCCACATGCTTCGGCCAAGGGGCTGTCAGCAGAGTCTTGGATGTGCCTGCCCATGGAAGTCCTGCCATTGCCATGAGAAGCACATGCCTGGGTTAGCTGGTCCCGGGAGACGAGAGATGTGGAGCAGACCTGGATGGAATGCATGGCCTGGAGCCGCACCTGGCTGGACCCAACCAGCCAGGCTCAGAGCAGCAGAGCTGTCCCAGCTGACCTGCAGGGACAGATGTGAGGAGGAGCCTGGCTGTTGTTTAAGCCTCTGAGTTTGGGAAAGTTTGTTTCTGTCTTCCTCTCTCCCTCTCCCTGTCTCTCTGAAATCAATAAAAAATATATTTTAAGAAAAGTGAACCACATCTGTATTAACTCAACATGGATTTGCTGAGACCCCAGGCTGTGCTCAGCTCTGTGCTAAGAGGTAAGAAACAGATGAGGAGAGCAGGTGGCTCCTGACTTCAGGGTCCCCGCAGGAGAAAGCCACGTAGGACACGTTTCACACTGGAGTGAGGCGCCTACACATAAAATGGTGACGCAAACCATTTGTGCTCTGAAAACGCCCAGGACCAAGTTCTGACTTCTGGGCTCGGGGGCCGAGTTCCACCTCCGCCAGGTTTCCGTGAGGGGCCCCTCTGTGCCCTGCGACCGGCACCTGCCATTTGGGCACTGTTACCTCCCCACCTCGTCCCACACTTACACGGCTGCCAGGCTCATTGCTTGTTGTGGATAGAGAGAGAAAAGTAAATGTCGAGGCAGGTTTGAACATTGATGTTTGTAAATTTGCGTTTCTAGGTACAGTGGCCAGTGACCAAGCATACATATGTGGACGACCACAGATGGACATTGATTTTCACGTGCCTGGGAGAATCGGGCCTAGCCCGCCAGAGCTATCGAGGCCTCCCCCAGTGCCACCATCACAAAGCTGGCTCCCATGGCTCTCCCGTCTTGCTCTTACACCAAACTCATGCTCCACGAGGGCAGTGCCCTGCGTCACCACTGGGCACACAGCCTAACCCTGCCTAACGGGAATCCATCGGAGACAGCAGGGGCCATCAGCCTTGGGTCCAGGAAGGGAGGCACAGAGAAAGGAATCCATCCCACTTCAATTAAGGGCACCTCGGTGCTGTTACTTGCATATGAAGGTGCGGCTCCTGTCAATGGCCAAGCCTCTGAGTTTTTCTTTCCCACAGGTGATGGTTTCCCTCGACCATCCCCAGGTGGTCAAGTCCTTTACCTCATGCAGCCATTCCTCTCCAGGCCCCTGGTATCAGGAATGGTTACATACATGGCTAAATGCCCTCCATGCCTTCTTCCTTCCTGCAGAGAAAAATAGTCTTTGAGGACCAACCAAGGGTAAGGGATGGGCTCCAGTCTGGAGGAAGGGAGGTTCGGGCAGGTGCCCAGCAGGAGGCAGAGGCTCAGGATGCTTTCAGGAAGGAGACCCAGCAACCACAGCCTTTGGGGGCAGAGGGTGCAGGTGAGACTGTGTAGAGGGGGTGGAGGGGAACTTGGGGTGACCCAGCAAGGGGGAGGGTTGGGGAGCTACTACCATTAGAGGGATCAAACCCACCCCCTCAGTCTCCTCCCTGTTATTCCACAGCCCCCCTGGTCAAACTGATTGAGCAAAGCCCATGTCGAGGCTCCATGCGTGCAACGTGATTGCAGGACACGGAAACCCCTCCCCTTTGCCTCTGAAGCCACATGCGGCTGAGCCATGTCATGGCCAGAGCTCAAGTGCAGCACCAGGGCTGGAGTCCGGGCTTCCTTGCTGAGTGACCG
Organism: Corynorhinus townsendii; assembly: GCA_026230045.1. Lineage (NCBI taxonomy): Eukaryota > Metazoa > Chordata > Mammalia > Chiroptera > Vespertilionidae > Corynorhinus > Corynorhinus townsendii. The sequence continues at coordinate 146,576,555 of JAPDVU010000008.1, forward strand.
CAACACGTCCTCTGACTTTTCTGTGCAGGCGCCTGTCTCGGGTGCCTGGCACATAGCATTCAATCCATGTGAGCTGCGAGTAAAAACATGGGTAATTTTATATCTTAAAATATTGCATATTGCTTAAATGGTTTCATGCTGGCTCACATTAAAAATGATTCCCAAGTGAAGATGACAAAGGGGAAATATTCGTTATTTAGTTCTTTTCTTACGTTATGCTAGCACAATAAAGTACATTTCTGGGTTGCATTCTCTAGAGGGCTTTTTACTAAATAAATGGCCGAAAATAACTTTTCCTTCCAGTAAGATTTCATGATTCAGCACATTCAACTTTCACCAGGCAAGGTGGAAATACAAAGCAGGCAAGACAAAGCACAAGTGGACGGTGCGGAGCGAGGCTCTCGCGCGGGCTCACTGGTGCTGTCTGTTTTTGGAGACAGACCCTAGCGATTACGCACCTTGTACTTCTTCGGGTATTTGCACAGCACTTAGGTTTCAGGGCGCAGGCAGGTAAGGATCGGTAGGAGATAACCCCGGGTTCTTGGCGAAGGGGTCTCTCCTGGAGCGAGAAAATGCTGCCGGGGGGCAGGGCACAGGGTTACCCATCAGTTCCTTCCAACCCAGGGCCAGCCAGCGGGGAGGGGTGCAGGCACCAGCCTGGCCCCCTTTCTTGCCGGGAGCAGCACCTCCAGGTGTGACGACCAGGCCCCACAGCTGGGCATTTGCTGGGTGACACCCGAGGCAGGAGGGGGTGGTCAGAGCTGCCCGGCCTCCTTCTCCCAGAGCAGCGGAAGCACTTCAGTGACGAGGCCCTCCACTAAGAACCGGCTGGAGCAGGACAGGCAGTTTCGTGTGGCTTTTTCAGGAGAATCCTGGCTTCTCTCCCCCTGGTGGGAGGCGGCTCTACTCCCCGGCAGGACAGTGTTTCCGGGAGGGTATTAGCAGCATGGACACTCTGGAAGCTGTCCCCTCTCCCTGCATGACCAAGTAGTCCGGGGTACCCACTCTCGGGCTGGAGGGCTTGCACGCGTCTACACCGACGGCTTCAGGCCTCCAGGCCCGGGACCTGCTTCGGGACAGGTGTCCCCGGCCCGCCCCGCCCGGGGCCTGGCGCGCTGTAGGCCCAGACAGGTTAAGAACGTCCCCTGCTCTCCACTGCGGCTCCGAGGAAGGCCTCCCGCCGAAGGACCCCGCGCCGGCCCAGGGGACACCCGGAGGTCCTGACACCCTCCCCACCCCCTCAGAGGCGAAGGCTGGGCGCAGCTGCGGCCTCAGGGCACCGAGGCGGACCGGCCGCGGGGCCGCCTGCGGGCATCTCCTCGCGCCCCCGCCTGGCCCTCTCCCGCCGCCGCCGCCGCCTCCCGCGGTGGAAGGCAGCGCGGCGCGTGCGCACTGGCGCGCTCGCGGCCCGGCCCGTGGGCTCTCCTGGGAGGGCGAGAGGTGGGAACGTGGGCAGGCGCCGGGCCGCACACCCGCCCGGCCCGCCCGTGGCGTCACCGACACCTCGCGGCCGGTGCGCCTTGCGACGCCCATCGACTGAGCGGTGCAGGTGAGCGCGCGGGGGCTGCTCGCGATCCCGTCGGGGGCTCCCCGCCCGGCCCGCAGGCCCCCAGAGGCCACGAGCCAGCAAAGTTGAACTTGGCGCGTTGCGGGCCGGGGGCTGGGCGCGGGCGGGCTGGGGTGCTGCGTGGACTGCGGGGCCCCTCGAGGCTGGGTGCGCTCTCCTCGCCAGCGGGAGCGCGGGCAGGGCTGCGGTGGGGGGCGTGCGGGGCTGGGGACGCGGGACCCCGCGCCGTGGGCGGTGCTGCGGCCTGGCCTCCCCGTGAACTTTTGCGCTGCGCGCTGCCAGCGACCCGGTGGCCAGCGAGCAAGGCCCGGGCGGCCTCCTGGGCTCCGGGTGGCCCCTCCTCGTGGCCTTTCCGCCAGGGCTGCTGAAGGGAGCTCGTGCCCAGGGCCCTCGGCGCCGGGGAGACGCGCGCGGGCGCGGAGGAGAGTGGGGGTCCCGGAGATTGAGTTGAGGGACCCGGGATTTTTCAATCCTCGCCCCTCCCCCAATACAAAAGTGAGACCCTCAGAGGGAGGGCGGGAGGGAGGCAAAGGTTCCAACGCCGAGGTGCTTGGACCAGGACGCAGGAAGCAATTAAAACTCCTCCTTTCGGATTAACAACCAAAAATTGATCGATGTGTCAGGAATACCGCTGATTTATGAACGGTGCTTATTTCTCTGGTATGGAGCATTTTATGTTCTCCAGGTGAAACCGAGTTCACCCAGCTCGAGCGCAGATTGATGTTTTAATAAAAATAAATAAAGGGGGAAAGCTCGCCTGGTCTTTGGGGACATCAAGTCTCAAACCGCAGAGTTAGACTAACAAATCAAATTGCATTATCTTCCCGTTGCACGTCTTCGAATCGCGTTCCTGAGCATCGCAGGCGGGAGAAGCCTTTGTTTGGAAAGTTTTCATACAGTGCTTAAAAGTTCGCATCGCGAAGCAATCAATGTTTCATAAGCAAAACGGCACGGGGAGCGTCGGGTAATTGTGACAAGTGGCAGGCGTCGCGGGGCGGGCGCGGGCGGGCGCGGGCGGCGGCGCGGCGGGAGGCGGAGCCGGCCCTGGGCCGGAGGGAGGCGGCGCGGCGCCTGTAGATGGCGCCCTGGCCCCACGCTAGGCTCGCAGCGGCGCTCAGCCCGGCGGCGCGCGGGCGGGGAGTTGGAAAGGGGCGCGGGGCGGGCGCGGGACTCGGGGCGCCGCTCTGGCAAAGGACTTGGACCAGGGCAGCCCGGCTCAGCACGAAGAAAAACATAAGAGTTTATTGTTGGCATTTTAGTTTTTGAATTGTTGGTGGCGGATGGGGGTCCGTGAGCCTGGGTCCTGCCTGGGAGCCGAGGGGGTTTATCCCGGGGGAGACTCCCACCTGGTGGCGGCTCGGGCCTGGTGGCGACCGCGCAGCCCCATTCCCCCGCTCGGAGGGCGCGCGGCCGGGGCGGGGCACTGGAATGTAGATGCGCGTGGGTGCGGGCGAGGGTCGGCGGCGCGGCGGCAAGGACACCAAGTTCAAAGCTGCCCATAGATCACCCCCGAGGGCGGCCGGGACCGCCCAGAGGCCGTCCCGCCCGCGCCCGCGCCCGCGCCCGCCCCGCCGCCTAGACTGCCGGCGTACTCCGCTTTGCAATGTAAATTTCAGCGGGACAAATTGCTTATTAATAGTCTAGAAGAGAAGCGGGTTTCTTTCTTTCTTCTTTTCTTTCTCTGTTTTTATTTCTGCATGGCCCCTAGCTATGCCCTGGGCGGCCTCACCACCCAGCAGCTTTCTCTTCATTTCAATATCCTAAAGAAAATGCAAATTTCCACCGTGTGGCCTTTTTACAAAGTTAAATTAGCAGCAGTTTTAAGTGACTCCATTAGTATGGGAAACAGACACACGTTGAACGTGGGAATAGCTTCCTTTTAACGGACTCATTTTGGGCTGCAAATTTAGCAGACCTGCAGCTTGGTCAAGAATCACGCCTTGGCTAAATGCGTCGCCAAAGGCGCCCCCTCCGTCCCCCGCAGGGCTTGCGCGGGGCTTCCCTGGACGGGCCATCCCCCCGCGTCGCCCCGCCGGACCCCGTCCACCCGCTGGCGGATCGCTTAGAAGTTATGCGAACGTGAGCCAAAGGGAAGAAGCGGTGCTTGACACATTTCTGTCCAAGGGCAGAGGGGCTCTCGCTTCGCTCCCTTTCTCATCCTCGCTGTCCCTGGAGCGGAAACGATTCCCCGATTCCCCCGCTGTCGCCCACCGTCCCACTTTTGCTCACGGGGAAGGGATGTGTACGCGCCGTGCAGCCGAGGGGTTTCTCCCGGGGCGAAGGAGTGGCCGAAGAGGACGCCAATCCCGCCCCATTCTGCCCACTCCCACCCCTTGGCTTTCTACCACCCCGGCCCCTTTGTCCGCGTTGGCAAACCCGGGTTGCAAACCAGAATTCCACAGGCGAACGTTTGCGTTCGCGTAGCTTGCAGGGGAGGAGTATTCGGTTCTGGGCAGGGGTCTGCCCGCCCCCTCTTTGACCTGGAAGCAGCCGCCAGGCACTGCCTCCAGCCCAGGGAAGAGTTAAGATTTCCTGCGAGCGAGCCGAGAGGTCTTGTTAGGATGTAATCTGCATTTTTAAACTACTGCGTAATAAAAAGTGAGAAGTTTGGAGACACCTTTCTTGATTATACCTTTGGCGATACTTTAGGTTTTACATTTAATTTGCATTTTGTTCTTAGTGAATGTTGAAGTCTTGAGTGGAGGATTGAATTTTATTAGGACATCTGGACTGACAATATCAAATCAGACACCAGTGTCCCAAAGCATGCTAAAATTTCAGAGTTAATTAGAACGCAGTGTGTTTAATTAAAGCCAATTATAATATTTGAAATTATCTGATCGATCCGTGTTTCTACAGTTTGGGTCTGTTGAGGTGTTGATTGGCGCATTCCACCCGCGCTGCTCTGTCTGGAAGCTGCTCTGGGGGAAGTTTGCTTTGTGCACGGGAGGGGGCGGCGGCCGCGGCGGCCAGGTGCCTGCTCTGGCGAAGCCTGCTCCGCTGCCTCGGGGCGCTGCTGAACGCGCCTCGGGAAATCCTGCTTTGTTAAGTGGCTGCACCTTTTCGGGTCCCAGGGACCCCGCCACGCACCAGCTGCCCTTTCCCAGCTCGGGTGCTCCTCCGAGCTTTGCACGGAGAGGCAACCTTCTAGGTTGCGGGGTGCGTGGAGAGAAGCCAGGCTTTCTGAAATAGAGTGTTTGACTTGGGGATTCGTGGTCTGGCTGAGGAGCCCCCAGGGCCCACCCAGAACAGCGGGGGCAGCCGCAGTGAGCGACCAAAGGCACCAGAGGAAAGTTAGGAGACATAAACGGTTCGCTTTCTGATCCCGCACGTTGCAGGAGCCGCTGTGCGCCCTGGACTTCCCAGGGAGAGAGTGAGCGAGGTGCATGCCTGTCCACTGGCCCTCGCACAGCCGGCCACTTGGAGCGCGACGTTCTCGCCAGCAAGGGCGTGGACGCGGCTGCCTGGGCCTTGTTTCCACCTTTGCAGATGCCTGTGTGTGTGTGTGGAGGGGGGAGGCCATTAGGACCAGGAGGCGGGTGCATGCACCGGGGGTCATGAGGTCAGCAAGGCCTAGGTACACTGGACAGGCAGGAGCCGCCGCCCAGCTGTTGGGGCCAGCCGGGAGCCGCGGTGGCCACCTGCCCCGGGGGTAGCTGGGAGCCGGCGCTGCTCAGAGGCGCTCTGCTCTCCCCACCCCAGGAGGCGCTGTTTGTCAAACTTGGCCGCCTTGGCAGGAGGCGCCTGCATGTTCTCATCCAGAGAATTGTTCCCTTTGCAGTCCTTGGGTCGGGCTCAGGAACCTTAGCCTCACAGAATGATGGGGGGCGGGCGGGTGTGTGTGCGAAGGAAAGGGGTCTGGGACCCTTCAGCGTCTGCGTTTTACCTGTGAATCCCGCCAGGCCTCCCACCTCCCAGCGCAGAAGAGAGAGGAGGCTGCTGGTGCTCCCCGTGCGTTCGGGGCGCGGTGCCCAGGTACTTGCCTCTCAGAGTGAGCAGGACTCCGGCCTGGCTCAGGTTCAGTGACCACATGTCTCTGAGGGCCCCTTGGCCTCCGTCTGGGCGCGGAGAGCGAAGGCGCCTTCCCTGGACCCCACAAATGCACCCGAACCTGGCCTCCCCACCTTTGTGCGACACTTCACAGGTTGGGGTGGCCTGATGCGGAGCCCTTGCTTCCCGGCCCACCGGGCCCACAGGCAGCGTGACCCCACGATGCAAGGCAAAGCCCAGGCGCGCTTGGGGCCCGGGTCACTGGCCCGCGGTGGGCAGGTTTGCCCGTGTGTGGCCGTTCCACCCTCTCCTGCAATTCACTGCCCTTTCCAGGTGCCTCCTCCTGGGATTTCCCTAGTCTCTGGCTCTCCTGGCCCCTATGGCCTCCTTCCCTCCAGGGCTAAGGGTTTCGGTTCTTCCTCTGGCCTCCGCAGTGTGCTTGGCGCCGGCCCCGACCCCAGGCGGGAGCCAGGCTGGAGGCTGGTAGCCGGTGCGGTACGAGCGTGACCCCCGGGCACAGAGGACGTGGGGGCGGGCCGCGCCTGCAGCTCCGCACTGGCTGGGAGAACACGAACCGCCAGCCTTAGGTGCGTTGGCTCGCACCGGTTCCCAGTGCTCCCAGCGGCCTGGCCGCGCAGCCTGTGCCTGAAGCCACCAGCCCTTGGAGGTCCCCGTGCCTGTCCGTGCCCGCACACCCCCCCCAGGCTTCTCCTCAGCGGAAATGCACTTTATTACACTTTGGAAGGCCGGTAGGACGCTCGCAGACTCCCTGGGCTCTGCTGCGAGCAGGAAGGGGCGCCCAGGAGTGCCTTGGAAGCTGGGCGGGCTCTGGCTCCGCGCCCGGCCCCGCTCCCCAGGAGCCCAACTTGGCCGAAGTTTCTGGGGGGCTCAGAGGCTGGAACCAGCCGGGCTCCCACGCTCCAGGCCCGGCACCACTCAGCTGTGTTGGACCCGGGACTGAGGAGGTGCGATGGGGAGATCCATGCCTGGCAGGCGCTGAACAGCCCCCCACCCTCGGCTGGGAATTGGGCGCGGGTGGAGGGGCTTGGCGAGCCCGGCAGCGGGGGAGGACTAGCGCGGCATGGCGCTCAGGGAGGCCCGGCTGAGCTGGAGTGCAGGCGCTGCAGGGTTGTACCGACCAGCCCGGCCTTGGCCGGTGCCCTGAGAAGTGGCCGGGCACTGCCCAGGCTCTGCACCCTGCATGCTGCTCCCCGAGCAGGACTCCACGGCCAGCAGGCGCCGTCTCTCTGAGGTCACTGCCTGCTCCCGCATGATGTGGGGAGGACAGCTGGGCACTGGCCATCTGACTGACTCCGGCGTGACATCTGGGAGCCCACTGGTGTGTGGCACGCGAAGCGCTGGATGCCGCTATTTAAATGCAAATGTGAGGGGGCTCATTGAAGCCTCTCCCTGTAAATCCGCACAAAAGGAATACTTCCCACCCTCCGTGGAGGAGGAGGAGGAGGAGGCGGCCGGGCGGGGTGAGGGCCACCAGTGCAAATCACGTTGAGCCCGGCCTCCAGCCATAGTCGCTGCGGTCTTGGCCTGGGGGTTCCCAGTGAAGGTCAGGCCCCAACCAACGGGCCTCTGGGAGCGCTCCTGGGGAGGAGGCTGGACCAGCAGCCTCAGAGGACCTGGGCAACTTCCAGCTTCAGCCTGCCCTTCCCTGGGCTTCCCCTACCTGGGTACTTGGTCCCCCTAGCTCCCTGGAGAGGGGAAGGGGTAGGGCTCCCAAGGGCGGGCGCTCCAGTCTCCCTCAAGACTTCTAGGAATTGACCTGCAGCCCCTCCCCCCGCTTTGGGGCCTGGGTCCCTTGCACCTCTCCAAAGCTGCTGCCACCCTATCAAAGCGAAAATCTGGGATAGGATGGGGGACGGGGGGGGGGGGGACAGGAGGCTGCCCTCCCAGGCTGCTCCACAGCAGGCCCCTGTGCAGACCCTGCCCAGGCGGCCAGTCCTGGTGCTCACAGCTCGGAGCCAGCAGTGGAGTGACAAAAAAGATAAAGTTGGTGAATGATAAAGACCGTATTTTCCACGCTTTGGGTGCGGGACCAGATGATCTAGAAAATGAGCTGAAATGGATTCAGCCTCTGAGCCTGTTGTGAGAGCAGCTGATTCCCCCATTTCGGGCCAGATGGCTGCTGAACACAGATTTGCATTCATTTTCGCTTAATATCGTCCAAAACAGTGGGGCAGCTGCATTTGTTGTCAAAAAGGTTTAAAACCCCTTTTCTTTCTGGGGCAGGATCGTTACCTTCTGCGATGGGCTTATGGAACTTTTTTTTCCTCCCTCTTTAGTCAACAGTATCAGATTTAGAAGGATTTGTTTTTAAACCTTCTAATTTGGTAATCAGATTTAAATCGCCTTGGCGCGTGTAATCTGAATTAAAGATACTGTAAATGATTTTAAGCGTGATACTTTTCGTTAGTGCAAGGAAGGGGGCACCTCCAGTCGGGGCTGGGCATTCTAGGAAGTGTGCGACAAAGAAAGTATTGTTTCCTATTTCCAACTTCATCTTTGCCCCCAAAAAGGCATTTTGCATGGCCTGACAATAACGCCGGCCTGGCCCGTCAGCCGCCTTGCGGGAGCCCCCAAGCAGCTCCGCACGCAGAGACAAAGCCACTTCTCAACCCCACCCTCCCCGGGCGGCCAACTCCATGCCCCGCCGTTTTTCCCCAGGAAGACAGTGTTCCCTGCTCCACTCGGGGCTGCTGTGGGTGGGAGGCTCCGGGCTGATTAGGAATACAGAAATTTTCTTTTAATTTATCGTGAATAGTTTCCATACACTTTGATTTAAGGTTATTAACATTCTATAGACAGTGGCATCTTTAATATGTGGCGATCGCTTCTAAAGACTAATCTCATTACCCTCAAATAGTCATAAAATATGATTTTATTATACTTACGTATTTAATTAGACGACCGGCACCGTAATGGATTTTGAGATGGGACCGGCGCAACAGCTTTGATAATTCACTTATCTTTGGCAATAGTCATTAACCCCCAACACCAGCAAAATAGATTGCTTTCCAACGCATCCTTTCCTCCCCTCGCCCCTGCCAAGCCGTGTGGGGGTCCCCAGACAATGTAAATCGGACTTCGATTTTCCCGATTAATTAAAATATTAATGTACACACGCGGCCAATTCATAAAAAAAGGGAGTGTTACTCCAGACGGGGGAAGAGGCTGCCCTGCGACGCCCTCGCGCCTTGGAACCTGTTTCGGTTCTGTTTGTTTTAATCCAAAGGGCCTGATTCCTCCTGGCAGGACAGCTCTTGGCGGTTCCCCTGGGTCTCCAGTCGGTGTCCCGCACACGTCCCCTGGGCGGGCGGTGCGCCTGGGCTCCGAGTCCCTGCTGCTGGAGCCTGGCCGCCCGGCCCGCGAACTGTTGGCTCCCCACTCCCCGCTCGCCTCCCGATTCCTCGAAACCAGGTCGGGAAGGCGCGCGCCGCGCGCTTACCAGGGCCGGCGGCACCGAGGACAGGACCCGAGGGCCCGCGGCGTCCACTGGGCTTTTAGAGAGGCTGGCGCCAGGGAGGTCTGGGCACCGCGCAGGGCGCGCAGCCGGACACCCGGCTCCAGGTCGCCGGAGAGGCCGGGCGCGCTTCCTGTCAGCCCGAGCGCCCGTAGCCTTCTTTGTTACTCGCCGCGGCTAAGGACAGGCTGGGGGCCGGGGTCTCCCGCGGCCACCAGGAAAGAGAGAGCATCTGGCAGAGTCCGCCTCCGACGTGGGCCCCAGCCCGGCATTCAGCCGCCTCCCCGGCAGCAAACACTGGCGTCTGGCGAGGCCCAGACGGGGGCGGACCGGCCCCCTCCAGCAGCCTTAGGTCTGCTTGGAAACCAGGCTGAGCTGCGGGCCCCGCCTAGGCTAGGGAGCCCTGCTCCCCCACTGCAGCCCCCAGCCCTAAGCTTGCCCCTCCAGCTCCCTCCCTGCGGCCTGCTTGCCTCCTCTCACTGTTCCCTTTTCTCCTTGGGCCGCCCCAGAGGGAGCTGCGGCCCCTTGCATTTATTGCATGCATTTGGACAACTCGGGGTGCCTCAGCATGTTACCCCTTCCTTTCCACCGTGTTTCGACCATCTCTCTGAATTGGGGAGGAGGTATTAGGGGGGCCAAGCTGCAATCGTGCACTGGTTGTTTCATTTCAAGATTTATTTGGGCGAGTAGAAACTTCCTAGGCTGCGGGTGGGCGCGAGGAGCCGCGGCGCGTAGCCGGGGGCGGCCGCGGCGCTGGGTGGCGCTCGGCGGCGCTCGGCGGCGGCGGGGCTCGCGGGGCTCGCGGGGCTCGGGCCGGCTCGCGGCGCCGTCAGGCAGTCAGTCGGCGAGCGCGGCGGCGGCGGCGAGGGGCGCGGCGAGGGGCGGCCGCTCCCATATATGGCGCAGGCACCGCCCCCCGACGTCACCTTCTGACAGCGCCGCTCCCGGGGGCTTCGAGTTTTGGCTCCCGGGAAAGGGTCCATTCCTCGGGGAGAGAGGGCTGAGTTTTGTGCGCCTCCGTCCGCTGCGCGCGCCGCTCCAGGCCCCGCCGCGCCCCGCCTGCGCCCGGGACTGCGCCGCGGCACTCACTGCCCCGTTTATTTGTCTTTGGAGCAGGCGGGCCGCGCCAGAAGCGGACGATCCCGCAGTGTCCTGCAGCCGCGGACGCCGCCCGGCTAGGATGACACCACGTTGAGCGCGCCTGCAAACAACAACAACAACAGCCAGCGCCGCGGCCGCGCGTCCGGTTCCTCCTGCTTCTCCGGGGCGCCGCGCCGCCACCGGTGTCGCCGCCGGTGTCGCCGCCCCCGCGCCCCCCGGCCGTCCGGAGCGCCCGGCCGCCGGTGTATGTCGTGCCTGCCCGGGACGGGCTGAAGCCGGCGGCGGGCCGGACCGCAGGCGCCGAGCAGGGCCAGCGCGGCCAGGGCAGACGCCTGCCGCCGAGCCCCGAGCGCCGCTGCTCGCGGAAGCGCTTTCGGCCGGGAGCCGCGGCCGCCGCCAGCAGTTTTCATGTTTGGGATTCAGGAGAATATTCCGCGCGGGGGGACGACCATGAAGGAGGAGCCGCTGGGCAGCGGCATGAACCCGGTGCGCTCGTGGATGCACACGGCGGGGGTGGTGGACGCCAACACGGCTGCCCAGAGGTACGTACCGGCCGGCCCCGCGCGCCCCGGCCCCGCCCCGGCCCCGCCGCCGGCCGGCGCCGCGCTGCTCACCGGGCCGCTGTCTCTTTCCTCCCGCAGCGGCGTGGGGCTGGCGCGGGCGCACTTTGAGAAGCAGCCGCCCTCCAACCTCCGGAAATCCAATTTCTTCCACTTCGTGCTGGCGCTCTACGACAGGCAGGGGCAGCCGGTGGAGATCGAAAGGACCGCTTTTGTGGACTTTGTGGAGAAAGAGAAAGTAAGTGCGAGCACACAATCACTCCCTCCATCTTTCTAGAAGTGGGAGGCAGGCGGTGCCCCAGCGCGGTGGCCCGGGGAGCCCCCTCGGCGGCGGGGACGGCTCCGCCCGGCGCCCCCGCCGCCACGTGCGCCCGCCGGACCGCTGTGGGCTGGGCGACTCCCGTGCGCCCCCGGACTCGCGCGGGGCCGGGAGGGCGCGGGGCTGCTAGCAGGACAGTGACATCACCGCGCCGCTCCGAGCTAGGAATCCTGCGCTGCGTGAGGCCAGGGGGCCTCGGTCGCGCGGGGGGACCGAGCGCGGTAGCCGCGCCGCCGCCGACCGCGCTAAATGCAATTGTTTATCGTTACTTTCAGGAGCCCAACAACGAGAAAACCAACAACGGCATCCACTATAAACTCCAGCTGTTGTACAGCAATGGTAAGTGGCCGCTGCTGCCGCCTCCCCGCCCCTGCCCCGCTCCCTGGCTCTCCTTGCCCGAGATGCTTAAAGGACATAAAGATTTTTGAGATTAAAATGACATGGATGTAAACACGGAATCTTCTCATGGCATAGAAGGAAAACAAAACATAAACGATCAATAAGTCGATGGCACTTCACATGATTAACCGGTAGGGCTTGAAGTAGAAAGTGAAAAGCGGGTCGATAGGCGCTCCAGCTGAACATGACTTCTGAGTGACTTTTTCCAATTTTGCAAATTAATGTTAATTATGGAGACGGGATGGGGCTCCGGCAGAGCGGGCAGACCTTCCTCCCCGGGGCTCCCGATCCTTAAAAATCCTCGAGAGACGTTAGAAAGAGTTCAGACTCTGTTTCCATATCTTGCTTTCTGTTTTCTAAAAATAAATGACCACATGGGCCTGTGGGTATGGCAGCCAGGCCTGCACTCATCTGGGCACATTTCTTGCACCTTTCAAGGAAAGCACACCCCGAGAGCCCTAAGGTTCTTAATTAGGAAAAGAAAAAAAAAAAAAGCGAGAAGTGATGGGGTTTTTGTTTCTGGCCTTTTAAAAGGCCAAGCCTTAAGTTTTGCTGCATCACGCGGCTGCAGTCCCTGAGCCCTGGACTTCCTGTGCCCGGGTGCCCTTGCTAAACTGATGGGTACTTCTCTCTCTCTCTCTCTCTCTCTTTCTCTTGCAGGAGTGAGAACGGAGCAGGATCTGTATGTTCGCCTCATCGATTCCATGACCAAGCAGGTGAGAAAGTTTAAGCGTCTGTCTAAGTTTTCACTGCTCAGCTGGGCTTGTCCAGGGTTTCAGGGACTAGCAGCCTGACAAACGGATCTGTGTGTTTCTGTTTTTCACTTAGTTTCCTTGACATGCTAATGAGAATCCCACATTTATTGGGAGAGATGAAGCGATTGGAGAAATAGTTTCGGTTGTCATTAGAACAGGACAGATATGCTCTAGTAAATGGCTTGTGATGGGATTCAAATTCTCTCTTAATTAATTATTTTAATGAATATTTGACAGAGACATTTCAAGAGCCCCATTTCCATGTGTTTGTAAACGCGCGTGTGGTTTTTTCTCTCTCTCCTTGGAATCATTTCATTGATTTTTTCCCCCCCTTTTAACAATGGCGAGGAACTCCTTTCTGAAGCCCAGTGAGCGGGGCTGGATGGGCTCACTTCTTCTCCTTTCCAGTGTGACGGTCTGGTAACACGAGGCGTTTATTTGAATTTAAAAGTGAAATGTGTCGGGGTGAAAAGTCACCTTGTTCTCCTCTAGCCATCTTCACCCCTGGGCCCCCCATCTCCATAATTCAAACTCCGAGCTCCAGGGGTCACTCAAACCCGCCCATTGCTCTGTGAGCCGCTCTGGCTCCTGCTCCCACCCTCTGTCAGACCTTGTAAATAACATAATTACAGGCAGCTCCTTATTAAATTATTTAACCTGTCCTGGTCAACTTTTCGGAGGATAACTATTGGCTCTCGGAAACGTCATTAAGCGCAGAAAAGCGCTTCCTCGCTTTTTGACGTTGTGCAGTTTCTGGCTGGGTTTGTGCCGGGTCGGATGTTGTTGTTCAGTTGTTCTAAAGATCCCGGCCCCCCGCCTCCTTTTCTTAAAAAATAGAGCTTGGGGGGAGGGGCCGGTCCGATGTGTAAATTAGACCCACTTGGCACAGATTGATTTAAAATATAGTTCCAGGCTGGGCTTCTGGCTTGGAAATGAAAGTGGAGTCTCCGTCCGTCTCTGATGCGAACTTGAAGGCGGCGAGCCGGTGGAGGCGCCTGCGGCTTCTGAGGCCAGGCACGCGCGCCTCGGCTCCGCTGGGCCGTTCGTTTTCTGGTTTTCCTTCCCTTCCAGAAAGTCGGTCCTCCCCTAGGCGGCCCGCGCGCTAGATGTTCATGTCTGCGGTGGGAAAACAGTGCGTTTGTCTCTGAGAGTAAAAACAGACCTGGTGGTAAACTTCGCTCTTTCTGAGGAAGACAGGCGGCGTGCCCCTCGGTCACGATTTCGCTCGGATGCAGGGGAGCCTCTGGAAGTGGGGCTGCCGGTGGTGGACGGGGTGCTTTCATGTCTTTGTACGGAAGGGCTGATGGTTTCAGAGCGCGCTGCGGCGGGTGGGCGGCAGCGGGGGATGCAGGCGTCCCTAAGTTTCCCTGTTGTTGCCTGGAGCAGGAGGCTGGTTTCAAGTGCACTTTTATTGTTCATTTAGCCACGGACCTTGGCAGTATAAACAGGGCTGGAAATAAAGGCATTTAATCTCCTCTCACTGACCGGGATTGAGGGGGGGAAAAAAGGAAAGAAATGGCCCAGTAACTGATCAAAGAGTCAATGGTGCTGAACCGACAGTTTATGGATTTCTGCTTGTGCTACAAAATAAAAAATAAATCAGATACAAATACGGGGCTCCATCCCTGGTCAAGCCGCGCGCTCGGAAGGAAGAGCTGGTGCCTGCTGCCCGCCCTGCGGCCCGGGCGGCCCGTGGGCCTGGGGTGACACCGTGGTTTGGAAGCAGGGTCCAGGGAGGCTGGGGGAGAGCGGCTCCCAGGGACCGTGCCCTCTTCCCAGAGGGAAGCCGGTTTCCTGGGGAAAGGGCTTTGTCCGCCTGGAGTGGAGGAGAGAGAAGTGCCCGAGGAGGTTGGAAGTAATTTCCAGATAATTGGGGGGTGGGGTGGGGGTGGCGGGAACTGGAGAGGGGACTCCCCTCCCCCTTCCGTGGAATTTTCAGCCGGGAACTTGCGGCTCCTGCCCCCCCCCCGCCCTCTGCCCCTCCTCCGGTGGCCTTTCCCCCCCTTCTTTTTTCCCCCCTTCCTCCCCCTCCCCGCTGCGGGCGGCGGGGCTGGGGCGGCTGGCTCGGCGGCCCCAGCTCGGGTTCCCGGCGGGCGGAGCTGGTGAGCGCCGTGGTGAGCGCACCTAGGGCTGCGCACCATCTGGCAGAGCCTCTGCTCAAAACCTACCCGAGCGTGTGCGCAGCCCCTGCCTTCTTACCCGAGAAAAATCATTGTTAGCAGTTTCAAAATAAACACCAGATTGGCCATTAGCACTTTATTTCCAAATATCATCCTGCGGGGAGCACGTGGCCACGCGGGGCTGGGCGCCGGGGGCCGGCGGAGCTCTCCTGCCGAGAGCCCCGGAGGCCTGGGCCGGCGCGGCCACGTGAGGCTGCCGCGTCCCGGCCCCAGGGCTGCCCGCGGCGTGCAGAGCCCGGCGGGGCGAGCCGGCCAGGCGGCCAGGGCGACCGGACCGGTGGAAGGCCCACTTCTGGAGCCTGGGTTTGAACTCGGGGCCCGGCTGGGCGCCCTCCTTGCCCGAGCCCAGGGACCCGCACAGGGCTCCGGCCAAATCACTGCCCCCGCCGGCTCGCCCTGCTTCGGTCACAGCCTGTTGTCAGCGGCCTCTTCCAACACACACACTGGAATTCGATGTAGACAACGGCCCCAGGACGCGGCCCAGCAGCCGGGCGGGTAGCCCAGGGGCTGGGAGCCCGGGGTGCCCGGACCCATGTGCTCTGGCTCCCTGCACCCTGGCCTTGCCCCCGCCCAGGAGACTGAAATCCTCTGGAGTTGAAAGCCCGAGGTGGCCGGGAGGGCGCCCAGGAGAGGAGGCTTCCTTGGCTGAGCCTCACTCTGGGTGACCCGCCGGGAGGGAGGCATGGGTGGGCCGCGCTGCCTCCCCCCCTGCCCTCTGTGCACCTGCCCGCCAGCCGGGCCTTGAGGCTGGGGGCAACTGGACGCCCAAGCCTGGCGCCGTGTAACGCCCGCCTCTGCGTGTCCCGTGCAGGCCATCGTCTATGAGGGCCAGGACA
The DNA here is from genome assembly GCA_026230045.1 of Corynorhinus townsendii. Classification (NCBI taxonomy): domain Eukaryota; kingdom Metazoa; phylum Chordata; class Mammalia; order Chiroptera; family Vespertilionidae; genus Corynorhinus; species Corynorhinus townsendii. The sequence goes on from JAPDVU010000008.1 coordinate 146,591,737, forward strand.
AGAACCCGGAGATGTGCCGTGTGCTGCTGACCCACGAGATCATGTGCAGGTGAGCGGGGGACGGGGGAGCAGCCGGTGGGTGGGCAGCCTCGGCGCCAGCTGCAGCCACAAAGGATGCGCAGTCCTGGCGCCTCCGCCGGCCTGGCTTCGGGATGGGGTTCGATTGAAATGTAATCGGCTGGCCGCAAGCCGCAGCCCAGGAGCCGGGCTCATTTCTTCCCCCACGACTGCCACCGCGGTCCCCGCAACTGGCTGGCGGCTCAGCAGAGCCGATGAGTGCGTTGGCCATGTTGCTGCATTATCAGAAATGCAAAGGGGTCCTGGCGATGCCCGAATCCTCCGGGCGGAGGAGTTAGGGATCGCTCCCGGGCACTTGAGGGCTTCCGTCTGCAGCGCTGGCATCCTGAGCCGTGCCGGCGGCTGGCATGGATAAAAGGAAACCCTGTACTTGTTACAGAGCTGAACATGTGAGCCGTGCACTGTGATTCTGTCAGGTAACCTCTCCCTGCAGCAGCCGGGCGCCCTTCTCGCGGTGGTGAAGCTGCGCTCCCTGAGATCCCTGTCACAGAGCCTTTTCCCCTCCTGCTTCTTTTCTGACAACCCGAGAGGGTCACCCCTCCGCGGCAAACACAAATGCCCCGTTGACTTGGTGCGTGCGGCTCGTGAGATGCCGTGGCGAGGAATAACAAGGACCTGCGAGCCTGTGACAGTAGCGGGCCGCTGACTCTGCGGGGCAGGCTCTGCCTGGCTATGGTGCCGGCTTGCCTCCATGCCATTTCTGAGCAGACATATTGTTACAGCACTAATATACAAAAGCTGACTTTTTCTCATATCAGGTAATAAATATAAATTACAACCAATAAAGTGGAATTTCTTTATTATCCACTTCTGCATGTACTGCAATTAACATAGAAAGCGCACAGATGTGATTTAAGCTCTAAGTGGAAGACTGTAGACTTTCTTTAATCACTTTAGCTGTCAGCTTTAAAAGGCTTTATATACTTTGCCTACCATATGGTGTTAATTTAGCTAATTTAGACATGTAACCATTATACAAGTATGCTTTTTTAAAATGCAAGAAGCATAACATTTTTGTTTCATTTCTGCTTTAATTAAAGTTTCAATAACAGAGTTAAGGTAGGCTTAAAGAAGGAACAATGGAAGGTTCTGATAGATGGATGCATGCTTTTGTGGTTATAATTAATAAATGCCCCAAAGAAATACTGGTTGAAGGTGGCATCTTGCATCTTTTCCAGAAATAACAGCTTGACAATTAGAGGTAAACAAAAGCTGAAGCTGTGAGAAGTTATTCCCAAGCCTCCCGCCTCCCCTTCTCCTCAGTTCACTGCAAAGACAAACACCACAACATGCTTTCCATATTTTAGCGTCACGGTGTGGATGGCAGCTCTGTCGCCCTCCTCCTAGGAACAGATAACGTCCCACTCTGCTCCTTCCGGTAGAAAGTTACACCCTAAGTTTAGCCACGGAGCACGTGAACCCACTGCGTTTAAAATCGCCCATCTGCCCGGGTAGGAGAACTTAATTTTGTCCACTCCAGCCGCTTGACTGGCAGACTTAAAGAAAAAAAGAAAAAAAAAAAAGAAATTACGAGTCGGGCATGAAAGGGTGACATGCATATTAAAACCCCTGTTTACCATTACTCCGCAGCCGGTGCTGTGACAAGAAAAGTTGTGGCAATAGAAACGAGACACCCTCAGACCCCGTCATCATTGACAGGTAAGGATGACTTCTTGATTTTTCCCACACAAAACCGCCGCCCCAGCCCGCGCCTGTGCCTTGCTGGGTTTCCAGTGCCGCCCCCCCCTCCCCCGTCTGCGAGGCTGGGGTTGGGCTCCTCTGCGTTTGTTGTCCGCGTGTGTTATGGTGCACAGGTGGGTTGACTTGGAAACCTGGAGGCTGGCTCTGTGGGGATTCGGTAATTGCTCGGAGTTGTCAAGGGAAGCAGTTTCATCTGCCACCGCTCTCGCTGCGAGGAGCACTTTATGCCTAGAGAGTTTCTGGCTTCACACCCAGAGATGTGTCCTAAAATGCTTTTTTTGCTAATTTGTTAACAACATCTCATTTTTGCGTTATTCTTATTATTTATTTTTTTAAAATCTCGGATGATAGCCCGAGCTGAGGCTTGGGTGGTGTGACTGTTGTAATTGTTGCCCAGGGTTAGAATGAATTGAATCTGCTCTCAATTAGTTGCAAAATGTCTCCTAATTTTTTTCCAATTGTGGCTGTCGTTTTATGTCAAGTAGCAAATATGTAACTAACAAACCAAAGTTGTTATAATTGAAACTAATTACACATGCTGGTTACATTGTCCAACATTAATATCCATCACTGGATGAGCTGTATGCATTCTTTACATTTGCTGCTCTTCATCTTGCTATTTATCATGTTCCCTGGGCCACACTGCATCCTTTAAAGCTACTAATCATCAGCCCTAATGGTGTTAATGTGCGTTTGCTGTTGCTTTAGTTGAAACAACAAATACACCACCCCCCTGCCCTCCTCCAGAGCGCCCCCCCTTCCCCATCGCTGGGTTTCTGTGCCCTGGAGGAGGGAGGCTTTCTTTCTCCCAACAATGGGGAACAACAGCCAGAGGCCCAGGGTGCGAGGGGCTGGGGGGTTTGGAAACGGGGGACCCACATCGAATAAAGGTTAGACGTGTACACATGACTCCAGTTTTGTGCAGCAGAGGTTTAGGCGGTTTTGAAGAGGGGTTGGATTTCAGCAGCTTTCAGGACAGTTATCTTTTGATCATGAACTTTGGCTGTCCAGTGTCTGAAAAATTAAACCCGGAAAACTCCATGAGTTAAGCCTGAGGAAATCTGGGCCTCCAGTGGAGAGCAATGCTAATGTTGAACTAGCTGGGATCGCTGTTTGCTTAGCGGGGAATGCTCGGTATCTGACAGAAGGGACGGCTCTTATTAGTAATCAAGTAGGGTGGACCAGTTGTGGCCGTCACTCAGGCAGCCAGGGCCAGCCCAGCACTTTGTCCAACTCCAGCTACGGAAATCAATAGCATTATATTTGTCTTCAGTGCGGTGGTCATGGAAGTCCTCCCGCCTCAGGGTGGCTGGGCTCGTACCTGAATGTGTTTTGTTTTCCGTGATTGGCTGGAAGTGTTGGAGCAGCTCCTGGCATCTTCTCTGACTGTAGGATGCTTGAAAAGGCAGCGCGTGTCTGCTCCGCACACAGCGGTGGGAAGCGTTTCACCTTCTGAGTTGTCTTCCATTTGTGCTATCTGCACATTTAAAACGCTGGCTGCTTTCCACGTTGTGAGGGCGTCAGCACAGCACAGTGACCGAGGAGCTGTGTTGACTCGACCAATGTTTTGGGCGCCGTGTTTCCCCTTCAAAATCACTTCGGGGTTTGGGTAAACAGTCCGTCACGTATCGACGCTTTGATACTGAATGATCTTTCATACTCAGTTTTATCACGGGCTGGGAAGTATCTTTTCCTGCTTGTGCAGAAATATCCTCGCGAATTCTTGTCTGAGTGAATGCCTTCTTATCTTCGGTTAATTAAAATATGTGCTAAGATTACTGATACCTCTCTGACCTAGAGAAGTGTGTGATCATTTGATATGCTAGAAGCAGGAGAGGAGGGAAAAGTGTAAAAACATTTGGTTAATGGGTTTACCAAGTTTATTTGAATAAGGAGGTTTGCAGCTCCATTTGCGCCTGGCATCAATGCTTTGGAGATCTTAATTATTGATGAAAATCTGCTCTGCTTCTAAATTCAAAGATATGACAATTTTATAGGAATTTTAATCACCTTCCACGTTAGGGATGTGGAGGGAAGGGTAGTTTTATGTGATGACAAATAGGGTGTGCGTTTTCACCCTCCTTAAAGAGAGCTGTCACTTCCCATGACAAAGACTATTCACATTTTGTTGCTTGATGTCAATCCGGGTGTGATGATTGCAGTTACTGGCACAACCTTCCGTGTAAGGCATCGTTCTAGGGGGGCATTGAAGAATTCCGTGTTGACGAAGGCAAGTTGTGTGAGTCAGAGAAAGAGAAATGCCTGTGGGAGGAGGACTGTCTTTCGCACGATGCAGCCCTTTGCCACTGAGATGCGTTTCAGTTTCATAATGATCCTCGTTTCTGCGGCGTGTGCGCTGCCTCCGAAAACTGGTTGCTCCCGCTGAGCTTCTAGCCCGCGTTTCCCCTGGAGGGCCGCGGAATAAAACCCCGCACCGGGCCGGGGAGGCAGTCCACAGGTCCCCACCAGCGCCGTCATTACTCGGTTAGTTGGCTTAAGAAAGAATTAGATACAACGTGCTTCCCAGGCTCCGTGTGGCCTTTGGCCACACTCAGCAGTTCCTGACCAGATAAGGCCTATTTGTCCTGAGGATATAAACCAATGATTCCAACCTGAATTGAGATCAATGGGCCCACGTTCGTGCTAACCCCACGCGGCGGCGCTTCCGCAGGCCGCGCCTGCGCCGCTGTGTGATGAGAACAGAGAAGTCAGCTCCCGGCTCCGGCAGGCAAATTGCATTCTATAGACTCTGACGCCTTAAATCAATTAATTACACAATTTAGCTCAGTTATCTTTCAGAAGCATTAAATACTCACGAGCGGCGTGAAGACCCTCCGCGTGAAAAAGGGGACACGTGAGGATGTTTTTGCATTGTGAAACCCTTTTATTGTGAAGGTTTCACTTCCCCTAACTGTTTTCTTCCTCATAAAACAATGCTAGACAAACCATCGTTTATGGCCCCACAAGCGTAATTCTGCTACAGCGGGTTTAGGGGAACACAGCAACTCACTGGTAAAGGAGAAACGTGACATTATAAAGTAAAGGCACGGCCCGTGAAGAGCCACTGCGGTAGAAAGCATGTATGTGGCTGTAGTGACCTGCAGAGCCAGAAGCGGGGGTGGGGGAGCAAGTGTGTGTGCGTGTGTGTGTGTGTGTGTGTACACACCACGTGCACATCCCCACATACATGCATGTGTGTGCATGTGTGTGCATGTGTGTATACACACACACGCGCGCGCGCGTAATGTCTTACGGTATTCTGAAAAGGACGGGGTATCGTTTTCCTCGTCGAATAATGTTTTCTGGGAAAACACAAAAGCAGATGGTCTTCATTAGGAACACCCATTGTCCACACAGCCCAGCTCTGAACAGATGAATCTCTCCCGTCTCACCCGTGCATTCCAAAGGCTGTGAGTGATTACAGGATGTCGGTGTAGCTGCTAAACCAGAACCACACTTTGGCTGTCGTCCTCTCATGCCATCCCATCCTGGGGTGTCGCCGGAGGCCCCGTGGACAAGCCCGGGGAGGCACGTGCTCTCACCTCCGTCCCTGCCCGGCCGAGTGGATTGGAGCTCTGGGTCCAACAGGCAGACTCTGGGGCGGCAGGAGCTGGGTGCTGGGACAGCCGAGCAGCCGGGGCGCGCACGGGGGCCCCGGGCAGAGCCTGGAAGGAGCGTGCTCGGCGGGGCAGTTCCAGATGGCACGGTCTCAGGCGTCCCACGTGCTGGCATCTCTGTGGCAGCGGGGCCCCCTCCCCGGCAAACCTGGCATTGGTCTGTGGGGTTCGGGAGACTTATCATTCCATGTCTGTCCCACTTTGCTGTCTGGAGGCCAGACATCTGTTTGTTCCATTTTCTCTCATACGGAGTTTGGAATGGCTCTAGTTGGTCGGGGGCTGGGGGGTGGGGAGGGGGGAGAGAAGCAAAGTTTTGTCATATTTAACAGCTGTTACAGAATTTCAACCCTGTGGGCTCTGAAAATACTTTTCAGCTGACCTCAGAGTTTTATACATAACTGACACAGGGCTGCAGAAAAAATATGATTGACTTAACCTTTCATTGTCTGCGATTTCACGTTGTCCTCCGTCCCGTGCCCGAACCCCAAGCATTTTAACTCCGCCCCCCGCCCCCTGCACGCCCCCCCCCCCGGCACCCCCCTACACCTCTCTGATTCGTTTCCGAGTCTGAAGTTTACACCTTTAAAACGACTGCAGAACGGTAGCTGAACACCCATTGGAGATTTTCTTTCTTTCTTTCTCTCTCTCTTTTTTTTTTTTTTTTTAGTCAACAGTGTTTCCTTTCACTTCCTGTCACAAAGGTCAAAGAGAGCGACCTTTGCTGGCAGTCCTCCCACTGAATTATTCATGGCATTGACTTTTGTCAGCACACACAGTTGTGCTCTGGGACGTTTTATTCATTTACCTCATTTAAAGCGCCTTTCTGCACCTGTTCAAGTATTAATATCATGTAATTTGGGCCTAATGCCGATTTTGCTGAGCACTCATTATATTTTTTATTAGCTATATTTCCAAACGATTATGTATGATTATTACCAAGCCTTACCAACAGCACCGGGCTATTCCCCAGCTCCTTCCATCTTCTTGTCAGGTTGTTTTCGGAAGCGGGGAGGATAAACATTTGACCAGTCCCAATGTTTTCATTCTGCTCCATCTCCAAGCACAGAACTCCGGGCTCCCTCCCTCATGGCTTTGCGCGCCCGTGATTAAATCCAACTCCGTACAAATGCTGTACAAATGCCAGCGTTTATAAGGTCAACGCTTTTGTTAAAAACGCTATGTAAATGAGGCTCTGCAAAAAGGGACATTAAATAAAATGAAATTCATTGTCTTCTTTAATGTCATTTACATTTTGGCTAAGCCCCGGCCTGTCAAGGAGGATTTTAAAAATAATTTTAATTACACACCGTTTAGCGATCCAAGGTTTTTTTTCCTCTTCAGCAGCGTTGGGATAACCTGCACAACGGAGACTGTTTATTAACTTCTTCAGCGACAGCTTGTCATTTCACCCGCACAGCGCAGTGAAAACAGTATAGTTTGGTGTTAATTTCTCCTTCTCGGTTTCCTTGAAGATGTGACTCTAATTGCCAGGCGCGAGGCCTCGGTATCCCGGAGCCCCCTCTCGGAGCTGGCCGGGTGTCTGAGACGCTCTTTGGTTCTGGGTCTGTTTTAATACATTGGGACTTCAGCGAAGGGGAAATATTGGCTAGAGATTTGGCAATCTGAAAGCGCACTGTGGATGAATGGACGTGGCTACAAAGAATCTGATTTTGCCTGGCACGGTCCCCGCTGGCGCCGCGCTCAGGTGTGAATGGCTGTTTGATTCCCTGGCACGCCGGCGGGGAGAGGCGAAAAGTTCACCGCGCTCATTCATCCTCTAACCATTTTTTTTTTTCCATAAACTTCGGGAAATAAACAGAAAAGGAAGAGCTGCATTATTGAGTCACGATGCCAGGCTTTCATTTAAGCAGGGAGACCTCAGCAACAGGGCCCACCCGGTAGCTTTTCCTCCCCTGGCACCCAGGCTACGTCCGCGTGCCCGCCATCCGTGTGCGTGCCACAGCGAGTGTGGCCACGGCCGCGGTGGTTTGGAGCCAGGAGTAGGGTGGCTGCCACGGCCACCGGCAGGCCGGAGCCTGCACCTCTGCTCCAGGCCGTGGAGGCCTGCAGAGATGCATGGTCACCAGCCCGGGGAGGGACTCCGGGGCCAGGCCGGGGCCAGGCTGGGTTTCAGAACAAGCCGCACACCCCTAATGACTTCCACCACACTGGGCAGCTCTCTGAGGGCGGTGTGAGGGGGGACGCCTGCCCCGAGCCGCTGTGCACGGGAGCCCGCAGCTCGGCGGGGCGGGGGAGGGCTGGGAGCTGGCTGTCAGAAGCTATAGTCCAGGAGGGATGTTGACGCAAGCCATCCCGCGCCTCTGCGGCGGCCTTATCAGGTGAAAAGCAAAGATATTGCCAGTGCCTGTAATTGGGTTAGGATGGCCGGGATGAATTGGATTACCTTATGGAAAGCCGTCCAAACGCGGGGTTCTGGTACGCATGCTTACAGGAAGCGGATAATTACTCTCCGTGCACCCGGAGATAATTGTGGCTGGCCGGCCTCCCCCGCCGCCCGGGAAGGGGGAGAAGCTGGCCGGGCAGAGCGCTCGGGACACACAGCCCGGGACGGAGGTCCTCGCTGGTGGCTCGCCCCGATGCTGTAATTTTTTGGTTACTTTTCAAAGATGGTGAATAATGGATGGGGATTCAAACTACCAGTGGCAACAGGAGGCACGTTGGAGGAGATTAAAAAAAAAAAAGAATTCCAGGCTCTAATGGAGATTGTCGTGGCAGACAGGAAGTGATTGACAAGTAGGGGCACAGGAAGTGAAAACTCTCGGAGCTTAACCTGTCCTTGGCAGAGCCTGCGGAGCTGACACTCGGAGAAAATGAAAACCATTCACCGCCCGCCCGCTCGCCAGAACACAAGCACCTCTGTTTGTTTATCTTCAGAGCAAATCTCCCCAAAATGTTTGTGGTCAAAACTCTATATAATGAGGCGTTGTGCTGCTTTTATTAATGCTGGAAAATAGAAATATGGCTGTAATTTAGGCAAATAAGCGGAGGAATTTTGTGTGCCAAGGGTATTTTTGGTGGGACTTTATAAGCCCCTCAGACTTTGGGGTAACTAGCCTTCGTTAAATGGTGGGGAAAACTGTTTTAAAAAACTTATTTATTCAGAAAACAGTCAGGCACATCTGTCAACATAATAAATGCTAAACATTGGCAAACAGTTTCACGGAGAATGTGGTGAAGGCTGGTGGAGCGGGGGGGGGGGGAGGGGTGGTGGGGGGGGACGGGAGGGGGGCGCAGAATAGGGAAGCTCTCATTTAGGTTTCCGAATCTCTTGGTTCCCCTTCCCTTGACAAACAAAACAAATGAGAAACGTCCCTCGGCAGCTCCTCCTCTGGAAGCCGCTCAGCTAGAAAATGCCCCCATGCCTGCCAGCGGCTGAAAACAGCAGAGCGGGGGCCTCGCCTTCCCAGCCCTCGGCGAGGAAATGAGTTTAACATGTGTGGAAAGCGGGGCCGCAGCCTGCGCTGCTGTGGCCGCAGAGCCCAGGCCCGCGGAAGGCGTCGGCTCCAGCGTGTCTCTGCCGGGTGTGCAGGGAGCGCACATCTGGGGAGGAGGCTCCAGCCGCGCCCCCGCCCCGCCCCCACAGCCCCCTTCCCCGTGCCTATCCACCCCCCCCCCTTCCCTCTCTCAGCAGAAAGCACCCTGTCAGAACCTCCAGACAAAACTTGGGCCCTACAGACGTGTAAGGCCCTAAAGATATTTGCCCTTGTGGCGACGCATTTCCAAAGGGGGAGAGACCCACCTGGACCACAGAGGCCTGCCATGCAGGTAAAGGCTTCCACAGGGGCTCCATGCCCACTGCAGGCCCCCTCTCCCCCTGCCTCCCCTGCTGGAAGTTTTCATCGAAAGGGAAAGCATTCCCCGCGTGGCCAGTGAGATGTGAGGGAGTCACCGCGAAGCAGGTCTGAAGCCTGCGCCTGGGCTGGGGGCATGTGAAGGTGACATGTGCCGCACAGGTGTGGGATTTGATTATGGCCACGGTGGGCAGCAAGCCTTCCCCGGTCCTGGTGTGGGGGTGGGGCAGCCAGGTCACCCCAACCCTGGGTGGGGGACAGGGCCTGACAGTAGGGAAGGGTGCCCCTTTTATTTTAAATAACACCCAGCTGAGCCAGCTTGGCATGGTGGAGGGGTCAGGGATGCTGCTGCCCAGTCCTGTTGAGGAGGGGTTCCTCCCTGAGGGTCCCCGAAGTTTTCTCCAGCCTTTAGGGTCCGGGGGTGTGGTTGGCAGGCACCTCGGTGGCGTTCTGAGAGGTGCACACAGTTGTCCTTCCGAGGTTGTCCTGGCCCAGAACCACGTGTCCAGCTCCGTAGAATGATATCCCAGGACCTGGAGGATGGCCTGGGGGATACAACTGGGTGCAGGGCAATTGGTGGCCACAGAGCCGGGACACTAAAGCCACACCAGTACCGGTGACAAGCCCCTCCCCCCCGCCAAGTTTGCATCTTGTTCCTCTACATTTGATGTAGATTCCAAGGTGTCCTGATGACTTTTTTCTTTAGAAAAATTAATAGACTTTATTTTTGGAGCCGTTTTAGGTTTACACCAAGGAGCAGAAAGTGGAGTCCCTATATCACCCCCCTCCCCGGTTTCCCTTTTCGTAACTTGCATTAGTGAGATACATGGTTACAACTGGTGAATCCTCACGGATACGTTGTGATTCACTGAAGTCCGCAGTTGGCATTGGGGTTCCTGTGTGTGTTTTACATCCTGTGAGTTTTGACAAATGCGTGCTGACATGTATCCACCCTTCCACTGCCCGAAACAAGTAGCTGGACTCACAGAGCATGTCACCTTTGCAGATGGGCTTCTTTCACTTAGTGATGTGGATTTAAGGTTCTTCCATGGGTGTTGTGGCTGCGTAGCCCCTGATGATACTTTCTGGATTTCAGCTTTTTCCCCTTCTTCTTTAAGGTTTCTGAGCAGTCTTTCCCCTTCCATTGACCATCTTGGTGTTTTAGACTGAAGTTCTTTAGCCTTGAGCATGTCGTCACTCAGAGAGTCTTCACGCTCCGAGGTTGTCTGTGGGTTTCTCGTGGCTTTTGGGGGTTGACATGCCCAACCCCATTTATTTTTTTTTCTTCCTTAAACCAGTCACCTCCTTTGCAGAGAAATGAATACATTTAAACTGCTTACCCAGAATTTGTGTAAGCGGCATGACTCAGTTTTGCTTATTATCAGGGCTTTTCCCTAAAGACCACTTTTTTAGGATATTTAAGTAGCATGGGCCATCAAAGGAACATGGCTGAGTCGCCGGGAAGGCCGGTCTGCTGTGCTGCGGCATAAAAACGGAATGAATTCGGCATTCCGTGTAGTTGTTGGCTTTTTTTTTTTTTTTTGGTTTAATAAATTAAACTACAAATTTTCCTAATTGCCAAACAAAATGTTAGGCCAGCGTTAGCCAATGCGGACAGTAAAACACAACATAAAACCTGCTGAGAGTTATATGTGGTATTTAATACGAGACAGAGTAATGCACGGGTTTTTATGGTTAAGTATGAATTCACACCCACAGCATTTGTTTCACATTAGGAAAGGTTTGTAAATCAGATCAGTGTGCGGGGATGGGGCGGTCCGGGCAGCCTCTCTGTCTCTCCTTCCTGATATTTGGTTATTGGAAAGGCTGCCAAAGGGAGCTCCCCGTCCATTTCCATTTTCTCAATGAAGCGATTCGTCCTCTGACATCAGGAAGATTGGGTCAGGAAGTAAGTGGGGGATTGGATTAGACGGGAGGCTCATCCTCGCTGTCGGAGGTCAGCGGCCTGATCCGGCCACCGGGCAGCAGCCATCAGTTACCCAGACGAGGGCTGCCCATCGGTCCTTGGCCAGCGGACACCCCAGGGAGAGGTGGGAAGGATCTGGGAAAGTGCTTTCAGGGGGGAAACATGGCAATAAGTATCATTTGTTAAATCTGACAAGCAGGTTCTAAATATAACAGCCCATTCTCCAAAGATCATTCTGTTGAACAAATAAATGAGTTATGCAAGTTAATAAACGGCTGGATGCCCCATCCAGAGTTATGTCTTCAGGCGGCTCAAAAATAGGTCCTCCTCTGTCACCCCAACAAATGACGGAGCCTCTGCCACCGCTGTGGGTCTTACCGCTCTTAAAAAAAGTCTAGCGCGCCCGCGACCATCTACGAAACAGCTTGACAACGTCAACAAAACTTGCCTTGGTTCAGGGTAGTGTGACACGTGGATGGATTTATGCGTTATAGTTTCAAGGCTTTCATACGTGATTGTGAATAAAGCAAGGTACCGAAGTACCTTTTAACTTTAATAAAAAAAAAATGATTTGCCTGTGAGAAGCGTTGCGGTCAGAAGCGCCTTTGCTGGGCTCGGGGTATTTGTCATGACAAGTGACGGCTGCTTATGTTTCCCGAGACCCCATCATAATTATTCCCGGCAATTATAGCATCCAGAACCCCATTCCAGCCCCACACACATTTGTTCCCATTTATTAGACTGTGAGCAGTCACTAATTTACATTGTTTCAGAGTTCTGTGTTGGGGTAATTTATTGCGTGTGCCGGGGTCACACAGAGTTGACCAGTCGGCAGGGCGGACCCGCGCATGGAGGGCCGCAGAGGCGAGGGCCGCAGAGCAGGGGGCACGGGGGTGTGGAGGCGGCCACGGCCTTTTTAATCACGTTTTGATTTATTCTCTGTTACATTACTTGCTCTCCGTTTCTGTTTTTTAACAAATCAGAGCCTGGAAAGGCCTTTTTTTTTTCTTTCTTTCTTTCCCTTTTTTTTTTTTTTTTTTGGAAGGAAATGGAAGCGATATCTTCTAACGAGTGGAAACTTTTACTAATGCCCTGAATAAAATATTTGTCAGCGGCCTCCACTAAACGTGAAAGCACTCCGCAGAGGAAACAAAGCCTTACTGTTCCCTTCTCATCATAGCAGGTTTCGTTATCAAGTTGAGGAAAAAGGCTTGTTTAGGCGAAAATAATGATCATAAATAGAGCTGTACAGTGGGGCTGGGAGGGAGCGGTGACAGTGCCTGCTATCAAGGCCTGCAATTCCGAGGAAATATGAGTGTTCTGATCCGGGGAAGCAGTAATTATCTTTTTGTGAAGAATGTACAATGGTGTCGGATGATGAATTGATCGCAGATTGGAAGCGTGGTTTCACTGTCGTGTACAGAGATAAGAGGGAGCCGCGGGACTGCTCATCGCTTCTGCGAGTTCACAGCCAGCCAGTTTATTAGCACAAATCCCAAATGTTTAGTAAACTCATTAGGTTCCATCTAATGTTAATTTATCATCATAGACGGAACCCCAGCCGTGGAGGCCGGAGGGCCGCACCGCATCGGAGGGACGTGCCGAGCGCTCTGATCAATCACTCTCTCTGTGCTGCCCATTCTTCTTCAGATGCTCTAAACGGGCCTGAGTGATCCGTGGGATTAGTAGGCCATCGCCATCGGTGAGGGTCCTCGGAGTTCCCTTCCCCGGGATGGTTAACTGAAAGCTTACGACATCCTACGCACCAGTCTGGTGTGGGGAGAGCTTTGCTTTGGGTTCGCTTCGCCAGTACCCTCCCACCCCGCTTCTTGCCTCTTCCTCCACCTCCCAGGCCTCTCCCCACCTCCCCTTTCCCCTCCTTAGTTTTCCTTTTCCTTTTCCAATCCAGTCCCAGCGTCGAATTCAAAGAATTTCCTTGCAGAATCAGTTTACCAAGAAATGCATCATGGTACATAAATGTCAAGTACAGTTTATTCTAAACTTCACACAGTGTTTTTCTTTTAAAAAATCAAGCTTTAAATGCCCAGTTCTCCTGACATTTTCGTACATATTCTATAGTGTTTTCGAAGAGGATAATAACCTTTGCTTGATCCTAGGCAACAGCTGCAAAGATAATGAAATTCTTATGATATTTCACCAGGTAAAATGTGAATTGCAGAAGAAAAGCTATTGAATTTTTATGGATCTTAATCGCATAAAATGAGATTCATGGGGCATACGTATAACTATACTCGGCGGACCAGCAGGCCGCGGCGCCGAGGACTGGCCGCGCTCGCGAGGGGCGCTCCAGCTCCCACTAAGAAAACGCTCCCCAAACGCTGCCTGCAGCCTGGCCTGAGAGTGATAATGAAATATGACAGAAATTTCCTTGTGCTGGATCAGTGGCAAGAGAGGTCCTGCGCGGCCCGTATTAATTCATCTGACTTATGTTCCAGGTCTTGATTTACCTTATGATTAAAAACTTCTGCAGGTTTGCTCACCAATTGAAATCAGATCTCATCTGCAGCCCAGTGGTATTGATCCCTATTTAACATCAAGGCTCAGAATTGATTGGCATTGATTAACAATAAAAATGCTCTCCTCCGCGTCCAGCCGGCCAGGCCGATAGATATTCTGACGGAGGTGCCGTGCCGCGGCGTTGTCCTCACTGACCAATCTGAAAAGAGAAACGGCCCCGCCCGCGAATAAACAATATATTTTAATGTTATTGTAACTGGATGCCGGCCTGGCGGCGCCCATTGATTTTATTCTTGTTGTATAAGATAAATATCTTTAATAAAATTCTCATTTTATTTAGGATTTTACAGGGATAGCTTGATTACTAGAATGGTGATATTTTTCTTTTCCCACGGTGTAAAAAAATGGATTAAAACATAAAGGCTATAATAACACAACACTGGAGATGAAATGTTAATCAACTCAGAAGTCACACACACGGGGCGGGGAAGTCTGGGAAGATAGTTCAGCCGTGGAGCCGCACGGCGCCTTGCCTCTGCTTCTCCCTGAGTGTTTTACCGCCGGGCCGGCCTGCTGGCCCACGACTGTCACGCGCCGATGGCCAGCTTCCCTCCACAGCGATGCGGGGACATTCGGTTCCACTGAGCTCAGCACAGAGAAACCACTCGATAGGACCCAACCCAAAAGCCTTCAAGGAGACCGTATGCTTGTTCTGTTCTGTTCTCCTTGGTTACAGATGCAGGCCCTGGGAAGAATTTCTAACCGTCCTCTTAACTGATAGCACGCAGAAAGGACGGCGACGTGTTAGGGAAAGTAAGTAAAAGCCGTCTTGCACATGAGAACTTTGAGATCTCCATGCTGGGGTCACGTCCTGTCCCCAAGACGGGCTGGTAACTAGCGCTCATCCTTCTGGTCCAAGCGCGCTGGAGGCCAGGTCCAGCTGAAAGAAATTATCCAATCTCTAACATCCAGAAGTTTACAGTTATATAATGATGGAGAAAACCGCAGGTCCCGAGGGATGCCAAATTTTAGAGATACTTTTAAAATGAAATTATCCAGCCAAGCCTCTAAGACAACCTCCTTGTACTTAAGACAAAAACGACAATCTGGAATTAATTTTTTTTTTTTTTTTTTTTTTTTGGTGATAGGGCAAATCCAATTTGCTTCTTTAACTGTTGATTAAGGAATCAGGCCTACAAGGCCGTCCCCTGTAAGTATCGGCTGTTTATTTGTCTGCAGAGAGCAGCTCCAATCCCCTCCAAGTGGGAGCGGGGTCAGGCCCGGCTGTCACGAGCTGCCTTGTTTGTGTGCAGGGAGTTTGCCTTCTTGAGCCGTGGTGGGGAGGCTCCCCAGTCCCTTCTCATCACGCAGGCAGAGCGACTGAGCGTGGAGGAGCAAGATCTGTCTTCTCTGGCGCCTCTTTTAGAATCGGGGGGTGGGGGGAACATCCACTAGGAAGCAGGAAATCAGCAGGTACCTTAGACTAGACTGTGTCCTCCTCTAAGGCCCGCTGGATGAAGGTCACCACCTGGCCTGGCGTCAACGGAACACCTAGGCCCCTGGCTTCCAAAGGAAGGCCTGCTCTCTGAGCATTCTGTTAAAAAAAAGAAAAGGGGGCCTCCCCCCACCCCAATTTAAATTTGTAGGAGGGGGGGGTCTCTTTTGGTCTTTTAAAAGCAGTTGTAACTATTTAACACAATTTGCCATCGGTTTCATTTAAAAATAAGGTCCTACCGATGGTCTCGTCAAATGCAGTCACCAGATTTGCAAACAGGCAAGTGTTACGTGGGAGCGATGTCGGTGCCCGGATGTGAAAAGCAGAGATGGTCTCTGAGTGCGCCCTGGTTGGGCAAGGTGGACTCCCTCTTACCCCCGCCAGAGCCCCCGGGCCTGGAGTGTTGGCCCTGCAGGTTGGTCTCACCTGGCGCAGGCTGAGGTCCTGCCCCCCCTCCCCCCAACCGCCCCTCATCCCTGGGCTGCACGGTGCCATGTCCTTGCAGGCGCAGGGCTGGGAGCTCTGGGGCGGCAGACGGTGCAGCTTAGGTTGGCCTGGTTTCCATCGGAGTTGCCCGGACTGCGAGCCGTGTTCCCCAGCGTCAGTGTTACACACCTTTCCCGTGTCTGTGATTTGAGGGTTGGTTTTGTCCGGGCTCCTTATATTGCTGTCCTGGGCCGGAGACCCCCAGGACCAATGGAAATCCTGGACCACCCAGCCATCCTCAAGTCCCTCAGTGCCCACAGACACGTATCACCCGAATGCAACCAGCGGTTTACCTTCCTGAGAGGTAAATGAGAACCAGCCGGTGGCCAGGGTCTGTGCTCAGCCGCTGAGGCCAGGGGAGCCTGCGTACCCGCAGTGGGGGTCCAGGCTCCGCTAATGGCAGGAGGCCACATGACCTCCCTCCCCATGTAGCTGCCGGGTCTGCCCTGTGAGCCCCTCTGCTCCCTCCTGCATCTGGATGGGGGCCCCGCCTGCACGCAGCCCCCAGGACTTCTGACTTCTGCAGAGCCGCTAACGGTGCCTGCACCTGGTCCCAGCCCCTTCCAGGAGCCCTGCCAGACGGCAGCCCGACCTGTCACCTGGCCAGATTCCTCCGGGCGCACGTGGCCTGTTCCCCCCCCTCCCCCCGCCCCAGGTAGCCCTGTTCACGCCTCGCTCCCCTCTACGTGGGCGCAGCCACCCCATTGGAAGCACCTCACCCGTTGGGTGTGGAAGGTCCGCCCCATGTTTCACTTTCTGAAAAAGCCTGTTGGTCCCGTGGGGCCCTGTTCAAACTCCACCTCCGAGGGCGCCAGGGCTGTGGACGAGCCACCTCCCCTGCAGCCCTGTAGCCCAGCGCCTGGCCTCCTGTCCAGGTCCTGGTACCACTGCTGGATGTGTGTGAGGGGGGTCCCTCGCCTCAGGCAGGGCAGCTGGGCGCCTTCTCTGGGCCCCGGGTCCTTGGCCGCCTGTGGGTGACGACGGAGGAGGAGCAGGAGTGTGCGCTGTCCCCACTGTGCTCCTGGGCTTTGATGCCTCAGCTCTGAGTGAGGCCGGAGCCCCACCTGCTTGCGGGCAGCCCTGGCTGACCTGTAAGCCGATCTCCCGCTAAGTCCCGCTAAGCCGTCACAGGGCTTTCATCCCTCCACCGTGACGCCTGCCAGCAGGCCGAGGGCCGTGGCCACTCGTCCGTCTCAGCGTACCTCTCGAGGCAGGAAGTTTTCCTTTCCTGATGTAAATACCCGTTTCCTAGGGAGGTTCCCGAGAGCAGCAGGCTCCTTCCCCATCATGTGGGGGGGGCTTGCTCCACATGTGGCAGCCCCAGACCAAGGGCCCGCCTGGCCTGGCCGTGCCATCCAGGCCAGGAACACGGAGACCAGCCGGGTGCTTAGGGCCCGGGAAGGGTGCACCCTGCATGTCCGCTGGGCACGG
Organism: Corynorhinus townsendii; assembly: GCA_026230045.1. Classification (NCBI taxonomy): domain Eukaryota; kingdom Metazoa; phylum Chordata; class Mammalia; order Chiroptera; family Vespertilionidae; genus Corynorhinus; species Corynorhinus townsendii. The sequence continues at coordinate 146,608,762 of JAPDVU010000008.1, forward strand.
ACTCCCCGTGGCTCCCCTGCACCCCTCCTTGAAGGGAGGGGCCTGGAGAAGCCCCAGGGTGCCAGCAGGAGGGGCGAGGCTCCCTGTCTGCTAACCCCCTGCCCTCCCCCCCCCCTCCAGCTCAGCAGGTGTGAGGGCAGCAGCCAGCCATCGGCAGCCTCGTTGTGACAATCATGGCCCCACAGCTAAGTTGTATTAGCAGCTTGCATTCACGAAGCGCTTCCTGAGTGGGGTTCTCTAGGAGACGTGCCTCTGACAGCCCCGTCCTACTGTAATGCTGCAATTCCCTCCGATCTGGGGACAGTGAGAGCTGCCCCCATCACTCACCTGGCAAGGGAAGCAGGGGTTTGAATGCCAACCCCGGGGGCCGCTGTGGAGGGTGCTGAGGCCCCCACCTTGCACGTACATCCCAGCAGCCTGGGGTGCTCTGAGTTTGAGTTTCTGGGTGATCTGGGTGAGCCCCTCTCTCTCGGCCCTCACAAAAGGCGAGGGGTTTGGGGACGACATCTCCTGGGGTGGGGTGGACGTGAGAGGAGGCGGGTGAGGGTGTGTGTGAGGTGCAGTGTGTGCTCACCTGGGCACGGAGTGGCCCATGTCAGTGTGGCGGGGAGGAACCCTCGAATAGTGGGTGTCATTTGGGTCTGAGCGGGTGTCATTTGGGCTCCTGCTGTGCCAGCGGGCGGGGGGGGGGGGCGGGCGAGGGGCGCAGAGATCTTGGGAGCTCCGCCTCTGAAATGAGACTGACGGAGGGAAAGCATCCCTGTGGGGTGGAGGGCTGGGCCCCAGGGACCCGAGGAGCGATTCCCCTGGGACCGCAGGGATCACTGCCATTGCCCCGCGCTCTCAGAAGACTGGAGTTAGGAAGACGGCTCATAGGTGCAGTTTCTAAGTCGGCACCGCTGTGTTGGCCTCGAAAAAATGTAGACACAGTCTCGTATCCGCTCGCGTGGGACAGACGTGGGCCACTGATTGCTCGTCCCCCAGGGAATCCCAGTGCCATTTATCACCCAGACTTCGGAGGGTCCCCGTCTGATGAAGTGGACGACTGGACGGACTCGAAGGTGTGCGGTTATAATTCTCGGTGCCTTCGGAAGGAAATGCGGGTTCTGCAGCCCACGTGGCCTGCTCCGCTCTGGGTTTCCCTGGAAATGTCTCCACACCAAGTTTGGCAAAACGCGCACACACAACCACAACGCAAACAAAAGGCGTGTCTGCACACGAAACCTACCCGGTGAGAACCTTGATGCACTGGGAGAGTTGCCTGCGGGCCCGATGGTGATGGTGACATTGGTTATCAGGGTCATCACTGGTTATCCTTTTTTTTAAACAAGTCTGGAATTGTTTATGTAGATTTAAATCATACTACTCTTTTTGGATTTTTAAGGAATCCTCGGCTTGCTGTCTGTTCCTTGTGAAGTGACAGCAAGGCCACCGGAGGGTGGGGGGAAGGGCAGGCAGGGGTGGCGATGGAGGACAGTGCGGGCTGCCAATCGGAGAGCGGCGTGGGCTTCTTTACCCACCGAGTCAGCGTCGTCACACCCTGGGCTCTGCGAGGATGGCGGTCTCCGAAGGCCGTCCGTGTCGTTCCCCTGCAGAGGCACCGCCCTCAGGGCCTCGAGGTCCCGCAGTCCCTGGGTGCAGCCCAGTGGTTGGCGTTTATGTGCAGGAGAGAGACACAGAGAGGCCTTGTTTGTTTGGGACAGGTCAGAGGTTCAGGGAGGCTCTGAAAGGATCGAGTTGGGATAATTGAGTTATCAGATGCCAACTGGTGGCCTCCGCGAGCCCACGGCTTCATCCTCTGTCAGTCTGATGGGATCCAGAAGGCTGGCCAGCGGCTGGTCCGGGTGCCACCCCCATGGTTCTCCTTTCTCCCCAGGTTGGTTTTGTGAGCCATGAGACCCTCCGTAGCAGCTTGCTCCACCCCCCTCCCGCCCCCCGACTCAGTGGTCTGGTCTGTAGGTGCTTAAGTCCAGAGGCCCTGATGTGAGGGGCTTCCTGCTCCTCCAGCTGTGGTCAATCCTTCCTCTTGGGTGACAGCTGGCGAGACAGCCACTCGCCTGCCCGCCAGACGACCACGCTGAAACCTGCTTGTACTATCTGTCCAGAAATATTTAATCATCTCCCCCTCCCCCCCACCAGCTTGAAACCAGAAAACGCCGGTTTCATTGTAGAAGGAAACCCTTGGCTGTTTGCTGGGGGGGGTCGCCGGGAAAGCCTGTGTGTGGGTTCTGGGGTGTCCCCCGAAGCAGCCTGGGCAGAGGCACGGAGGCAGAGAGAGCCTGCCGGGTTGTCCTGCAGGATGCCCGTGTTCCGTGTCTCTGCAGCGCGTGTGATTCTGGGCAGTTGTGTTCATGACACAGATGAACATGTGTCACGAGTGGGTGCACATGTGTTAGCATGTGTTGTGTGAGCACTGTGCCGCTCTCAAGCGAACCTTGGCTCCTGGACCCACTTAAGAGGAAATAGCGTTATCTAGGCAAAGGGTGGGTTTTCCCTGCTCCCCGTCCCCTTCTCGGGGCGAATGTGAAAAGGTGCTGGAACCGAGTGTTTTTGCTGCACGTCCCTCCTCAGCAGCTGTCACGTACGGCCTGGACTCGTGAAGGAGGGGCGTGGGAGGGACGCTGGCCTTCCTTGGTGGTGGGACAGCCCAGGTGGCGGGCCCAAAGGGGCAGTGGTGGGAGGGAGAGGGTCTCTGCCACGCCCCCCCGTGACCGAGACCTCGTGCAGGGACACACGTGGCCCAGGGCCACCCGTGGGAACGGAATGGGTGGTCTTTGTCCTCTCCAGGACCCCGGTGGTGGTGCCGGGCCAGGCCCACGGAAAGCCCCTCTGGTCCCCGTGCACCTGCTTGAGCAAGTGCGTGTGGATGGACTGCAGGCCCCACAGCCTCCCGGGGGTGGCAGGGATGGGCGCGCACAGGCCCGGCTGTCTTGAGAGCTGCTTTTCTTACCATTGGCCACTGGCCGCTGTGGGTCCCCTGCCTCTCTGTTCTCAGAGGTCCCTTCCCAGAGCCCTGGGGGGGGTGGTCCGTGGGGACCTTTGATGCCCAGTCCCCCTGCCTTTAGCTGGACGCTGCCATGGAAACGCCCTCCCTTCTGGGCCTCTGCAGCCTCAGATCCCACTTCCTGTCCGGTGTTGGGCAGGAGTCCTGGCCGACCTGTGTTGGTTCAGGGTTCTGGTGGGCTGAGAGACACTGTGTGTGTGTGTGAGTGAGAGTGTGTATGAGAGAGAGCATGTGTGTGAGCACGTGTGAGTGCATGTTTATGAGCACAAGTTTGTGAGTGGGTGCACATGTGTTAGCATGTGTTGTGTGAGCACTGAGTGTGCATGTGAGCGAGCGTGAGCACACGTGTGGATGTGAGTGCATGTGTGTGGGAGTGTGTGTGGGGGAGCTGCCCCCTCTCTGGCACCCTCCAGAGTACTCCCTGCTGCCTCCCTCCCCCTCGCGGCCTGCAGGGCTGGGTGTGACTGTCACTCTTGTAACTGAACCATATGGGGTCCAGTCCTTAACGGAAACCTGGGGCGAACCCTCTGTGAAACTAGGGCTTCTCTGTGCAGGCAGGAGGGGAGGGCGGCCCCGGCCTAGGTCATGACTGGCTCCAACGGGTCGAACCCACTGACCTGGCCTCCAGGGAGTGGGCCCTCCCAGGCTGTGAGGCGGCTTCAGTGCAGAGGACGGGCTTGCTGCACGGTCAGGGCTGGAATGGTTTGCGGGTTCTGTGACAGCATCGTGTAGGTACAACCCAGCAATCGCTGTGACTAGCTCTGTGCGGCATGGCCCCCACCCTGCACCTCCGGCCCGGCCACCGGCTGCGCTGGTCATGGGGTGGCTGGGGCCGGGTTGGGGGCCGGACGGACTTGCGTCGGAGTCCCCTGTGGCAGCGACCCTCGTGATGAGCGGGTCAGGCCTCTGGGCTGACGGACGACACGCCTCCTGAGCTGGGCCGAGGTCGGGAGCCCCAGCCTGGACCCGTGCGGGCCACGGTGGCTCCCAGGGCTGGGCTCCGGTCGGCCGGTGTGCCTGGCTGTGGGAGGAGCCTCCTGCGGGTACAAGCGTCTAACTTTCCGTGGCGCCCCCGGCCTCGGCTTCGTTGTGAAGCCAGTTGTAGGGTCTGGAGCCCCGGGGCACGGCCCTCGTTGGCAGGAGTTTGTAGGACTGACAGGCATGCTCGCCTGAGCCTGGGATGACGGCACGGGGTTGTCTCCTTCCCCGAGCCAGGCGGGCAGGATGCATCGCTCCCTTCTCTGCGCCCGGACTCCACTCTGGGTGCAGGTGGGCGTGGCCTCTCCAAAGTGTCCCCGGTGAGAGGCAGCCTGGGGGTGTCGGTGAGTTCTCCTGTTTCTGCTCCCTGCGTCTCGCTCACCAAGGAGGACTGTGCCGAGTCCCACGGCCCCGTGTTCTGGCCAGATCACCACCAGGCAAACCAGGCAGTAGCTGAAGGAGAGAATGTCATCCCTCCTGACCCAGGCCTGACATGCCAGATTCCAGAAGGTTCCAGAAGGTCCCAGGGGCCCCATTTTGCATGGGGAATGAACTTGGGCTTCTGCGAGGGCCAACCACGGGCTCGACCCACAGTGCCCAGCTGTGTCCTGCTGACCTCAGGCCTGACCACGGCGGGGGGGCAGCTGAGGCCTGAGTGTGGAGCTCCTGGTGAGGCCGCGTGCCGCTTACATGGCGCCCGGGAATCCCTCACCTGGCTCACCTGGCTCACTGATTCCTCCTCCCAACAGAACCAGAAAGAGCCCAGAAGGAGGGAACAGTTGTAAATTGGAGGGAAGTGAGGGGGAGGGAACTTGGAGACTCCCAGCCCCCACCTGCTACTTAATAGTATGCAAATGAGCAGTAAAATAATTACCCAGAGGGCGGAGGCAGGACAGCCCCCCATGGCGGGGGGCGGGGGTGTGGGCGTGGGCGGGAGCCCAGCAAGGATGCTGTCACTGCCAGGGGCTCAGTGTGAGCTGGCCGTGTTTGTTGAGCACCTACTAGGTGCAGGGGACAGCTGCTCACTCCGGAGACCACACCTGCCTCCAAGGGGCTACTGATGGAGTCCAAGGTCCACTCACGTCCAGACAGGTTGCTCTGAGGTCCTGGCCAGCACGGGTGGGGGTGTGGCTGCCTGGAAGAGGAAGCCTCTGGGTCTGGGGGTGCAGGTGACTTGCTGACTCTGGATGTGGAAGGAAGGACACTTCAGGCATAGAGAAGGAGCCCGGACAGTGTGAGGCGTTTGGGGAGGGGCCACGCTCAGTTAGGACTAAGGTTGCCCCACTAACAGGACATCCAATTAAATCAGAATTTCAGATAAACTAGGACACGTGTGTTAGCATAAGTGTGTCCCAAATATTGCATGGGACATACTTATCGTGAAACGTTCATCGTTGCTTACCTGACATTCACATTTAGTGGGTGTCCTGCGGTTTCACCTGCCAATCCCGTAACCCCAGTCCGGGATGTTATGGGAGCAGGGGGTTGCATCGGCACCCACGCACCATCCTCCCGGGCCCATGAAACTGTGCTAAGGACGTTGGGGGAGAGTGGGGAGGAGCCGTGGGGGTGGGCAGGAGGGCAGGGGACGAATTGGAAGAATTGGAGGTAAGGGGATGAATTGGCCCCCTGGGCAAGGGTGAGCCGGCAGGGCACTGGTGCCCAGGGAGGCCCAGGCCAGCGGTTAGCACTGGTAGTGCCCGATGGGATGCGGGTGCCCGGCTGCCCTGCAAGGCAGGGCGGTCCTTGTTCACAGCCTCGCCTCTCCCAGGGCTCTGTTCCCACTGGGGGTGGGGCCCCGGGGCCTGGGTGATGACGTGAACAGAGGAAATCCAAGTGAGTCACCGGGGTCTTTAAAAAAATACTCGCCACCCCCCCCCCCCCCCCGATCTCCTGGAATTCAGCCTGCGGAGTTCCATGGGACTGGGAGCCGGTCCACTTGACCCTCCGTGGCTTTCCGGGACTCCAGGATCCGTTGTCTGTCTTCTGTGTGCGAAGGAATGAATCCCTTTGAGTGTCTAATCGAGTGCCGTGCACACTGCTGAGCGGGCTGCTTTCCACCCTTGAAATATTTCTAAACACTCCCTGGCAGTCTGAGTTCTCGGCACGCCTATCGGGGCTCCCCCTGGCCCCTCACGGTGCCCCGTCTGCCCCCTCTCCTGCCAGATTAGCTCGCTGCACCCCTGCTTGTTCATGAGGGTCAGGATCCAAAGCCTCTCCGCAGGCCCCCTGTGCGCCTCCGCGTCTGTGGTCCTCGTGGTGCTCAGAAGTGGCCTGCAGAGAGGAGATAATGATCGCCAGCGCAATCAGGCTGCCCCGCCCCGTCGCCACGAGTCCGGCTGATTCCAAGCGAATGAGATTTTAATCACCTGTCACTGCCGCCTGCACTTTTTCTATATTTATGATAATTTTTCGGGTCTTTTTATTGAAATCAGTGTTGACTGAATCAAGCAATCCTGATTAGCAATCTTACTGTACCCAGTCAAGAGTGAAATGCATCCAGGCCTGTTGGTACACTGAGCATTCTGAAATTGAAAAAAAAAAAAAAAAAAAAAGAGCGTGGGGAAGTTTGTCTTGGTTGTAGCACCCCAGTGCTTGAGGGTGGGGGCTGTTCTTATTTATTTGTTTTTATTTTTAAATATATATCTTTATTAATTTCAGAGAGGAAGGGAGAGGGAGATTCAGAAACATCAATGATGAGAGAGAATCATTGATGGGCACCTCCTGCATGCCCCTCGCTGGGGATCAAGCCTGCAACCCATGTACCCTGACTGGGAATCAAACCTTGACTTCTTTTTAAAAAAAAAATATTTTATTGATCTTTTTACAGAGAGGAAGGGAGAGGGGTAGAGAGTTAGAAACATCGATGAAAGAGAAACATCGATCAGCTGCCTCGTGCACACCCCGGGGGTACTGGGGATGTGCCCGCAACCAAGGAACATGCCCTTGACCGGAATTGAACCTGGGACCCTGCAGTCCGCAGGCCGACGCTCTATTCACTGAGCCACACCGGTTAGGTCCGGGGCCTGTTTTTCGTTGTTCCCATGAACCCGAAGGCAGCGAGGCTCCCTGCCTGGAGGGGGTGCATCCCAGCTGGATGATCCGGTTTCTTTAACTTTGTGGTGTTGGACGAATGGCAGCTGACCTGATTTAGGTTAGTTTCTGTGGTTCGAAATGTGAAATTTGCAAGAAAAAAAAAATTACGTCGTGAGCAATGTTTTTGGTGGGGAGGCCTTGCAGGAAGGCATGGGCGGCTGCTCCTCCCAGCCCCGCCACTATACCCCCCCCTCCCCCCCGCGATGGGGATGTATTGATCTTCAGGCGAGGGGAGTAAACTGTGAAGGTGACAAATAAATAGAAGCGTTGAAATCATTCTGTTAGTCTCTCTGAGAAGGAGCCATCGATCACAGAGTGACACTATCAGATCCGTGGCCGCTCCGAGACGTAAAGGGTGCATCTCTCCAGGGACGACACGCCAGTGGCCCTGGTCGGGACCCAGGGAGGGCCGGGCCGGGCCAGGGGACGAGGGCCCACTGCTTGGGGCTTGCTTCCCAAAGGCTGGGCTTTTTGCTGGTGGGTCTGTGTCCCCCCTGCCAGCAGCAAAGGCCCCACGGTGTCAGGTGGGCGACTCACTCGGCCTTAGCGCTCCGTCCGCTTTAGTTATGCAGGCGACAGGGATGCCTTCTGCCCAGAGAGAGTGCCTAGAAAGTCACATGACTCCCAGGTACCCACCAAGCGCTCCTGCCTGGCCGTGGGTTCATGCCCGGCAGGGAAGCCAGCTTCGTCCCACATTGCCCTCACCTCTAGCCCTCTGTGCCAGGTGAGGACCGGCCCCACATCCTCTGGCCCCAGAAGAGATGGGACACTGCCTCAGGTAGGCCATGGGCCCCTGGGTACTGGACACAAGCCTGCAGGCTGCAGAGGATCACTGGGTTTTTGCTTGGTCACCTCTGAGGATAGCTGTGCTTCTCGGGAAGGGGCCGTAGAGAGGGGCACCCTGGCACTGGAACCTGGGGTGCCCCAGAGACCCAGCTAGGCCCTGCTGGGGTGCCCGAGGAGGTGGGTGCCCTCCGGCCTTGCCTGGTGGGTCAGGACAGAGGAGGGCACAGGGCAGTTCAAGTAGCTTGTGGTCAGTAGGTCTTTGTGAAAGCAAAGAATCGATGCAGTTTGCCCTGTCGTCAGTGGTTGAAATAGTCATGGGGCCCAAATCGGTTCTGTCACCACGTTGGTAGAGAGAACGAGAAGATGTGTTAGGAAAGTCTCCCGTTTCTAAACGTCCAGGGAGTACTTCTGACTGTCGGCTCTGTGTCGGCACCAGAGCAGCCACTGGGAGGGAGATAGGATCAGGCCACAGCCCTGCCCTCGGACAGCGCCCAGTGGGCCGGAGCCAGCAGGTCAGCAGTTGGGGCTGTTGGTATATGCCATTTCGGGGCCCAGTTCTCAACGGGGTGACCGACAAAGCCACCACCTGCAGGGTACATGGGCGTGTAATGCTGGGGTCCACTCGGGCCATCGGGACCCACGGTGTGCACAGCAGAGCCTCCCAGTCATTCTCAGATCCTCACCTCGCTTTCCCAGGCGCGGTCCCGAGTGGCACTTGGCTCCCACAAGAACGTTAGGGGCCCTCAATGACCTCCCATCAAAAAAAAACATCCCCACGACATTACCTTTTATGCTTTCCTTTAAGTGCCATTCTGTTCAGGGCAGAGAAAACACAAACCCATAGTTGTGTGGGCTCTAATATTTATGACGTGTTAGTAACTCTCTGCGTTGGGCAAAGCCTCCTCTGTGGCAGCAAGAAATTGCTCTGGGTCCGTGCGTGCTTTCGGGAGGCCACGCTGAGCCGTATCTCTGTGCTTGGCGACGGTCCCTCGTGGACAAGCATGGAGCTCAGCGTGGCTCAGGCTTCTTGGAGTGCAGCGAGGGCCCGCCCTCCCAGATTCAGCTCCGATTTGAATCCTTTGCTTCAAATGCAATTCCCATCTACTGTCTATTAACTCATCACCAAGTGCTCACGACGCATGATGAAGAAGGCAGGGTCTCCTACACATGCTTACGGAGCATCCAGTGTGTCCCTGTGTGTGTTCTCCCTCTGCCCTGGGTGAGTTTATGCTACATAGAGTCCTTTCGGGAAATGACACCTTAGGCCTCTACCGAGTCTAGACTCAGCCTGGGACCCTTATTCAGGACTCACTAGGGGCTCAACCTCCAGGGGGTCCTCACATGCCACACCTCTCTTCTCCTTTCCTCCCTCCCTCCCTCCTGTTCTCTCTCCTCCTCTCTCTTCCTCACTCTCTCTCTCCCCCCTCCTTGCTCTCTCATTCTCTCTTTGTTTCTTTTATATGTTTATTGGTTTCAGAGAGGAAGGGAAAGGGGGAGAGAGAAACATCAACAATGAGATTCATTGATTGGGTGCCTCCTGCACGCTCCCTACTGGGGACGGAGCCCACAACCCAGGCATGTGCCCTGAATGGGAATCGAACCTTGACCTCTTGGTTCATAGGTTGATGCTCAACCACTGAGCCACGAATGAGGCACGTGTGACTGCTAATAGATGAAGAAGTGAACAAAAGGCATGGCGAGGTCCACAGGTGAGGCCAGAAAGGCCACGCTGGCCCTGTTGGGGTGCCCTCTGGCCTTGCCTGGTGGGTCAGGACAGAAGAGGGCACAGGGCAGTTCAAGTAGCTTGTGGTCAGTAGGTCTTTGTGAAAGCAAAGAATCGATGCAGTTTGCCCTGTTGTCAGTGGTTGAAATAGTCATGGGGCCCAAATTGGTTCTGTCACCACGTTGGTAGAGAGAACGAGAAGATGTGGACTCCGAGAAGAGTCCACGAAGACATCAAAGATCTAGGAGTAGAGAGGTTCATTGTCATCGTCACAGTAAAGAAAGGAGCCTGTGTCCCCCACGGGGAGCCATGACGTAACCCCTCTCCTGGAATGCGAGGCAGCCGCGTACAAGGTGGGCTGGCGCGCACGCTGGAAACGTTCTTGCTGCGTACAACGAAGTGGAAAGGCTGTGATGCGTGTGCTGTGTGATCCCGACGTTGAAAAGTGGAAAAGGAGGAACGAGCAGGGCAGTTGGCGTTAGCCCTGGGTGGTGGGTTTACAGGTCATTTTTATATTCTGTGTGTCCTTTTAGGCATTTGCAAAAACAATTGGAGCAGCGCGCATGCTATTTTATGACCCTTTCACAGCTCCAAGCGAATTCCACAGCAGTGGCTGCTGAGTAAGTCATTAATGTCTGACACTGAGCCGTGGCGCCTGCCTGGGCTGGCGGCTGTGTTGCCGGGCCGAGCTGAGTGGCCCTGAATGGTGACAGTTCCTTTTTGAGCTCACATTCCCCGTTTCTGGGAGCAGAGAGAGTGGGCACCTGCAGCAGCAGACCGGGCAGCGCTGGGCCGGGAGCATAAAGGTCTCTAAAAGCACGTGACAACATGTAAAATGCTCAGGGAGATGTGTAGTTCGCAGCGTGACGTTCCCACTTCCCATGTTTCCGAGTGTTCCCGAGCGCAGAGGAGGGCGGGAGTGTTGGGTGTCAAACCAGTCTCGGCCGGGCAGCTCCGTCCATCCAGACCCACTTCTCTACGGGGTTGGACCTGGTGGATAGAGTATGCAGCTGTCTTCAGGGGCCCCAGGGGAAGTCTCGGGGCGGGGGACACGGAGGGCAGAGTGAGGGCCAAAGGTAGAAGGCGAAGGTAGATTTGCAAGTTCCCAGATCCCAGAGGCACAGGCTGTGGTGGGGCCTTTGGCAGAAGTAGCCTGGCTGCCTGGAGAGGTGGTGAGCGCCCCGTCACCACGAGGCTGCATCTGGGGGCCAGGCGGACACCGGAGGTGCTGTTGGAGCTTCTCCTGGCAGGGCCACTGTCTACGCAGCAGGTAGGACCTCATCGCTGGCTTCAAGGCCTCCAGTGCTTCTGTCTCCATGAAGACAATATGGTTTGAGTGATTACCTTCACATACAGGAGGTTCTGGATCTTGCTCTAAATCTTAGAGTATTAGTGGGAAAACCAAGAACTTACACTGAGTGGCCAGATTATTATGATCTCTGAACACATAATAATCTGGCCACTCAGTATGTATATGTTTATATGTTAGAGGCCCGGTGCATGAATTCGTGCATGGGTAGGGTCCAGCCAGCCTGGCCAAGGGGAGGGGATATGGGCGGTTGGCCGGATGGCCTGCTGGTCGAATGGCCTGCTGGTCGAACTCCTGGTCGAGGGGACAATTTGCATATTAGCCTTTTATTATATAGGATATACACTGAGTGGCCAGATTATTATGCGTTCAGAGATCCTAATAATCTGGCCACTCAGTGTATATTCGTTTAATTGAGTTCAGAAATACGTCGAGGTCACTTTCCCCTTAAAAACTGCAGCCGGAGCAGACCCCATGAGGACCGCGGGCAGATAGGGCCGGTGTCACCGGCTGGGCCCATGGTTCTGGGACAGACATTTTATCTGCCCCACCCCCTGCAGAGCCGTCTCCTTCTGTTAATCAGGCCACGAGGGCCTGAATTCACTGTTGTTCGTTAAAAACAAGACACGAAAAGACGTGTTGAGTTTATAGGTAATTCTCATGTTCGCGTCTCTGTCCGAACTGCCCCTTTGGAGCCCGGGAAGCCAGCCTGCGTCAGGCGGGTGGGCCCTCGCACCTTGCAGGGTGCCCTCCTGGAGTTGGCTGGTGAGCCCCTTTCCAGGGGGGGTGCTGGCCTCCACACGGCGGGGGTCGGGCAGTGCAGGTCGTGGGTGACTGTGACGCTCAGGGCCCTGCTGGCGACCTCTGATGGGGCGCCCTGTCCTCGAGCCCAGGTGGCCTCACCATTCCCGAGCGCCCCTTTCCATCCTGCCGCGTGTTTGCTCACTCACCCTCCCCGGGCAGCGTGCTCCGTCGTCTTCTGTCTGTTCCGTGACTCTTCGGCTTTGCCAGTGAACCTGTCCTCCCACTCCTGCAGGCCCTGTGAGGCGACCCCTCTGCCCAGCTCCTCCTCAGGCCTGCGCAGCTTGAGGCTAGCCCCTCTCAGGTTAGATGGTCTCTAGTCTTCCCACCCAGGCTCCAGGACCCTGTCCCCCACCTTTCCTGGCCTCCCACCCCCAGCTCCTGGGCGCAAGGTTGCACTTCTGGGCGGTGCGAGCTCTTTCCTACCCGTTAAGTGTCCTTGCTTGCAGCTCCACGTTGCCCAGAACCCCACCGCCCACCAAGCCGCCACCTCCATCCCTCGCCCCTCGCCCCTCAGTGCACAGACCTCAGCCCATTCCCGTGTGCCACTCTCCAGGCCTCCCATGGTCCTCCTCATGGTGCCCAGTTCCATGGGGGGCCGCTCCCAACCAGAGCACAGGCTCTTTGCTGGCAGAAGGGCAGTGAGTGTCCCAGCGTGACAGACTTTACCTGCACAGTCTCCTCAGGTTTCTGATGCGTCGGGGATATTAACATGTAAATTCGAGCTCTGTCTTAAAAAAATGCTCGTGGGTGTCTGAGGCCCGGGAGGCGGAGGGTCTCTCTTTAGCGACTCCTGGTCCTTGAAGGCGGACTTTCTCGAATTCCAGCCCATGAAGTCAGGTGAGGGGGCTGCATGGTGAATGGGACTTGGTGTCGGGCTTCCAGGTCTGGCAACGCCCGTCAGAGAGGGATGTGGGCGGCTGTTGGGTTGAGCGTGTGACTTGATGGAAGACTATTCTGTTTTTGTGGGGTCCTCCCAGGCAGGTGGTGCTCATGGCTGTGGGCTGGGCCTGGGGCCACCGCTGTAACCGGGCTGCATCGCCCACCGGCTGGCTGACCCCCTGGATCGGGACCCGGCCAGTGTGGTGCGCTCCAGGGAGGAGTCATGAGTTGGGTGGCCCAGGGTTTGAACGCTGCCCCATCCTTTACTAGCTGTGTGATTTGGGGCCGTTAAACCCTCTGAGCTGAGCTTTGTTCTCTGTGGAGCGAGTGACCGGGCCGAAGATGAGGTTTATTTTAAAGCGGGATGAGATCCCCATGCGATGGGGTGGCACCAGAGTGGTCAGTGGTCAGGGATCCAGGCTGTTGCCACCACTGCCAAGTCTAAAATCAGAACAGGGGAAATGACAGGAGTGCTTGTTGGTGGGCCATACCCCGAAGGTGGCCCTCCTGGTGTGGCCCAGGGTGGACCTGTGCAGGCATCTCCTGCAGCCCATTCTATAGAGAGAGAAACTGAGACCCAGAAAGGCGTGGGAGGAATGTCTATGCCGACCGGCTCTGAAGGGCCGCATGGTGGGGTGTGGCTTCCCTCTGAACCTCCCAGGACCCTCCTCATACCTCCTGACTGGCAGAGGGGAGCCCCTCACAGCCTTCCTTCCCCGGGGCCCCTGTGCCCTGTGAACAGGGCGTCCCCACCTGGTCTTGGTCTCTCTCTTGTTAGATGCAGGCAGCGCCTGGTGACCCAGCAACCCCGGGCCCCGCACCAGTGTCCCAAGGGCCCTGACGTCACAGCCCAAGCTGGAGACACACAGTTCACGGACACTGGGCTCAGGGCACTCGGTGGAGGGTCATGGCACCCACGGCAGCAGCCTGCCCCTCTCAGGCTCACCTTCACCCTACCAATGTCGACCGACAGCTGCCCAGACCAGGCCCGTCCTCCGGGGCTGCAGGGGGCAGGGCAGAGCCCAGATTTAACTGCCCTCCACTCAGCAGAGTTGAAGTTTGTGCCAAATGGTGGATGCCAAGGGTAACAGGATACAGGCTGTGGGCCCTCCTGGCTGGGCGCTGTGGCTGAGGGACCTGGCGTGGCTCCTGCCCCAGCAGCTGTAATGTCTGGGTGAACTGCTTCGCCCTCTGTGCCCTGGGCACCACTCAGAGACACACCTAGTTATGAGCAGGGGTCAGCCCGTGGCTGTAAGCAAGGAGGTGGTGGAGGGCCCAGCTGAGCGGAGGGAGGGGACTCCACAGGCCATTTGTCCAGGAGCAGAGAATTCGATGTGGGGTGGGCATGAGCCAGGCCCCCGGCGAGGTTTCCTGACATCGGTGCACAGAGCACCCGATGGGTCCGAAAATGTCCACTTGGCCCTTGTGTGCCCGCCCTGCTCTGGGGGTGGGCTGTCCTGAGAACATGCTGACCAGTGTCTGACCAGGGGACACTGTTTGGGGGCTGAGCGGGGGCGGGGGTGGGGTGGTGATGGTGGTGGGGGGGGAGGAGGACAGAGTGGAGGCCTGGGCCCTGGCTGGCAGACTGGCTAGGCAAGTTTGGGGTGGAGTAGTGGATATAAGGGTTGGGAAGTTGGGGTGCACCTGGATGCTTCAGGCCTCTGATATTTGAGGGTGCTGACAGTGCACCCCCAGATGCTGGTCATAAGGGTCTTCAACAGGGCACACACAAACATGGCTGCCACCGGGGCCAGGACCAGGAGAGGCACCTGGGCCGGGAGGACACGGCGGGGCCCCTCTGGTCCTGCAGCAGCACCTGGGATGCCACAGGTCTCCCCGCAGTCACGGCGTGATTAAAGTTGACAGGCGGCATGAGCTACTAGAATGTTCCTCAGGCTCCTCGAGTGGCTCTCCTGGATGTGGAGTGAAGGCCACCCTGTCCTCTGGCCTCAGCTTTGCTGGCCTCACCCCTGTGGCTGTCCCCCCAACCACACTGCAGGCTTGTCCCAGACACCCTCCCAGCCTTTGCGTATGCTGTTCCTTCTGTCGCCAACACCCTCTCCGCGTGTCAAAACCCCGCGTCCTGACTTGGAAGCTCAGTTCCGAATCGCTTCTTCCCCGAGGCACCCGGCGCCTGGAGCGGTTTCACCGCCCGTTCTGATGTCAGCTCTCCTGCACCGGGACTCAGGCCTGGGTCTGCATTGTGTGCACTTATTTGCGTGTCCACCCTCCTCACTGTCCCTCAGCGTCTCAGTCATGGCTCAGTCTCCACCCCACCATGCCCAGCACAGGGCTTCCTCGTGATGCCCGGGGCAGATTGCTTTTGGGGGTGAATGGGGGGGGGGTGTCATCTGCAGTCTCTGCCAGGGCATGGCTCAAGCATGTAACTGCCTGCTCGGTGCCAAGAGCTGCGTTGGGTGCCAGGCTTCAGGGATTAAAATAGCAGGTGTTGCAGGGCCTTACGGGTGAAGTGGGTGAGCAGGTCTCATCGCAAGTGAGCGGGGCCTTCTCTGCTGAGCAGAAGCCTCTGCCACCACCCGCCTGCCCATTCAGGTTGCTGGGGCATCGCCCTGGGGCCAAGGTCACAGCCAGGGACAGAGATGAGGCGTGTGCACAGACCTGCATGTGTATCTGGGCTCCACTCCTCAGCCTTCTGACCCATAAGCCCATGTGGTAGGGTGGAGGCCTGATTGTCTTTGAACAACCACGTGACCCACAGGGAGGTGGGACAGCTCGGGGGGACTCGGCAATGGAGGCTCTGTTCCTTTCTTAACCCCTTCCTTTAGCCTGTGGCCCACTTTGCTGATTTTCCTCTAGGTCTCTCTCTTTTTTTAAAGAATGGTTTTTACTGATTTTAGAGAGAGGATGTGAGAGGGCCAGTGAGAGAGAAACCTCCATCGGCTGCCTCCTGCACATTGGGATCGAGCGCACAACCCAGGCATGGGCCCTGACCGGGAATCGAACCAGTGACCTCTTGGTTCATGGGTCGACACTCAACCACTGAGCCACACCACCGGGCTAGTTTTTTTGTTAGGTTTTCCCTCCGTCAGAGTGGACATGAGGCTCTGTGCAAACCTGCTTCTTCCCTAACCCAGTTTCCCACAGAGCCAGGGCAGGTACAGTGGGACTGCGTCTCATTCCGGACGTCTCCAGCCACACCCCCAGGCCTCCCAGGCTCGCTGTGTGGCTCGGGGTTCCCCCAGGAGCATTGAGGGGCCAGTTGGAGGGGCACATCTCAGACCCCCCCTCCTTCCCTCTCAGACGGCTTCCTTTACCCTGACCTCCCCCGGGGCTCCTGCACCTTCCCTGGGCCTCACCAGCTCCGTCTGAATAATGGGGAGAACATGCTCCTTATTCTGCAGAGGTAATCTGCATCCCCATCACTGCGTGGTCACAGGGAAGCCCCACCCACCGCCCGGGGCCCCCTCCCTCTGCTCATCAGGCACCAGATTCCAAGCAGGTGGGAGCCGTCCCCTCCCCTCTCCCCGCATCGTCCCTCACCGGAGGATTCCACGCAACCTGGTCTCCAGACAGCACAGCAGCAGCACGAGCCGCCATGGGGCACTCTCAGGTGCTGTGTGTTTGGCGTCGTGCGTGCATGTGTTTGTATTTGGATGTTTAGATAAAATATTGTGTTTCCCTCCAAATGCTCGGCCATCTGTGGTCACAGCTTTCCTGCTCGCTCTCTCGGGCTGGTGCTGTCCCAGCGTGGGCGTCTGGGCGCTGCCCCTGGGAACAAAGCCCACGGTACGTCACACTGTCCCAGGGGCTCCGGGGCGGGCCCCTGGTCCACCCAGCTGTCCCGTGCGTGTGTGCGTGCGTGCGTGTGTGTGTGTGTGTGTGTGTAGAGAGAGAGAGAGATTTTGTCACTCACGACTAGTTAGGAGGAGTTTTTAAACCTGCTGTGGAGGGATAGGAGCTTCAGGAGTTGGCATTCCTCATTGTTCCTTTCCCTGTCCTGGAGCCGGGAAGATGCAAGTGCATCGGTCACTTGGTGGCCCCGCTCCCCGGCCGGGCGCTGGGCCTGGGCCTGCAGCAGAGCTCGTGGCACCCCAGCCCGGGCATCTGATGAATATTTGTTGACCAGATAAATGCGTGCCATGTTTCCTCTCTCCTGGACGCCTCCCTCTGCCCCGCTTCTGACCCAGGGCGGTGGGCACTTGACCTCTTTGTGGTTTACCAAGCCCTCCGTCCACAGTCCGCCCGGTGCACCCCTTCTCCGGTGCACAGAGTCTCCGTCCCCTCTGTCCTCTCTCTACTCCCTGCTCCCGGGCCCTCTTGTCCTTCAGTCACTGCCTTTCCCAGACCCGATGTGATGCCTGGGTGACTCTTAAGTTCTTTTCCTCTGTTACTCTTCCTCCCTGCTTGGTCCTGCCCCCCACCTGATGCCCCTGTTTGGTGTCGGGAGGGGCAGGTCTGGATATCTGATTCTCGGAGCTGAGGATTAGCTAGTGGCCTCCCTCCAGGGCTCCTCGCCGCCCCCTCACCCCCCGGATCAGGAAAGTGTCCAGCACAGTGAAGACCACTGTGAGCCCCCTGCCCTGCCCTGCCCTTGGGGACAGGATGTGCCCAGGAGGTCCTGCCCTTGGGGAGAGAGGGAGGGGGCCTCGCTGTATGGGAAGGCCTTCTCTTTATAGACAAAGACCCTTCACTGAGCCCCATGGGAACACCCACACCTGGACAGGGCCAGCCCACCCCTGCACATCTGGGCCAGCGGATCAGCTCTGCTCTGACTCGGGTTTTCGTTTTCCTCACTCGCTCTCCCGGTTTGCTCACTGGCTGAGGCTCTGTGTCCTCTCTGCCGTGTTAACGCCTGGTGTTCGGAAGCGCTCTGCCCGGAGCCGGAGCGCCGCAGGGAGCGAGGGGCTTCCTCCTGGTCCGGCTGGGCGTTCAGGTCGTTGCCCTCCCACAGGTTCTTGGCACATCTGCTCCCAGCGCCCTTCCTCAGCCAGGGCCCGCGGATGCGCTTTGTCCAGACGTCAGCGCCCACCAGAGCTGGGAGGGGGCGCAGGGTGGGCGGGCGGCAGCGAGGTGGCGGCCTCTGCTGCCCGAGTCCCTGAGAGGAGGGTGCCTCCCCCGGGGCGGACCTCCGCGTGCGGACACATGGGCCTCCAGTGGCGGGAGTGGTTTTGTGAGACCAGACGGGAGTCGGTGAACCGCTGGGCCGGCGTGCCGGCCACAGGATGAGGATCAGGGTGATGGACGCAGAGCTCCCTGGCAGTTTCCGTGAAGGATCGAGTTGAGATTAATGAATAAAGGATTTGGCTGAAATCGCTCCGGCTTAAGCTTTCTGGGAAAGAGAATCTCGGATTTAGACGAGAAAACGGCAGCCAGCCCTTGTGAGTCCTGGCTGTGGGCAGATGGACCTGAGAGACACGCGACCACCCCCTGCACAGATGGGGAAACTGAGGCCCGGCGCAGCTCCTGACGCGGCACTGGCCCCACCGCCCCCTCGCAGGTGGCGAGCCCGTTCCTGACAGCCTCTGGGTGCCCCGTGGGGCCTGTATCTTGTTATTAACTTCTACAAGGAGCGCATTTCAGGAAGCCATAGCTGAGAGGGTGGTGGTGGGTGGGGAGCATCAGGACCACGGGCCTGGCTGGGAGGGGGTGGCCCGGCCTGCCACTCGTCACATTGTGGCACAGACCCAGGTGTGGCTGCCACCGTGAGCTGTGCACGTGTGTTCACCTAGGCCAGTGGTCGGCAAACTCTTTAGTCAACAGAGCCAAATATCAACAGGACAACAATTGAAATTTCTTTGGAGAGCCGAAAACCGACTTCTGCGCGTGGGCCACGAAGTTTCAATCGCCCTGTACGTGCGCGCCTGCACGTGGTATTTTGTGGAAGAGCCACACTCAAGGGGCCAAAGAGCTGCATGTGGCTCAGGAGCCGCAGTTTGCCGACCACCGACTAGGAAAAGGAGAGGGTGCTGCAGGAGTTCCGTCCCTCCCGTCCATGCATCCATCCTGGACACCCAGGGTCCTCCTTCAGAGCCAGGTGCAGTGCGTGTGACGGTGCGTGCGCGCACGGAGACACTGGGCGGTGGGGGTGGGGGTGGGGGGGCAGTAATGACAGTGCCATTATCTTTCCGCTTCCCTCTGCACGCTTGTTGAAACGTGGGGCCAGAGTGTCTGCAGCGGACCTAACGCCCCTTCTAATCAGGCCGGAATGCGTCCGTCAGGCAGGACGATGCTGCACCAGAACAGAGCCTGGCTGCCCCCCAAGAAACGCATTTGAGTAAGGAGGGGCCCACCAGTTGGGGAACCCACACTTCGGCTCTCTGCTGGGGCTCTGTGCTTGCACGGTGAGGCCCGAGGAGAGGGGGGGCGGGGGCGGCACCACAAAGCCAGTGTTTGTTGTTGGAAGGAAGTAAACTTCATCAGGCCAACGTCGATGTGCGTTTCAAATGTCACTCGGCGCTGCCTCCCGGTAATGAAACGCCGCGCAGATCTCTCCCCGAGGCTCAGGGGGATTGGGCCCGGTAAAGGAGGAATTCGCTCTTCCTTGCCGTGGCGCATCCGAGTGAGAAGTTTAAAATCTACAATTTATTCAAATATTGATATTTCTACTTGTCAGGAGAGAGGGGCCTTGAAATTTCCACTGAGCACTGTTGTCAGAAGAATTGCAAGAAATGTGTCAGATAATTCATAAACGGAGTTCACCGCTGTGAAATCAGTGGGGAACAGGGGAAAAATACATTCCTGTCGATGGAGAGCAGGGGCAGCGTCACAGAAAATAGCACTCGCGTCTCCATCATGTCTAGCAAATGCTCAGTTTGGGCCAGGTAGTTGTTACAGCAGCGGCTGCTCGAGGGAAGCCTGGCGTGCACAGATGCGTTTGGAGATCTGCGTAGCCCAGAGCCCTGTTGGTTGTTTTCCTCGGAGAGTCCGTCTCCATCCCGCAGGAGCCAATCGCGAGGCGTGTGGGGCCGGCGGGCGGGCGACGCTGCATGTGGTTTGCATTAAGGCCCTGAAAGGCTGGGAAGGGCCAGAATGACGTGAAGGCCCCTGTAAATTCCAGGCTGTGGATAGCAGGGGGAGGAGCCCCGCGGAGGCTGGGAGGGTTTCGGAGCCCCTTCCCGGAGCTGAGCCGGGCCTGGGTGTCCTCCGCTCTGGAGCGGCAGATGGAGGGCCAAGTCCACGCCCAGGAAGAAAGTGGCATAGTTGGAATTCTTGGTGCAGGAGGACCATCCCCGAATGGTACTTCGTGGTGGGGTTTCTGAGCCCTGGGCCCGTTCCTCCTGCGGGACCTGGGCTGGCACCCCTTCGTTTCACGTGCCTTCTTCATGCGGTGTCATGCACGGGCAGACATGGGTGTCCAGGCACGGTCGGCATGTGCCAGGGACTGAGATCACGTGGCCAGAACCCAGGAGCAGCCCTGAGCACATGTCCAGTGAGGCCCTATTGAAACTCCACTCCTCCCTTTGTTTGCAGAGATCCCCTTAGGCCCCCAGAGCACCCTCTGTGTGTGGGGAGGCGCCTGCAGGCTTCTGGGCCTGGGTTTCTCGGCTGTGCCATGCTGTGCGCCGAGGTGCCTTGATGTAGGAGCTAATGGTTACCATTCCCTCCAAATCCTCATGGAAACTGTCTTCCCTAACACTACTCAGGCATACATGGTTCTAACAACAGGTTTGCTGTCCGTCTGTCCCTGCTCTTGGGTGACCTTGGCAGGGCCCTCCTGACCCCCCTAAACCTCCGCACTCCGGACGCTCCGCAGAGGGTGGAGCAGCTGTGGGGGCGGGGGCGGGGGCGACTTTTTCCTGGAGCCCAGCGGACACTTTTCCCAGCCTCCAGGACCTGGGTGGACGTGGGGGTTTTGAAACAGGATGTTGTTGGAACAGGAATGGGATTGGAGAAGTGACTGTGGAAGGGGATGGGGCCAAGCAGGAATGCGAGGAAGAATCAGGACAGGGCCCGGGGTGGGGGGCAGGTCAGCCGGGTAAACTGAGGACAGTCCTCTAAGCCAAGGCCCAGGACTCAGCCATGCTTTGGCTCCGGGGGCTGGAGACCCAAGTGACACGCGGCTGCGGTCGCTACCACGTTTGGTATGGGACTGGGGCTCGGACAGACCTTGGGCCCCCTGACCTGCAGGGGGAGAGACCTGGAAGGCAGGCGTAGGGTTTGGGGTGGGCCGTGGACGATGACGCCTGTGACCCAGCATTAGCGCTGGTGCTGGGCCAGGGTCTCTGAGCCCAGTTCCCTGCAGCCGTGACCTAGAGGCCCCTGTGCCCAGCTGTGGCACCGAGAACACCATTCTGAGACCGTCCCCCTTGACCATGTGATCACCTAGTGGCCAAGTCTGTGGCCAGGTGTATTGCTGAGTGGGGAGACCTTGGTCTAGGTCACAGTGGTCAGCAAACTGCGGCTTGCGAACCACATGCGGCTCTCTGGCCCCTTGAGTGTGGCTCTTCCACAAAATACCACGCGCGGGCGCGCACGTCCAGTGCGATTGAAACTTTGTGGCCCATGCGCAGAAGTCGGTTTTCGGCTCTCCAAAGAAATTTCCATCGTTGTACTGTTGCTATTTGGCTCTGTTGACTTAATGAGTTTGCCGACCCCTGGCCTAGGACACTTTCAGGGCCAAGCCTCAGTGTGGCCTAGAGCAGGCTAAGGGCCCATACCTGGGACACCTTCATCACTTTAATCCTACGTCTGTGCTGGCAGGAGGCGTGGCGAGGTGGGGCAGTGGGTGTGCACCAGGAGCAGGGTGACAGTTAGCGACCCCAGTGGTTTCGAAGAAAAACCAGCGCCGTGAATGGAGACACTGAGGTATTTTCATTGAGACTTGGTGTATGTCAGTCAAATTGGCGGTGGGGGGACGGCTCTCTGGCCTCTTGCGTCTGGAGTTTAGGTTGGTGGATGTAGTGATTTCCGACTTGGTTTGTGACGGTATGAACGCACGCCTGTGTGTGTGAGTGTATTTAATTTTACTGATTTCACTCTGTAAGCATGTGATGGGCTGGGTGGGCTGGGGAAGAAGTGATCTCTCTCCTTAGAGGTAACGGATGCTATTTCTTCTTCAGGCCCCAGCCTGGCCTGGGGACTTGAGCATTTTAGAGTCTGTGTTTAAGGGGAAACCAAGAGGTGGTCCCCGGGCGGAGGGAGCACCGGGCCCTGTCGGGCTCCGTGTGCTCTTCCCACAAACAGAGCTCAGGGTCTGTGCCCACGCGGCCCCTCACCCAGTGGATGAGTGGACACCGCCCCGGGCGGGCTCGTTAGCACAGCGCTGGCTGACGGCCTCCACGCCTGCCGCCGGCCGGGCCTCTTCTCTGCGTTGGCTTCCTGTCTGCGGGTGTCGGCGGATCTGTCATCAGAGCCGACGGAGCCTGCGCCCTGACAGTGAGGAGGTAACGCTCCCTGCCTGAATCCCCCATTAACTCTGTGAGGCGTATTGATTTCTTGTAAAAATAATGATATTGACAGGCCTTCTAGGAGTAATTGTTTCCAGAGCGTGCAGGTCAGCGTGGCTAGGGGAGGGCTGGGAGCGGGGCTCTCAGAGGCTGGAGAAGCCCCGAGGTGGGGGCCGTCGTTCATTGGGACCCCCCGCTCTACTGGAACCTCCACTGGGACTTGGGGCTGCCACTGGACACCGGGAGGGTCCCTGGTGGCCGAGTGTCCCCTGCAGGGTCCCGGCCAGAATGGGCCTGGCAGGCATGGACGGGGTGTCTGGCATGCACCTTCCCGCGGGGCCGCCAACCTCACAGGTATCTCCTGGGCTTGGCTTCCAGAGTTCAGCAGAGTTGCTCCTGGGCTGGTTTTGAAGGCTTGGCTCCTTCTGGGGCCGCTGCCCGCCAGGGGCGTGGGAGCCCGCGGCCGCTCATGGAGAGCCAGGGCGACCACTCCCGTGCCCTGTCTAGTGGCCTCTGTTCCTTTTCCAAGAGCATCATGGACACGGTGGGCAGGGGGCCACTCTCGGGCCAGCCTGAGGTCCCCTGAGAGGCGGCGATCACAGTGGCTTAAGGTGGTCAGTGATGTCTTTGTAAACCTCGGGTGTCCAGCAATGAGCCTGTGGTCTGAAGGATCCCCTTGGCCGTGGACGGGGCATGGGCTTCCTGCAGGAGAGGCCGAGGTAGAGACGGGGGTCCCCAAATGTCCAGCCTTGTCAGTGCAGAGCCGCTGTGCGCAGGCACCGCATGCCAGGCAGTGGCTTCCTCCGCACTTGGGAAGGTTAAAGGAGGAAGAGCCATCTTCCAGGGAAAGTCATGCCAGCCTATGCGTTTCCAAGTTCAACTGCCAGCAAAGGGGCAGAGCCGCTCGCTCTTCATTCAGAAAGAACACCTCTGCAGTCTGTGTTTAAAATCGGCGCGGGCCGCCCGTGACCGCACCTCAAGCTCTGACTAAACTTGGCTTATCAAAAAAATTCTTCTATTGCGTCTTGAAGAAGCAGAAGCTATTTAAAGCGGCCGCTGGGGCGGTGTTAGAACTTGCCAGGGGTTGGCGTGTGCATTGTGTGTGTATGGATCACAAACTGGCACACGCCCATCCCGAAAGGATGGTGGCGCTGCGCGTCCCGGCGTTCGTGCCAGAGCGGGCGGGGCGGAGGGAGGCGGGAGCGGGACTTGGATGGGCAGCCACGTGCGCTCGGAGCTGGCCCATGTCCACCATATCTCCTCTATGTTTTTCCCCAAACGAGGGAAATCTGATCAACGCCACTAACGAACTGCAGTGACAGGTTGTCAATTAGCCGGGCCGGAGGCGGTGGCCGGGCCCCATCCTGGCTTTGTCTGAGTTTCCTTGGAGGAGTTGGTTTGTGTCACTCAAGGAAGCCACCCCTAAGGTCCATCCCCTGCCGTCCAGGCCGAGGTCCCTCCCAGCGCCGTGTAGAAGGAGATTTGTGTTCCCCCTAATCCAATAGCGACCGCCCCCGACGGCCCACGGAGCTCTGCTGGGAGCGGGTGTCCGGGCCTGTAGCAGCATCTAATGGGTATTTAGGTGCAAACTAGCTGTGAAGTGTTAAATATTTACATGTGGAATGCCAATAGTAATTGTCCACTTTATCTGAGCCAGCCTAGGGAAATGTCTTATTTGTTTCCATGTTACTTCAATAAACAGAAAGCTGGAAAATCCTCCCGCTCTTCCGTGGGGGCTTAGAATTAATAAAGCCAGGCGGCATAATATATGTGCTTGAGGTTTCTGAATGATCACTTCTGCACCAGGTCATATAATATGGCTTTAACTCCATGTGGCCTGTCTATTAAGCAAGACAGGATGAGCCTCACATATAATAAAAAATATTTATGCTTTTCTTAGTGATACTAACAAGGTAACATATCAGAGGAGAAATGGCAGGAGAAGAATAAGGTAACTGTGTCTTATGAATTCACGGCTCAGTGGGGTCCCGGCCGGCTCCCATAAACACCCTAGGATCCTCTGCTCAGCGCTGCTATTATTCCACAAATTGTGTTTTTTTGCTTTTTGTTTGTGAAATCTGAAGTGTCATAAATGCCTCCGTCTCATCTATATTTGATAGTTAATATTAGTCTCCACCAGGAAAGTGCACTTTACATGTGACAACATGCGATTACCTGAGAGTGTTATTGCAAAGGAAAAAATCAATACCGATTTATAATTCACGATCGCAGTCTATCAGTTTTTATGGCTCTCTATCCAGTCTCATTAATTTTTTATTATGATCGACTGAAACGGAAAGATTTTTAACATGTTTCGCTGTTATTTATTCAACCTTAATAATTAAATAAACCTTAATTGGCTGTGTTTTGAGGCATCTTGGCACTGTAGCCGGGAAGGGTTGGGGTGACACTCCATTCATGCAGGAGCCCCTCACCGTTCCTTCTGAGCATCTGGGCCGGGGGTGTGTGCTGCGTGCCATCACCAGGGCCAGAGAAATGGATTTTGTCATCACCTAATCAACTTTGGTTGAAGAGGAGACCATTTGTTTTAATTCAAAATAATAAATTATCGATAGCACCGAGAGAAGCATGGTAGATTATTCCTGGAGCCATGTGAGCTGGTGCCGTGTATCTGTGCACAACTCCGATCCTCAGCTAATATCTTGATTAATGAGGCCAAGGGGCCCCGTGGCACCCAGACGCAAACGGGGCCGCCCTCGCCGAGCGCGCCTCCTGATTGGCCGTGAAGGGGTCTCCTTGAGAGGTGATTGACAGATGGAAAATTCCACTTTCAAATTTGATCCGCATTCATTTCTGTTGTTCTCGTGCATGTCAGCCGCCCCCTCTCCCCTGGCAGGCGGCGGCGGTATGCATTAGCCGTTTCCACAGCGGAAAAAGCAGGGAGACAATCCCGGAGTGGAGCACTCTGAAGGAAAATCAATCATATCATAAGTGAGAAGTATGGATAAGTTTGAACTGTGGCAACTTTCATCATTTCATTTCTGGCCACGCCGGTGGGTTTTCTGAGTGCCCAGGGCCGCGCCGGCCGCCCAGCTGCAGGGGGGAGGATGGGAGTGTAATAGAGTTGGGCTACGAGGGAAATTCTTTTCCCTGGTATTTGTCAGGGAAGTTTCTCGTGGTAGTGCGCAGAAGGAACATCAAACCCTAAGATTATATACACTGGACATTTTGACAGGATTGAAAAAAAGCTTCTATTGACTCTGACAGGCCGTAGCAACCCTGCTCAATCAAACAGGCCAGCCTCCGCCGGGCGTCTTTTCAAAATGTTGCTTCCACCGGACTCCGCGGGCAGAAACAGGAGCCTATTGTTAGGGCCACTTCAGGACGTGTCCCGGGCATCCTGCTGGCCAGGAGGGGCCCCGCCCCACTCACATGCCCAGGCTGCCCAGAAACCCAAACTTAGGGGAATCCTTTTGCAGTTTAATCGGCTCGGTACCTAGTACTGAGCAGGGGCACCCTCTTACATTGGAAATGCTGTGAAAACGGTGGGAGACGAACATGTTGCAATTTCACCATCTTGTTCTTAATATTATTGGAAGAGAGCTCTTCTTGGCGGTAATAAATTTAACACAAAAATCAAATACAAAACAAATTTATTCTTCCAGAGCTGACGGCCCAGTCATTTCTTTCTTGTCTTGCATTAAGCTTTAAAATCAACTGTCGTTCCCTATCGATTGCATCTGAATTGTTATCTATATTTCTCAAAAGCGCTCTTGACAGTTAATACAGTTTAAATTATAATCTGGGGAAAAGCCTCTTGTGTTCCCCAGCAAATTGCTTAGATTCTGAGTAAAGCTGCTTTTATTCACCAGCCTTTTCTCGTGGCCATCTATTTTAGCAAGGATCATTCAGGCCAAATTATTCTAAATTTACACTCGGCTGGTATGTAAATCATATTGTGGAAATCACTTTCGGAATCACTCTGGGATGTGAGCAGTGCTGGAGTGTCTGAGCGGGGCATTAATGAAACAAACATCACCTCGGGGCAGCCACGGGGCGGGGGCGGGTGGTTCTGTGGGTTCCTGGGTCTGGCCGGGAGGGGGGCGGGCCCTGCCTCCTCCTGGAGAGGCCCATGCCCTGGTTCTCAGGGAGTGGCCTGGTCTCCAGGGGCAGGTGGGAGGGGCATGGCCACTGTCCTGGCACCTGTGTGGGGCCCCAGGTGATCTGAGACTCCCTTCATCCTTGCTTCCTCGGGTTTGGGGGTGGGGGTGGGTGGGTGGGGGGAGGAGGCTGGGTCAAGGGTTGTTCTCTGGACCACCAGGGCCCTCTCAGAGCTGGCCTGTGGACATGCCGCAGATGCTGTTTCAAATTCTCTGGTAGCCCCATAAACCCAGTAAAAGGAACAAGTGAAATCATTTTATTTATTTATTTTTTAAAAATATATTTTTATTGATTTCAGAGAGGAAGGGAGAGGGAGAGAAAGATAGAAACATCAATGATGAGAGAGGATCATCGATTGGCTGCCTTCTGCACACCCCTACATTGGGGACTGAGCCCGCAACCTGAGCATGGGAATCGAACCGTTGACCTCCTGGTTCATAGGTCAACACTCAACCACTGAGCCACGCCAGCCGGGCTAAGTGAAATCATTCTAGTAATGTTTTTAATTTAACTCCGTGGAGACCGAAGATTATCATTTCAATATGTAATCAATAGCACAAATTTCCCGGCCGGCCTGGCTCAGGGGTTGAGTGTCGACATATGAACCAGCAGGTCACGGTTTGATTCCTGGTCAGGGCACATGCCCAGGTTGCACGCTCCATCCCCAGTGGGGGCCTTGCAGGAGGCAGCCAGTCAATGATTCCCCCCCCTCATTGATGTTTCTATGTCTCTCTCCCTCTCACATCCTCTCTGAAATCAATAAAAATTAAAAAAAAAAAAAAAAAAGCAAACACCATTGAGATCTTTACAATTTTTCCTTCACTGGATTCTGGAAATCGCGCTGCATCGCACACCTGCAGGTCCACTTTAGACCATCCCCGAAGCTCACTCTCAGGCGCCACGAGTGGCGGTGACCTCCACAGTGGTTGGCACGTGCCAGGCTCCTGCAGTGGCCCTCTGGGTGTCCTTCAGGCCAGGAGAGAGCTACTGCTCTGCCATCTCCAGCACCAGGTCACCTGAAGGGCGAGGGTAGGGGAGAGCTGAGGGTGGACCCCTGAAGTCTAAAGTCACCTCACCCCAAAGGGACTTCCTTTTAAGAATGGACCCCTCCCCCTCCCGGGAGGCACAGACGGGGGCTTTGCACTTCACGTAGGTGTGGTGGGACCCTCATCCTGTGGATGGCTTTGGTTTTTCTGCAGTTATATTTCATCATTATAGACTCGGGGCTGCTCCCTACGCAATGAAATTTCAGCAGTTGCAATACAGGGAGCTATTTAAGGCATCACTTCTGTTCCTTGAGGAATAACTAATTATGCATTCATTTATTCGTTCAGGAAATATTTATTGAAGATCCATTAGTTTGAGGCAAGGTGGTTAAAACATGGTGCCTGCTGTGAAGGAACGCTGACTGGATGGGTGTAGATATATCTCTACAGACATATACTAGGTGTACCACTTAATAATGCGGATTTTTTTCAATACATGGAGTTACACATATGTTGATATATATGCGATTTGATATGTATGCTATTTTGTTGTATTGACAGCAAGCTTCAAAACTTCATATGTCCAATTTGCTGAAGGTGTTAACATCATAAATATTTTTACACTTAAAAATCTCGAATTTTGTGCCAAAAAAAGAGCATTTGTGGGAAGTTTTAATTCATTACTTTATTTTGAAGAAAAAGTTACCATATACTTCGGGAAGCTTATGGTGAACATGCTCCATCTCAAGATACTTGTGAACGCTGGTTTAAACACTTTAAAAGTGATGATTTCGATGTGAAAGACAAAGAACATCCAGGTCAACCGAAAAAGTTCGAAGACCAACAATTACAAGAATTTTTGGATGAAGATGCATGTCAAACTCAAACACCACTTGCAGAAAGATTAAATGTTGCTCAGCAAGCAATTTACAATAATTTACAAGAAAGATTTTAAAGGAAGGAAAATGGGTGGCATACCAACTGAACAAAAGACAAATGGAAAACCGAAAAGTCATCAGTAAAATGTTGCTTCAACGGCACGAAAGAAAGTCTTTTTTGCATCTAATTGTGACTGACTGGCGATGAAAAGTGGATTTATTTTGAGAATCCCAAATGCACAAAATCATGGGTTGATCCAGGTCAACCATCAACATGGACTGCAAGGCCAAATCGCTTCAGAAAGAAGACAATGCTCTGCGTTTGGTGGGATCAGGAAGGTGTGGTATAATATGAGCTTCTAAAACCAGGTGAAACCGTTAATACTGATCACTCCCGACAACAAATAATCAATTTGAATCACGCTTTGATTGTGAAATGACCAGAATGGGCCAGGAGACATGGCAAAGTAATTTTGCTTCATGGTAACTCACCATCACACACTTCAAAACCAGCTAAAGACACGTTAGAAGATCTTGCCTGGGAAGTATTAACCCACCCACTGTCTTCACAGACCTTGCTCCTTCAGATTACCACTTGTTCTGATCAATGGCACATGCACTTTCTGAGCAGCACTTCAAAATATACGAAGAAGTGGAAAATTGGGTCTCTGAATGGTTTGCCTCAAAACAAGAAAACTTGTATTGGGACGGTATCCACAAATTACCTGAAAGATGGGGGAAATGTGTAGCTAGCGATGGGACATTACTTTGAATAAAGCACTTTTGATGTTTCTCTTGAAATTATCGTGTTTTCTTTGATTACAAAATCCACCATTATTAATCAGCACACCTAGTATACACATACTAGTAGATGTAGAGATAGGTCTAAATATGTAGGAAGATAAAGTTCTATCTATGGATTTGTATCTATATCTATCTATCTATCTATCTATCTATCTATCTATCTATCTATCATCTATCTATCTATCTCTGTCTATATCCATCCACCCACCCATCCATTTCCATATCTACAACCCTTATATGCCTTAGTGTTTGGCAGGAGGTGGCAAGATAAACACAGGGCAGAGCATGTTGGGGAAAGAGGACCGTGGGCAGCACAGGGACACAGGGCTTTGGGGACCCGGACTATGAAGATGGGGGTGCTGAGCACCCTCAGAGATGAGTTGGGGAAGGTCATTCTGGGTGCAAGTAGGAAACAGTGAAGTGTCTAACACCCTTCTGGGAACTGTTTTACCCTTGGCTGGGTAAGGAGACGTGTCCCAGTCAGTAGGTGGGTGACCCTCTCTGGGGGGTAGCAGCGATTTCCTGGGGGAGTCCGTGGGCATTGAATCGGGGTTTTCGGAATCAAAGAGCAGAGGGAAGGCGGCAGGGGCTCAGTTGGCGGCCTTGCTGCTTCTGCCTCTGTACCTGAACTTTAGTGTGAACTCTGACCCCAAGTCTTCCCTTAGCAATAAAGTGCTGTGATTCTCCTATGACAGCTTTCACAGCAGTGAAGATGCCGCTAAGTGTCACCTGGTTCTCCTGTTGCCTAATGCCCCTCCCCGCCCCCGTGGCAGCAGGACAGTGCCTTTCAGCACCTGTGAGGACAAGTACGTCACTGTCACCAGTGTCACCTTCGCCTCCAGGCCCCACAGCACTCCTCCCCGTTCTGTACTCCTCTCCCAATACTGTGGATATTTGTCCATCTGAAGAATCATTTGGGACTGAGAAATGGGCCCATAAACAATTTTATTTTTATTTGAAACTAGAGGCCCGGTACATGAAATTCATGCACTTGAGGGGGAGGGGGTCCCTTAGCCCTGTTTGCGAGAGGGCACAGGCCAGGCCAAAGGACCCCACTGGTGCATGATTGGGGCCGGGGAGGCACTGTGGGAGGGCTCCAGGGTGTGCCTGGCCCATCTTGCTCAGTCCTGATAGGTTGGACCCCAGCAGCAAGCTAACCTACCAGTTGGAGCATCTGCCCCCAGTGGTCAGTGCACATCATAGCAAGCGGTTGAGGGGCTTTAGCATATCATTAGCATATTACACTTTGATTGGTCCGGATGACTGGACACTTAGCACATAAGGCTTTTATTATATAGGATTAAAAAAATCGTCACCCAAAGATATATTTATTGGTTACAGAGAGAGGAAAGGGGTGAGAGAGAGAGAAACATTGATCCATTGCCTCCCATAGGTGCCCAGACTGGGGTTGAACCTATAACCTAGGGTACGTGTCCTGGCTGGGAATCGAACCCACAGCCTTTCAGTGCATGGGACAGCCCTCCAACCCATGGAGCCACCCGGCCAGGGCCCCATGAACAAGGCACCAGATCTCATGGTAGTTCCTCCTAGAGGAGGTTCCATACTTGACGACCTGACATCGTTTAGTGGGAGTTAGTCTACGTTTTGTGAGGGTGGGATGCTGTCTGGAATCTCTTCATTCACAGAACGTAGCATGGAGCACCAATGTTTGCGGGCAGGCCAGTGAACAGGATGTGTGGGAAAACTCAGCTCAGCTACTCAAGATGAACATTCTGGCTCATCGGTCATGGGAGCCAGGGCCTCCCAAACACCTGTGCCAGGAGACCACTCTGGGAAGCTGACCTGGTGGTTTTGGTGTTGCCCTGGCATACAGCCTTCGGTGGAGCCATGGGTGAATGCCAGTGCACGGTCATTCTGACCTACAAGACCAGCAGGTGTCACCCGGTGCCCGTGGGGTGGACCTTTATTGGAGATGTCAAGAAAAGAGTGAGCCGCCTCTGTGGGCTTTCATCCCAGCCCTGGAATTGTTTGTCTTTCTATCTGTTGTGTTGCTTCCTTGGCTCGTGGAAGATGATGGTGGAGAGTTCACACAGAAGCACCTGTGACCCCTCTGGAGGCCCCTGCCTTGGGTGTGAGCTATGCTGACGGGGGCTTGTGGGGCCCGAGTACAGGGTGGGGCCGCATTGGGGGCCCTGGCCCCTGTGCCCCACCCTGGCAGGCGCCTGGCCCACACTGGTTCTTGCTGTGTAGACGGCCTGTGTGCCTTGAGCTGTTTTAATGCATTACCAGCTCAGGTCTCAGGTTACGGGAATTCTTGTCGTGCAGGTGGTTACACTCTCATAAAGACTCCCATGAAAACGCTGTAACAAGCGAGCCGTCCTTGCTCGGGGTACTAAGTGTAGGTGTCAGCAGTTGAGATTTGACCGCAGCGGGGAGAGGGAAGGTAGTCACTGGAAAACACGGAATGCTGGGCCTCTCCATTGGCTGTCTGCTCCAGGATTTACGCAGCTGGGTTCCCAGTGGACACGGTGCTGGCCCCTCCAACTTGGTTCTCACAGTCCCTTACAGATACGCCAGCCCCAAGCTCCCGGCCAAACGGGCCTCAGAAACCACCAACTAACTAGTTGTAAGGGACCATAGCTAGGCGCCTTGTTGTAGAGGACCAAGTATGATGCCGGACGACGTCAAGGGGCTTCCCTTTGCCCCAACCGCCCTCCATCGGGCAGTCCCGGCCGCTCCTTTGCCAGGCATGGGCCGTGGCTTTGTTAGTCGATACCATGGGGGCTTCTGCTCACGGGAGGCGGTCTTTGCCCTCATCCTGGGAAGGATTTCCAGGGAGGAGGTGAAGAGGGGACTTGAGAGTATTTCCGAGCTGAGGGGCTGCATATTCTGCCATTTTCCATCTGGCCACGCTGGGTGGGGAGCTGGGTGGGGAGCTGTGTTTGGGCGTGAGCTCCGCTGTCAGTCAAGGGTCCCCAACTGTGCATGGCAGCCCTGGCGACGAGGCCCACCCCAACTCATTAAACCGGAGCAGGCTGTACCGAGGGCGCCGCTGTGTGATTTTAATATTTGGTGCATGTGACAGGATCATTTTAGTGATTTGCAGGATTTATCTCCTCTTAAAAGTACTGCCTAAGGCTACTCTAATTGGTAGGAAAGCAAATTCCCTCTCCTCCTCCTGTCAGTCTTTGTTTTATTTACTGAGAAGTGCCGAAACCTATTTACACAATAATGAGGATAAATCACCGGATGCTTTCAACACAAAGAGAAATGTGGCGGGAGTTGAAAGCTGTACAATTAAAACAAAATTCCAGATACTCCTGAAGTGGTGTGAGCAGTTAGGGAGAGCAAAGGGAAATTAAGACAAATGGGAGGATGGCACCCTGGACCCGCGCAGGAAGCTAATCAGGATCAGAATTCTAGAGATATTTTATGATGGGCAATTTCACTTGAAATGGCAACGAAGTAAATGCCTGTGAGTTACCATCAATATTTGTAATAAAAATAAACCATCCTGCATCCCTCCAGCCTGCAAACAAACAGGGCGAGTTTAGGCGCCATAATTACGACATCGCCGCCGGAGAGGTGGTGAGTCCTGTGAGGATGCCGGCGTGCCGCGAGGGCCACCGCCACTTGGGCGAGACACTCGAAACGTACTTGACTGCACGACCTGGAAGGGCCCACTTATTTCTATGTCAAGAGCGTCCCGCATTGGAGAATGGTTCTTCGTGGAGGGCGTGCCACCAGGAGACTCGATGACCAAAAGCATTATGCAGGGGCCCTGCCCTTGAACTTGGCCTTCGTGGATGTTGGGTGGTGCCTGTTCTTCATGGCTCCCAAGGCCGCCAGGTTTGCATGAGGACCTGGGTGAGCGCAGTCCCGTCTCCCCCCCCTCCCTCCCCTTGAGGATGGGGGTGGGTTGTGTGACTCAGGAAGGTGCAACCGGAAAAGGGAAGCCGCTCGGAGCAAACCACACACCGCAGACCCCGGGCATGCTCTCAGAGGCAAAGCCAGTCCAGGTGGCTGTTCAGGAAAAGGGTGTTTCTGACGAAAGAGGTTTGAGTTCAGCTCCTTAAAAGTGATAAGAAGGGGAGGCCCTTTGCCATCAGGCGGTGGGTCCAGGAGGCGTGAGGTGGGGATCCCAGCCTGGCCCTGCTTCCCTGGGGCCTGACCCTGGCCAGCCTTCCGCACCTCTGGGCTCTGGGGGCTGGGCCAGGTGTCGCTGGGCCCTTTCTGGTTCTGTCTGGTGTCTCTGCTTTTGTGCCTTCCTCCTGCCCCACCCCCACGGCACCTCTTCTCAGCTGCCCAGCAGCCCCCTTCCCCCTCCCCCCCCCCCCCCCGCCCAGCCCTCAACATCATCGCCCTCCGCCTAGGTTACAGAAGAGCCGCCTTTCTCCCCGCATCCTGACAGCGAGGTGATGGCTGCTCAGTTATCCTGGAAAAAAATAATTCACATAAGCAGATTTTAGCACATTTACCAGGTCTTTTAACTTCATCTGACACTGTTTGGATGGAAGATGAGAGAAGTATATTTTTATATCCCAAGGGAGTGACTTTATGATGACTCTTTCAAGGTGAATATTGGCATTTATTTAGCCTGAGCAGAAAATAAAAAGGAACACGCAGGAGTGTGCGCATAGAAACACTGGAGTCAGCAAATAGTATTTTATTTTGTTGCTTTGAATTGCTATCCCTCAAACACAGCTAAATCTAAGTTAATTTAAAGTTTCTCCTGAGGAATTCATCTCAAATTAAAGCGTTTCTCTGCAGTGATGACAAGAGCCGGGAACACGCCTGAACGTCCTCCGAATTGTGGTCTATTTTTACCGTCTCCTAAGATTTGCCTTTGCGGACCTCATCCCACTATCTCTGAGAGAAAATTAATTTGACTAATGACAGCTCAGACTGAAACACCCATCCGAGGAAGAGAGAAGGAACACGGCGACCACGGAAGAGTGCGGAAGCAGAAGAGGGGTTCCACGTCGAACCCAGCGCCAGTCCGTCCTGCTCTCGAGCACGGAGGGGACGGCCTGTTGACCCCCCAGCTCTCTCCCGCCTCTGGGGGTTCTGGGTGGCCTAGGATACACCGACTCTTCCCTCCTGGCGTCTCATGCCAGCTGCCACTGCTTTTGCCATGGCACGCCGGGGAGGTTTCGTTTATTTATGTTTTAACCAAGCAGTCGGTGGCTCCTTGAGCCTGTTTGGAGGGCACCTGGCTGGGCGAGGGCCAGGGCCTTGGCTGGTCCTCGTGGGCCATCACCAACGCTGAGCCCAGCGAGGGCCGGCCGGGAGAAGGGCTTCCGTAGGTTCCTCTGCACCCAGCACCCAGCACCCAGCACCCAGAACTGGGCTTTGTGGTACTCTGGGCATCAAGAAATGCCAGCAGCTTATTGAGAAGATTTAGGATGTTCTCATTGGCGGCGGATGGCGCCGCGTCCCCGCCTTACTGATGCCGACGCCGATTTATGAATGATGAAGTGGAGGACATTTGCTATCAGAAGCTCACAATGTAGCTCTTAATAAAAGATTAAACAAGGGAGGGAAGGCGGCGCGGGTTTCTGACACACCGCTGATAAGAGGCGCCAGCGCACGGCTGCGGGGAGCGGAGCGGCAGTGACAGACGCTGAGTGGCAGACAATGCGCACAGGTTGCTGCTCGCGCCGCGACGCGCAGCCACGTGGAAAATGGGTCCGAGGAACTTTTACAGATCACACGCCGGGAAAGGCTTCGTCCGCGCTCGAGGCTGTCCGTTACCAGAAGAGGGAGGATGAATAGGACGTGGACCGAAGGCGGCCAGCCGGGCGGCGGGCCTGCTGCTGGGGCGGGGCTGCCCGGAGGAGGCGGCAGGCAGGAGCTGTCACTTTGAGAAATGAGGAGTGGAAGAGGCTGGGACCAACTTGGCAGATGTGCGAGAGGAACAGGGAGCATATTGATCAATTAAATATGCAAATACCTCCGTGAGGAAAGACAGAGATGAATAAACTGACAGAAACATCAAACTGCACATTAATGGTTCCATGAAGTGCCCATCCCAACAGTTTAGTTTTAAATAGACGCTACTTTACCCGGGTCGGTTTAGAGCATCCATCATGACCTGGATCGGGGAGGGAGGCCCGGGGAGCTTCGGACCCTGTGCCATCCTCTTGGGGCTCGGGTCCCCCCCCCCCCCCCGCCCCCCGCCCTGCTCTCAGCCCAGGAACAAGGCAGGGAATTCAGGTTTCCCTGGTAACAATAGCCCACCGTATCCCATTGTTGCCCACTTTTTCAGGCCGCTCCTAGATCATTTCCTTTCTCAGCCTCCCCAAAGAAAGCCTGATTGTTTCGGGCCAGACTCTGCTGGCAGTCCTCTGCCCAAGGGTGAACCCCATAAACCCGGGGACCCCGGCTTAGGTTTCGTTCCTGCGCGGCAGACCCGGCCGGGCGGGAGTGACACCTTTTGTCCATGACTCCTACTCCGCGAGAGGCACCTAATTATGACTTCGCTCTTCAGACTAATGAAATTATCGTCTTGTTCTCTCGCTTCTGTACTGTTGTCAAGACTTTGAAACATGATCGTTTAATTACTGACACCTACGGCAGCTCATTTTATGCACGCAGAGCTCGGAAACGCGCGTCGCCACCAGCCCAACAGGCGCGCTGAGCTCTGCCCTTTCGGCTGCATGTGTAAAAGTCCTCTTTTCATATGAAAATTTAATACAGCGCCGGGTCAGCTTGGGCTCTCTTCTGTTAAGCAGCCCCAGATTTCGCCACTTATAACGGAATTATTTGAAATTCCTTGCTGGGAAAAGGGCAGGAATTGCGGCGTTTGGAGGACGCCGCACAAAACCCCAACCAAGTTCAATGATATCTGCCCTCGGCCGCCCGTGTGCTCGCGCGGCCACGAGCGGCCCCGTCACAATCAGCGTGGGAAAGTAAGATGTCATTTAAAGAAACGGGGGAAAATATTCAGACTTTGACATTTGGGCTGTTTTTCCACTCAGATAACATCAAAACTTGTACTTCTTGATAATAAATAGGAGAATGTCAGCTGTCACTCAGGGCTCTCGAGAAGGCACCGTGGGGCAGGAATGGGGCTGCCAGGAACAATTTCCGGCTCTGCGGCCACAGCGAGAGGATTGTATGTCGATCCGCCATGTTTTCCCAGGAAGGTCCGATGCAGTCGTTGCCCCTCCGCAACCCCCCCCCCCAAATCCACACTAGGTCTGCCTGGCCCCTCTGCATTTATGGGGAGCCAGTCTGCAGGTGCGGGTGGGCATGGGAGCAGGGCCTGTGTGCCCCTGGGCTTCCCAGCACCCCCTTCCACGAGGGCGGCACCGGGGGGCTCTGCTCTCCTCCTGCAAAGGCCCTGGGGTCACTAGTGTAACCCTAGACCCCCCAACTCCCTATCCCCTCAGCTCGCTTTCCACCCCCATTGGTTCAGAACAGGAAAGTGGTACTGGAGTGGCACGGGGTGACCGTGGGGGACGAGTGTAGGTGTGGGTTGTGCATAGGAGTGGGCCCCAAGACACCTGGAGGCGGGCCCGGCTTTGTCTTGGCCCCCAGCACGGCCCTCTCCCCTCTCAGACTTCTGTCAATTCAGGTTGCGTGGGCTGAGACGGGCGATGCTGGCAATTAAGTTGGCGCTGCCTCCTTGATGCTTGATTAGTCAGATTGATGGAGGAGGCCATATGTGGCCATGTCAAAACTTGGCCACCAGGCCCTTTCCCTTGCTGAAGGACAGGCCATGGAGTGGAGGCCTGGGGTGGCCGTGCGGGCCGGCCTCCCTGTCTGTCAGAGCCTCTGCACGGTATTTAGTGGTCGCCTCTCCCCCTGCCAGGTTCACGCAGGGCTGGAGGTGGCCACAGGCTGGGTGTGTCACCAGCTCAGGAGTTGCAGCCCCCGTCCGGGGTGCTGCTGGGGACGAGCAGGCGTTTTTTTCTCGTCCTCTGAGACAACAAAAGGGATGCTTGAGACGGAGAGCAGCGGAGGAAGATCCAGAGACAAAGGAGGGGCAAGGTCAGCAGAGCTAATAGGCTGAGCAGTGAACCGCCTCCGGCGGGCTGGCCACGCGGCTCCTCCAACTCCGGCAGGCAAAGTCTAGCCCCCCGCTCGCCGCCCGCCCGGGGACAGGGACCCTGACAGCAGGGCCCCCCAGGGCCCAGCCTGCGCCTCGGCGGCCAGGCCAGTGCAGCCAGCTGCTTGGAGGGGCCCCGGAATGGCGGGCGGTGGCCAGGCCGGGCCGGCTGCCGGGCGGCTGTGTGGCCAGGAGCAGAGCTGTCAGGTTCCGTCTTGTTGCCTGGCTTCATTCAGTCGCTCTTTTAATGTGCATTCAAGTAGAATAAGTGAATCTTCGCAGCACCAGCTGAGCTCGGACTTGTTTTTGCATGGTGGCTGTTATGACCGCCGCGGCCACCTGACATCCGGCAGCCGGCCGGGGTGGTGTTGGCAGCGCTGGCCGGGAGGCAGGCCCTTTCATCCGCCGGCCGGCACGGCCCTCCCCCACCCCGCGTTTTGACTTCTTCCTAATAATCTTTGCAGCTTCTTGATCATGTCCTGTGTTTCTCTGGACAAGTTGGAAGTTGCATACGTCAGGACTTTGCTAATTAAAGTCATACTTTCAAAAATGCCATAATAACTGTTAATTAGCTTGATGCTATTTTCAGCATAATTTGCTAATTAGTAGAAAACCTGTACAGCATTTCTCCCTAATTACAGTGTGGCTCCACACGCCGCATCTGTGACTTGACTCCAAATGATGCCATTACAAAGTCCCACATTACGGATTCTTTCAAAACAGTTAATT
Source organism: Corynorhinus townsendii (assembly GCA_026230045.1). Lineage (NCBI taxonomy): Eukaryota > Metazoa > Chordata > Mammalia > Chiroptera > Vespertilionidae > Corynorhinus > Corynorhinus townsendii. Next base: position 146,646,221 of record JAPDVU010000008.1, read on the forward strand.
ACCTCTCCTGATATTGACAAACTCTAAAGTCAGCTGGATTTTTTAACTAATATGTGCAGAGAAGTAATCTGTGCCCACGTCCTTGTCCCTGACAGGCAAGGAGTCAAAAGTATCCTTTAG